>LR738711.1:278667351-278682646 GCA_902687465.1 Secale cereale | reverse complement strand
CGGTCGCCGCCCGCCACTCCGCAACGCCGTCCTCGACTGCCTCCCCAACGGCGCCCCGTCCTCATCTCCACACCGTCGCCCCCCCTCCTCGACCCTCGCCGCCCTCGTCCCTCCAACGCGGGTGATGCCTCGGGCTCCGGCCTCGCTCCTTCTCCCCTACTTCTACTGCTACCGCCGCTCCGGCCACTGCCTCACCGCAGCTTTGCCGCCCCCAATCCCGCTGTTGCATCGCTCTGCCATGTCCGCGCCCGCCTCCCCCTTCTCCTCCCCCGACCCAGCACGCCCCGCCGCTCGAGGACCTCGTCGACGCACGCTGCTCCGCCGACTGCTTCTACTTGCAGGCCCAGCGGCCCGCCCCTACGCCGCCCACACGGCTACAGGCCGCCGGCGCGTCTGGCCTCCGTGCCCGCCCGTCCGCCCTGCTCTGCTACGTTGCGCCGCTGCCGCCGGCAGCTCGCCCCGGCCGGCGCCCGGGACCAGCCCAGCCGGCGCCCACACGCCCGCACGTTGACGGGGCTCCTCCCCGAGAACCACGCCCGTTAAACCGCACCGCCCAGTGCCCGCTTAGGCTCGGCCTATGGCAACCGGGCCCCGCCCAGAGAACTTTTAAAAAAAGTAATTAATAAAAAATACATATATAAAATAATAATAATTAAAATACAATTAATTAATTAGTGAATTAATTAAGTTAATTAATCATGTTTAATTAATCTAATTAATTAGTTAGTTTAACTAAATAGTAATTGGATTAGGTAAATCCTAATTACACTAATTAGTGTATGACAGGTGGGACCCACTGGTCAGTTTGACCAGTCAACCATGATGATGTCAGCATGATGTCATGCTGATGTCATAAACCCTTTTTCGAATTAATTTAATTAATATTAAATTTCTGAAATTAATAAAAACTTTAGAAAATCATATCTTTTAAACCATAACTCGGATGAAAATAATTTGTACATGAAAGTTGCTCAAAACGACGAGACGAACCCGAATACGCGGTCCGTTCGTCCGCCACACATCTCTATCATACCGAACGTGCAACATTCCCCCTCCGTTTCATCTGCCCGAAAATGCCTAACACCGGGAATACTTTCCCGGATGTTATTCCTCTTCGCCTGTACCACCGAGCACTGCGTTAGGTCACACGTAGCACTGCGTATTTCCATGTTATGCTTTGTGTGCTATTGTTTGCTCTGTTATTTATTTGTCTCCCCTTCGTTGCTTATTTTTGGTAGACTCCGATACTGTGATAGACCCCGAGACCATTGATGCTTCGGTGTTCGACTACGGCTACGCTTCCGAAGATTCCTTTCGTCTGCCGGCTTCCAGGCAAGCCCCCCCCTTGATCACCAGATATCGCCTATTCTCCTCCCTCTTACTCTTGCATTAGTTTACTACTGCTGTTGATTCGATAACTCCTATTCTGTTGCATAGCCTGTCATTGTTGCTACAACTGTTGATACTTTACCTGCCATCCTAATGCTTAGTATAGGATGCTAGTACTCCATCAGTGGCCCTACACTCTTGTCCGTCTGCCCTGCTATTCTATCGGGCCGTGATCACTTGGGTGTGATCATGGGTATATACTATATATATACTTTACATACACATGGTAATGATTCGGAGATGGGGGGGCTGAAGGGGCAGGTGGTTCCACCCAGGTAGTGGTGGGCCTGGGTTCCCGACAGCCCCCTGATGGTTACTTTGAGGCGGAGCGACAGGGCAGGTTGCGACCACCTAGGAGACAGGTGGGCCTGGCCCTGGTCGTTGTCCGCGGTTATGTCATAATAACACGTTTATCGAGATCTTGGTATTTGATCTGAGTCTGGCCATTTGGTCTATACGCACTAACCAGCTGCGTGGGAACAGTTATGGGCACTCGACGTCGTGGTATCAGCCGAAGCCTTCTTGACGTCAGCGACTTAGCGGCGCGCGCCGGATTGGACTGGAAAGCCTACTCTGGTATTAGGAGAGGCTAGGTCTGCTTACCGGCCGCCCTCGCAACGTGCAGGTGTGCATTGGGCGATGGGCCCAGACCCCCGTGCGCTTAGGGTTTAGACCGGCGTGCTAACCTCTCTGTTGTGCTTAGGTAGGGCTGCGACGTGTTGATCTTCCGAGGCCGGGCATGACCCTGGAAAGTGTGTCCGGCCAAATGGGATCAAGCGTGCTGGGTTATGTGGTGCACCCCTACAGGGAAGTTAATCTATTCGAATAGCCGTGTCCCTCGGTAAAAGGACGACCCGGAGTTGTACTCTGACCTCATGACAACTAGAACTGGATACTTAATAAAACACACCCAGACAAGTTCCAGATACAACCCGGTGATCGCTTTCTCACAGGGCGACGAGGGGAGGATCACCGGGTAGGATTATGCTATACGTTGTTACTCGGTGAACTTACCATCTATTCCCTTCTACTGCTTCAAGACGGAGGCTGCCAGAAGCGAGGATACTTGTTACTTCCAGCTACTCTCTTCTTCTCCTGCAAGATGGACGTTGCGAGAAGCGTAGTCTTCGTTTGGATTAGCTATCCCCCTCTTATTCTGGCATTCTGCAGTTTAACCCACATATATTACCCCCTTTACACAGATACCATTGCATTTGTAGTATAGATCCTTGCTTGCGAGTACTTTGGATGAGTACTCACGGTTGCTTTCTCCCCCTTTTCCCCTTTTGTTCCTTCTTCTCGGATGACGCAACCAGATGGTGGAGCCCAGGACCCAGAAGATACAGGGGAGGTTTCTACGTGAAGATCGGCTTCGAGGAGTAGTTAGGAGGTCCCAGGCAGGAGGCCTTGCCTTTTCAATCGTTGCTACTTTTGTGCTAGCCTTCTTAAGGCATCTTGTTTAACTTATGTTTGTACTCAGATATTGTTGCTTCCACTGACTCTTGTGTTTTCGAGCTTTTGTATTCGAGCCCTTGAGGCCCCTGGCTTGTAATATAAAGCTTGTATTATTTTAATTTGTGTCTAGAGTTGTGTTGTGATATCTTCCAGTGAGTCCCTGATCTTGGTCGTACACATTTGCGTGCATGATTAGTGTACGGACAAATCGGGGGCGTCACAATGATGCATGCCATGATCTTGATCTTGCTGTGTGCTAGTTGACATGCATATGGTTAGTGGTTATGATTAGTGATGCATGTGTGACATGAACCTTCGTGGTTGAAGTCTTTACATAAAACCCCGTCGGGTGCCATTCATGCCCGAGGGAGATGATGATGAGTTGGGTGACCACTTGATGACGAAGTGGTGTACCGAGGCAAGTGTGTGTGTTTTTCAAACGGATTGGTTTAAGTTGCGACCGTTATTCCAACCATACATGTGCAACCACACTACCCCTTATGGGACGGGGCTTTATTAATTACTTAGGTCGATACTAGCATGGTGCCCGCATTACTAGTGACGGGAAGACTTGAGGTCTTTCCCGGGATGGGGTCGTGCTTGGATAGACGACCATGACTGTTTTCACAGGGCACCGGACACACCTTTGGTCCCTTCGGGTACGCGTGACATTGAAATTAGGGCAAGTCCCGTGATCTATTGTTTGTACCCGAGGGCCGTGTACCAACGAGTGGACTCTATGTTAGTGTCATCTAAGGAAAGATAATGACCGGGTGCTTACCCCGGGTACTTGAGGTACCGCGGGTCGTGGATGACACGGAAGTTCCCCGGATCTTGTGGGTAAAGTGTACAACCTCTGCAGAGTGTCAAACTATTCGAATAGCCGTGTCCACGGTCAAGGACAGTTGGGTAACCGCTCTTGGGCTACGTCCAATGTTTGTGAAACCATGCGTGTGTATGTGAGTCAAGGTGGTGACTTGACTCGATGAGTTGAATCTTATTCATGTTGATATCGGTAACCTGTCTTCGAGGTTACACGAGGTTATTTATGCATAAACTTGATAGTAGAATGTTTATTCTAGCCCTTGCTAGATTGTTCATTGTCGTTCAATTGCATTGTTACTTTGAACCACATCATGGGTTGCTTGCGAGTACATTCAAAGTACTCATTGGCTTGCCACTGGTTATTTAATTGGCCAGGCTTGGAAGAACAGGAATATGAGGAAGAGTTCTTTGGAGACGAACATGCGAACTAGGACGCTATCTCAGTCAGAATGCCTGTAGGGTTAAGGCAGATGGCATGGGTTCTACCCGTTATCGAAGACTTCCGCTATTTGAGTTATTTGTTATTCAGCTCGTGAGGCTCTATCTATGTAAGACTTGGCCATAATGGCCTTAATTCGTGTAAGACTATTTGTATGGATGCAAGACTCTTGTTATTCAGCTTCTGTGTGTTCAGTGAGCATTGATCTCTGGGATCACTGTACACGTGCATTCGGTGATCTCGACTTCTAAGTCGGGGTCCCCACATAGGCCTAGGGCGTCTTCACGGTGGGGAGGTGGAGAACGCGGGTGCTCCTCCACTTAATCTGTGCGGGCCCGGGAGGCTAGTCGCTGGCAAGTGGGGCCCCTGCCAGCTGACGGGGCGGTCGTCTTCCTCTTGACTACGACCGAAGTGGAGGCAGAGGGGATCGGCCGTCGAGCATGCTGGTGACCCAAGCGGTCCCCGGTAGCGTTCTTCACATCGGAGTATTTAGCGCGGCGAGCCGCACCCGCTCACGTGCGCGACGCCTGCGGAGGAGCTTGGGAAGGGGAGAGATGTTGGGCGCGGCGGTCGGAAGGCTAGTGAGGATGAGCTCGATGCTACGGCCATCGGGAAGACCAGATGGAGCGCAGGGGAGCTCCGTGGTGGTCGTAGTGATGCTCCAGAGCCAAGTGGTGGAGAGGAGGAGCTCTCGGTGGCGCTAATTTTGGCGGAAGCCGGTGGCGTTGTTCTAGTCTTTGCGATGGGTAGAGGGCACGTGAGAGAGAGAAGTTTGGCTTGGGAGGTGTATGGGAGAGAGAGAGGGAGCGAGGGGCGTCTAGAGAGGGGCTCGGGGAGGCCCTATATTGCAAAGTTGTGGGGCACCATGAGCTCTACTCGCGTGTGCCCGCGGGATCGGTCCTGAGGACCGTTGGGAGGGGCCAGGTAGGGTTAGTGGCACTCGTGGGGTCCATCCAAGAGCGAGGGAGGCGAGAGGGGGAAAGGGCGAGGTTAGAGGTGGGCCAGTCGTGTGGCCAGAGAGTGGCTGAGCCGGGTGGTTCTCGGGCACGCAACGGCGAGCTCAAAGGAGAGAGGAGGAGGGGGCCGACCGCGTGGCATGTCACGCACGCCGAGGAGGCCTCGGGAGATATGTTCTCGACGCGCAAGGTCGACGAGAGTATCGGGCAGATGGCGGCTACAGTGCCCTGGTGCACTGTAGCGCCCTCCAGAGCACGGCCATTGCATGCCATGGCATGGAAACGGCACGCATGGCCAAGTTTGTCCACTTGGTCCTGGGAGTTTCTGAGACGCTCCATGAAGCATAATAGCTAAGACATGTCCATAAGAAAGAAGGGGGGAAGAGGTTCTACCATGGTGAAAAGGAAGGGTAAACCAAGGTTTTACCCTCCTCGATCATTGATCCAGGGGTGGAGCTTTTTACTGGAGGTAGAAGGGGACTAGGAGAAGCTCTAGTAAAAATTTGAGCTCATGGATAAAGTGGAAGAGGTCAAAACAGTGGTTTGGGTAAAATGGCAGAAGGTGTTTGATACAAATTTTGTCAAGCAAATGAAGTCCAATTGACATGAGAATTAACAGGACCCTATGGCATATGGAAATGAGGTTGGTCACCAAATTTAGGGTCATTTGAAGAAAGTTGCCAATGTAACTTTGGCAAACCCTAGAAATCAACAAAAATGGATTTTCCAAGATTTAGTCATTCAAATCATTCCTCCTTGATGCACCACTTGGTCTAGTGCCATCATTTGGATATGTGAGCATGTCCCAAAATTTTAGGTCACAATGAAAAAGTTGGTACTATAGAGTTGTTCAAATTTGTTTCTATACACGGAGGGGTTTGGGGCAATTTGATCAAGTTATCCTTCTTTCCAACTTGTGCAATTTAGTACATATGCATAATTACACCATTTGAGCTTGTGCGCCAAGTTTGAGAGCACTTGGACAAGTTTGGCAATGTAAAGTTGCTCAAACTTCAAAATGGAAAGAACTAGTTCTTAGGGGTTTTGATGATGTTATCTTGATATTCAAGAGGTGAGGCTTGGCAAGACCATCAAATATGTCATATGTGACATGCTAGAATTTTCTTGGAATTAATTAAGAAAATTTTCTTTGTAAATATTTAAAAAGCTTGAAATATCCAGAATAGGTTTTTGAGGGATTTGACCAATATTTTGAACATGACTATGTGTTGAAACTCATATATATGGACAATATATGTCCACTGAGCTTCCCGAAATTTTCTCAAATATTTTTGAAATGTTAAAATAATTTTAACCTGTTAAAGACCATTTCTGTCCTTAAGAAAAAGACTTTAAATAAAATAGAAAAATAACTTCAAAAAAATATATTTGTGGTTTTTGCGAGTCCTATATCTAATAGGAGTCAAATATAAGTTTTTAAAGATCTTTCACACCCTTAATTAAGTACTTGTAGTTCAAGTCTCAATTCAGGGGATTTTGGAAAAGCTAATTTAGAAAATACTTTTTGGCCAAAATATTTTTGTAAGAAAATACTATTATGTCCTATACACATGGCATGGTCATTGGGCAAAGTTTTGGATTAGGTTGAAGGATTATAAGAGCTGGATGATTTGTTTGATTTTTTAGAGCACTTGTAAACAACACACAAAATCAAATCAAGCAAAGACCAAAACACTCAAAAGTTTTTTGTCAAACCACATTTTGTCATGAATTATTAGCTTAAGTGTTGTGTCATGGAAAATAGGGTGTGACAGACCTACCCCCTTACAAGAATCTCGTCCTCGAGATTCCCAAACTAGGCGTGGAAAGGAATACGAAAACTGGATCTGGGGTTGTCTTCACCTCCTCACACTCCTTCTGCTTCTGAGTGGTGCTCCATTATATCTTGAAGTACTTGATGGTGTGGCTTCTGGTAAGACATCCTGCTTGATCTAGGTTGCTAACGGGTCTCTTGCGTAGGTCAGGTTGGGCTAGATGTCAATGGCTTGGTGATCGATGTCCTTGTTAGTGATCGGACAAGTTAGGAAGTCGGGAACACTTCTGGAGTTGTGTCGTGTGGAAAAAAATTGTGCACTTCGAATAACCTATTGGAAATATGCCTTAGTGGCAATAATAAAATGGTAAAAATTATATTTCCTTGTTCATGATAATTGTCTATTGTTCATGCTATAACTGTATTAACCGAAAACCGTAATACATGTGTGAATACATAGACCACAACATGTCCCTAGTGAGCCTCTAGTTGACTAGCTCGTTGATCAATAGATGGTTATGGTTTCCTGACCATGGACATTGGATGTCATTGATAACGGGATCACATCATTAGAGAATGATGTGATGGACAAGACCCAATCCTAAGCACAACACAAGATCGAGTAGTTCGTTTGCTAGAGATTTTCTATTTTCAAGTATCTTTTCCTTAGACCATGAGATTGTTCAACTCCCGGTTATCGTAGGAATGCTTTGGGTGTATCAAGCGTCACAACGTAATTGGGTGGCTATAAAGGTGCACCATAGGTATCTCCGAAAGTGTCTGTTGGGTTGGCACGAATCGAGACTGGAATTTGTCACTCCGTATGACGGAGAGGTATCTCTGGGCCCACTCGATAATGCATCATCATAATGAGCTCAATGTGACTAAGGAGTTAGTCACGGAATCATGTGTTATGGAACGAGTAAAGAGACTTGCCAGTAACGAGATTGAACAAGGTATAGGGATACCGACAATCGAATCTCGGGCAAGTAACATACCGTTGGACGAAGGGAATTGTATACGGGATTGATTGAATCCCCGACATCGTGGTTCATCCGATGAGATCATCGTGGAACATGTGGGAGCCAATATGGGTATCCAGATCCCGCTATTGGTTATTGGTCGGAGAGGTGTCTCGGTCATGTCTGCATGGTTCCCGAACCCGTAGGGTCTACACACTTAAGGTTCAGTGATGCTAGAGTTGTAACGGGAAATTGTATGTGGTTACTGAAGGTTGTTCGGAGTCCCGGATAAGACCCTGGATATCACGAGGAGTTCCGGAATGGTCCGAAGGTAAATATTTATATATGGGAAGTCCTATTTTGGCCACCGGAAAATGTTCGGGATTTTTCGGTATTGTACCGGGGAGGTTCTAGAAGGTTCCAGAGTGGGGCCCACCTGCATAGGGGGACCCATGTGAACGTGGATAATGGGGGAAAGGCCCCACACCCCTGGTCAAGGCGCACCAAGATCCCCCCTTAGAAGGAATAAGATCATATCCCGAAGGGATAAGATCAAGATTCCTAAAAAGGGGGGATAACAATCGGTGGGGAAGGGAAATGATGGGATTTTTTTCCTCCCACCTTTGCCAATGCCCCAATGGACATGGAGGGCAAGAAACCAGCCCCCTCCACCCATATACATAGTGGGGAGGTGCATGGGAGTTGTATCCTTCACCTCGCGCAACCCTCCCCCCTCCAACTCCTCATCCTCCTCCATAGCGCTTGGCGAAGCCCTGCCGGAGAACCGCAAGCTCCACCACCAAGCCGTCGTGCTTCCGGAGCTCTCCCTCAACTTCTCCTTCCCCCTTGCTAGATCAAGAAGGAGGAGACGTCCTCGGTATGTACGTGTGTTGAACGCGGAGGTGCCGTTCGTTCGACACTTGGATCGGATCTTCCACGATTTGAATCACCGCGAGTACGACTCCATCAACCGCGTTCTTGTAACGCTTTCGCTTAGTGATCTTCAAGGGTATGAAGATGCACTCCCTCTCTCTCGTTGCTGGATTCTCCTAGATCGATCTTGGTGACACGTAGGAATTTCTTTGAATTATTACTATGTTCCCCAACAGTGGCATCATGAGCTAGGTCTGTGCGTAGATTCTATGCACGAGTAGAACATAAGTAGTTGTGGGCGATGATTTGGTCAATTTTCTTACCATTACTAGTCCTATCTTGATTCGGCGGCATCGTGGGATGAAGCGACCTGGACCGACCTTACACGTACGCTTACGTGAGACGGGTTCCACTGACTAACATGCACTAGTTGCATAAGGAGGCTAGCAGGTGTCTGTCTCTCCCACTTTAGTCGGACCGGATTCGATGAACAGGGTCCCTATGAAGGGTAAATACCAATTGACAAATCACCGTTGTGACTTTTGCGTAGGTAAGAAACGTTCTTGCTAGAAACCCATAGCAGCCACGTAAAACATGCAACAACAATTAGAGGACGTCTAACTTGTTTTTGCGGGGTATGCTATGTGATGTGATATGGCCAAAAGGATGTGATGAATTATATATGCGATGTATGAGATTGATCATGTTCTTGTAATAGGAATCACAACTTGCATGTCGATGAGTATGACAACCGGCAAGAGCCATATGAGTTGTCTTAATTTTATTGTATGACCTGCGTGTCAATGAAAACGCCATGTAATTACTTTACTTTATTGGTAATTGTTAGCCATAGTAGTATAAGTAATAGTTGGCGAGACAACTTCATGAAGACACGACGATGAAGATCATGGTGTCATGCCGATGGAGATGGTGATCATGCCACTCTTCGAAGATGGAGATCAAAACCGCAAGATGATATTGGCCATATCATGTCACTTTATGATTTGCATGTGATGTTTATCATGTTTACATCTTATTTGCTTAGAACGACGGTAGCTTAATAATTTGACCATCACTAAAATTTCAAGAAATGTGTTCCCCCTAAGTGTGCACCATTGCGAAGGTTCGTTGTTTCGAAGCACCACGTGATGATCGGGTGTGATAGATTCTAACGTTTGCATACAACGGGTGTAAGCCAGATTTACACACACGAAACACTTAGGTTGACTTGACGAGCCTAGCATGTACAGACATGGCCTCAGAACACAAGAGACTGAAAGGTCGAACATGAGTCGTATAGTTGATGCGATCAACATGGAGATGTTCACCATTGATGACTAGTCCGGCTCATGTGATGATCGGACATGGCCTAGTCGATAGGGATCATGTATCACTTAGATGACCAGATGGATGTCTATCTGAGTGGGAGTTCATTAAATAATTTGATTATATGAACTTAATTATCATGAACTTAGTCTAAGATTGTCTTTAAAATCTATCTTGTAGATCAAATGGCCCACGCTAATGTTACCCTCAACTTCAATGCGTTCCTAGAGAAAACCAAACTAAAGGATGATGGAAGAAACTATACGGACTGGGTCCGTAACTTGAGGATCATCCTCATAGCTTCCAAGAAAGCATATGTCCTTGAAGAACCACTAGGTGACGCACCCATTTTCCTAGAAACTCAAGACGTTATGAACGCCTAACAATCGCATAGTGATGATTACTCCCTGGTTCAGTGCGACATGCTTTACAGCTTAGAATCGGGGCTCCAAAAGCGTTTTGAGCAACACAGAGCATATGAGATGTTATAAGAGCTGAAAATGGTTTTCCAATCTCATGCCCGAGTCGAGAGACATGTAGTCTCCGACAAGTTCTACAATTGTAAGATGGAGGAAAATAGTTCTGTCGGCGAGCATATACTCAAAATGTCTGGGTTGCACAACCGCCTGTCTCAGCTGGGAGTTAATCTCCTAGATGACTCAGTCATTGATAGAATCCTCCAGTCGCTCCCACCTAGTTACAAGAGCTTTGTGATGAATTACAATATGCAAGGGATGGAGAAGTCCATTCCTGAGTTGTATTCAATGCTGAAACCAGCGGAGGTGGAGATCAAAAAGGAACATCAAGTGTTGATGGTGAATAAGACCACTAATTTCAAGAAAGGCAAGGGTAAGAAGAACGGCAAGGGAGTTGCCGCGCCCAGTAAGCCAGTTGCCTGGAAGAAGCCAAAGAATGGACCCAAGCCTGAGACTGAGTGCTTTTATTGCAAGGGAAATGGTCACTCGAAGTGGAATTGCCCCAAGTTCTTAGCAGATAAGAAGGCCGGCAACATCAAAGGTATATATGATATACATGTTATTGATGTGTACCTTACCAGCGCTCATAGTAGCTCCTGTGTATTTGATACCGGTGCAGTTGTTCATATTTGTAACTCAAAACATGAGCTGCGAAATAAGCGGAGACTGGCGAAGGACGAGGTGACGATGCGTGTCGGGAATGGTTCCAAGGTTGATGTGATCGCCAACGGCATGCTACCTATGCATCTACCTTCGGGATTAGTTTTAAACCTCAATAATTTTTATTTAGTACCAGCTTTGAGCATGAATTATATCTGGATCTCGTTTGATGCGATATGGCTACTCATTTAAATCCGAGAATAATGGTTGTTCTATTTATATGAGAGATATGTTTTATGGTCATGCCCCGCTGATCAATGGTTTATTTTTATTGAATCTCGAGCGTGATGTTGCACATATTCATAATGTGAATGCCAAAAGATGTAAGGATGATAATGATAGTCCCACATACTTGTGGCACTGCCGCCTTGGTCATATCGGTGTCAAACGTATGAAGAAACTCCATGCAGATATACTTTTGGAGTCTCTTGATTATGAATCATTTGACTCATGCGAACCATGACTCCTCGGCAAGATGACCAAGACTCTGTTCTCTGGAACAATGAAGCGAGCAACTAACTTGTTGGAAATAATACATACTAATGTATGCAGTCCAATGAGCGTTGAGGCTCGCGGTGGCTATCGTTATGTTCTCACCCTCACTGATGACTTAAGTAGATATGGGTATGTCAACTTAATGAAACACAAGTTCGAGACCTTTGAAAAGTTCAAGGAATTTTAGAGCAAGGTAGAGAACCAACATGAAAGGAAAATAAAGTTCTTACGATCAGATTGTGGAGGAGAATATTTGAGTCACGAGTTTGGCACACACATAAGGAAATGTGGAATTGTTTCAGAACTTACACCGCCTGGAACACCTCAACGTAATGGTGTGTCCGAACGTCGTATTCGCACTCTATTGGATATGGTGCGATCTATGATGTCTCTTGCCAATCTACCGCTATCATTTTGGGGTTATGCTTTAGAGACTGCCGCATTCACTTCAAATAGGGCACCGTCTAAATCCGTTGAGACGACACCGTATGGATTATGGTTTGGGAAGAAACCTAAGCTGTCATTTCTGAAAGTTTGGGGATGCGATGCTTATGTCAAGAAACTTCAACTTGAAAAGCTCAAACCCAAATCGAAAAAGTACATCTTCATAGGATACCCTAAGGAAACTATTGGGTATACCTTCTACCTCAGATCCGAAGGCAAGATCTTTGTTGCCAAGAATGGATCCTTTCTGGAGAAAGAGTTTCTCTCGAAAGAAGTGAGTGGGAGGAAAGTAGAACTTGATGAGGAGGTTGTACCCCCTCTTGAACCAAAGAGTAGCGCGGCGTAGGAAGATGTTTCTATGGTGCCTGCACCGACTAGAGAGGAAGTTAATGATGATGATCATGAAACTTCGGATAAAGTTGCTACTGAACTTCATAGGTCCACGAGGACACGTTCCGCACCAGAGTGGTATGGCAACCCTGTCCTGGAAATCATGTTGTCAGACAACGGTGAACCTTCGAACTATGAAGAAGTGATGGCGGGCCCGGATTCCAACAAATAGCTTAAAGCCATGAAATCCGAGATAGGATCCATGTATGATATAAAAGTATGGACTTTGGTGGACTTACCCGATGATCGGCAAGCCATAGAGAACAAGTGGATCTTTAAGAAGAAGAGTGACGCGGATGGAAATGTGACCATCTATGAGGCTCGGCTTATCGCTAAAGGTTATCAACAAGTTCAAGGAATTGACTTCGATGAGACTTTCTCACCCATTGCGATGCTGAAGTCCGTCCAAATCATGTTAGCAATTGTCGCATTCTATGACTATGAGATCTGGCAAATGGATGTCAAAAGGCATTCCTTAATAGTTTCCTTAAGGAAGAGTTGTATACGATGCAGCCGGAAGGTTTTGTCGATCCTAAGAATGCTAACAAGGTATGCAAGCTCCATCGCTCTATCTATGGGCTGGTGCAAGCATCTCGGAGTTGGAACATTCGCTTTGATGATGTTATCAAAGTGTTTGGGCTTATTCAGACTTTTGGAGAAGCCTGTATTTATAAGAAAGTGAGTGGGAGCTCTCTAGCATTTCTCATATTATATGTGGGTGACATATTGTTGATAAAGGCCTACTTGAATAAGTGTTTTTCAATGGGACCTTGGAGAAGCTGTTTACATATTAGGCATCAAGATCTATAGAGATAGATCGAGATGCCTCATTGGTCTTTCACAAAGCACATACCTTGACAATATATTGAACAAGTTCAATATGGACCAGTCCAAGAAGGGGTTCTTGCCTGTTTTGCAAGGTGTGAGATTGAGCGCGGCTCAATGCCTGACCTCGGAAGAAGATAGAGAAAAGATGAGTGGCATCCCCTATGCCTCAGCCATAGGCTCTATTATGTATGCCATGCTGTGTACCAAACCTTATGTGAACCTTGCCATAAGTTTTGTAGGGAGGTACCAAAGTGATCCCAGTATGGAACACTAGATAGCGGTAAAGAATATCCTGAAGTACCTGAAAAGGACTAAGGACATGTTTCTCGTTTATGGAGGTGATGAAGAGCTCATCGTAAAGGATTACGTCGATGCTAGCTTCGACACAGATCCGGATGACTCCAAGTCACAAACCGGATACGTGTATATTTTGAATGGTGGGGCAGCCAGCTGGTGCAGTTGCAAGCAAAGCGTCGTGGTGGCATCTACATGTGACATAGATATTTGTAAAGTACATACAAATCGAAATGTCGGATCCATTGACTAAACCTATTCCACGAGCAAAAAATGATCAGCACCAGAACTCTATGGGTGTTCGATTCATCACAATGTAACTAGATTATTGACTCTAGTGCAAGTGGGAGACTATTGGAAATATGCCCTAGAGGAAATAATAAATATCTATTATTATATTTCCTTGTTCATGATAATTGTCTATTGTTCATGATATAATTGTATTAACCAAAAACCGTAATACATGTGTGAATACATAGACCACAACATGTCTCTAGTGGGCCTCTAGTTGACTAGCTCGTTGATCAATAGATGGTTATGGTTTCCTAACCATGGACATTGGATGTCATTGATAATGGAATCACATCATTAGAGAATGATGTGATGGACAAGACCCAATCCTAAGCACAGCATAAGATCGAGTAGTTCGTTTGCTAGAGCTTTTCTAATGTCAAGTATCTTTTCCTTAGACCATGAGATTATGCAACTCCCGAATAACGTAGGAATGCTTTGGGTGTATCAAACGTCACAATGTTACTGGGTGGCTATAAAGGTGCACTACAGGTATCTCCGAAAGTGTCTGTTGGGTTGGCACGAATCGAGACTGGGATTTGTCACTCCGTATGACAGAGAGGAGTCTCTGGGCCCACTCGGTAATGTATCATCATAATGAGCTCAATGTGACTAAGGAGTTAGTCACGGGATCATGTGCTATAGAATGATTAAAGAGACTTGCCGGTAACGAGATTGAACAAGGTATAGGGATACCGACGATTGAATCTCGGGCAAGTAACATACCGTTGGACGAAGGGAATTGTATACGGGATTGATTGAATCCCCGACATCATGGTTCATCTGAAGAGATCGTTGTGGAACATGTGGGAGCCAATATGGGTATCCAAATCCCGCTATTGGTTATTGGTCAGAGAGGTGTCTCGGTCATGTCTGCATGGTTCCCGAACCCGTAGGTTCCACACACTTAAGGTTCGGTGATGCTAGAGTTGTAATGGGAAATTTTATGTGGTTACTGAAGGTTGTTCGGAGTCCCCGATGAGATCTCGGACGTCACGAGGAGTTCCGGAATGGTCCGGAGGTAAAGATTTATATATCGGAAGTCCTATTTTGGCCACCGGAATACGTTCCGGATTTTTTGGTATTGTAACGGGAAGGTTCTAGAAGGTTCTGGAGTGGGGCCCACCTGCATGGGGGGATCCACATGATCGTGGGTAGTGGGGCAAGGCCCCACACTCCTGGTCAAGACGTACCATGATCCCCCTTAGAAGGAATAAGATCGTATCCCGAAGGGATAAGATCAAAATCCGTAAAAGGGGGATAACAATTGGTGGGGAAGGGAAAGGATGGGATTTCTTTCATCCCACCTTCGCCAACGCCCCAATGGACTTGGAGGGCAATAAACCAGCCCCCTCCACCCATATATATAGTGGGGAGGTGCATGGGAGCTATACCCTTCACCTGGCGCAACCCTCCCC
>LR738711.1:278641522-278667304 GCA_902687465.1 Secale cereale | reverse complement strand
CCCCCCCCAACTCCTCCCCCTCCTCCTCCGTAGCGCTTGGCGAAGCCCTGCCGGAGAATCGCAAGCTCCACCACCACGCCGTCGTGCTACCGGAGCTCTCACTCAACTTCTCCTTCCCCCTTGATGGATCAAGAAGGATGAGACATCCTCGGGCTATACTTGTGTTGAACACAGAGGTGTCGTCCGTTCAACACTTGGAACAGATCTTCCGCGATTTGAATCGCCGCGAGTATGACTCCATCAACCGCGTTCTTGTAACGCTTCCTCTTAGCAATATTCAAGGGTATGAAGATGCACTCCCTCTCTCTCGTTGCTAGATTCTCCTAGATTGATCTTGGTGACACGTAGGAAATTTTTCGAATTATTACTACGTTCCCCAACATAACCCAGTTGGCAATTCCAGTCGGTAACCGTCTTTTCTTCGTCTTGCAATGATCTTGGAGAGGGGTGATAAGTCTTGGTGTGAGCTTCTATTTGACACGGAAATGCTTGGTTCCTTTGAGAGGAGTGGCTTGCAGATACACCTGGTCTTCGACGCGGAAGTTTATTATTAACGACGGTGGTTTGTGTAATTCTTCCTTCTTGACATGGCGGTCTTCAAATGTCTTCTAACCAGCTGAACGACTCTTCTTCTGTCTTTGGGTAGACAAGTATGTCGCCAAATAAAGATGTCAACTAACTTGTCCAAGTACTCCACGAAGTGTACAGGGTACGTAAAGTAGGCTCGGATATTGGTGGCGGTCACAGTTGAGTATTGGAAAAGGTCTTCTCGACCTAACGCCAAAGCTCATGGTCATGATCCTACCATGTTGTGGCTTGATAGGGCTTAAGGGTTTCAAGGATTCTAGTGTGCGAGTGAACGTTTATCATCTTATCCTTGAGCACAGTTTCTGAGATGTCAATAGTTCTATCTTGTCCTCTTAACAAATCACCTGATATCACTGGAAGAATCATCTCGTATAGGTCAACTCCAATCATCACTCATACTATTCATATCCTCATGACTCCCAAGAGGAGGTCTAACATAATCATTCATGTCATCTATCCCAAAACACATGTGTATGGCTATCTGATAACCCACAAGTATAGGGGGTCGCAACAGTTTTCGAGGGTAGAGTATTCAACCCAAATTTATTGATTCGACACAAGGGGAGCCAAAGAATATTCTCAAGTATTCGCAGTTGAGTTGTCAATTCAACCTCACCTGAAAGACTTAATATCTGCAGCAATTTAGTAGCAAAGTAGTATGGAAGTAACGGTAACGGTGGCAAAAGTAATAGTAGCAGTTTTGTAGTAATTGTAACAGTGGCAGCGGAAAAGTAACTAAGCAAGGATCAATATGTGACAAGCTCGTAGGCATTGGATCAATGATGGATAATTATGTCGGATGCGATTCCGCATGCAACGGTTATAACATAGGGTGACATAGAACTAGCTCCAGTTCATCAATGTAATGTAGGCATGTATCCCGAATATAGTCATATGTGCTTATGGAAAAGAACTTGCATGGCATCTTTTGTCCTACCCTCTCGTGGCAGAGGGGTCCTATTGGAAACTAAGGGTATTAATGCCTCCTTTTAATAGAGTACCAGCCCAAAGCATAAACACCTAGTGAATACATGAACTCCTCAAACTACGGTCATCACCGGGAGTGGTCCCGGTTGTTGTCACTACGGGGTTGCAGGATCATAACACATAGTAGGTGACTATTAACTTGCAAGATAGGATCAAGAACTCACATATATTCATGAAAACATAATAGGTTCAGATCTGAAATCATGGCACTCAGGCCCTAGTGACAAGCATTAAGCATGGCAAAGTCATAGCAACATCAATCTTAGAACATAATGGATACGAGGGATCAAATCCTAACAAAACTAACTCGATTACATGGTAAATCTCATCCAATCCATCACCGTCCATCAAGCCTACGATGGAATTACTCACACACGATGGTGACATCATGGAATTGGTGATGGAGGAACGTTGATGATGACGATGGTGACTGATTCCCCTCTCGGGAGCCCCAAACGGACTCCAGATCAGCCCTCCCGAGAGAGATTGGGGCTTGGGGCAGCTACGTATCATAAGACGCGATGAATCCTTCTCTCTGATTTTTTTTCTCCCCGAAAGTGAATATATGAAGTTGGAGTCGAGGTCGGTGGAGCCTCGCGGGTCCCACGAGACTGGGGGCGCGCCCAGGGGGGCAGGCGCGGCCCCCACCCTCGTGGACAGGGTGTGGACCCCTGGTCTTGATTCCTTCGCCAGTATTTTTCATAAATTCCAAAAATATTCTCCGTGGATTTTTAGGTCATTCCGAGAAATTTTATTTCTGGACAAAAATAACACCATGGCAATTCTGCTGAAAACAACGTCAGTCCCGGTTAGTTCCATTCAAATCATGCAAGTTAGAGTCCAAAACAAGGGCGAAAGTGTTTGGAAAACTAGATACGTTGGAGACGTATCAACTCCCCCAAGCTTAAACCTTTGCTTGTCCTCAAGCAATTCAGTTGGCAAACTGAAATTGATAAAGAAAAACTTTTACAAACTCTGTTTGCTCTTGTTGTTGCAAATATGTAAAGCCAGCATTCAAGTTTTCAGCAAAGATTATGAACTAACCACATTCACAATAACATTTAGGTCTCATGTTTACTCATACCAATGGCATAATCAACTAGCGAGCAATAATAATAGATCTCGGATGACAACACTTTTGCAAAACAATCATAATATGATATAACAAGATGGTATCTCGCTAGCCATTTCTGAGACGGCAAAACATAAATGCAGAGCACCTCTGAAGATCAAGGACTAACTAGACATTGTAATTCATGGTAAAATAGATACAGTAACTGTCATACTCAATGTAAATTAATAGCAATGCATGCAAATGATAACGGTGCTCTCCAACTGGTGCTTTTTAATAAGAGGACGATGACTCAACATAAAACTAAATAGATAGGCCCTTCGCAGAGGGAAGCAGGGATTTGTAGAGGTGCCAGAGCTCGAGTTTTGAAACAGAGGTAAATAATATTTTGGGTGTCATACTTTCATTGTCAACATAACAACCAAGAGTTCTCGATATCTTCCATGCTACACACATTATAGGTGGTTCCCAAACTGAATGGTGAAGCTTATACTCCCCCACCACCAACAAGCACACTCCATGGCTAGCCCGAAACAACGGTCCTGGGGGAGTTTTATTTAATTATTTCGATTTGATATGAGCATGGGACTGGGCATCCTGGTTACTGGCCATTTTCTCGTTAATGATGAGCGGAGTCCACTCATCGTGAGAATAACCCACCTAGCATGGAAGATATAGACAACCCTAGTTGATACATGAGTTATTCGAGCATACAAAACATAATTTCATTTGAAGGCTTAAAGTTTGGCACATACAAATTTACTTGGAACGGCAGGTAAATACCGCATATAGGAAGGTATGGTGGACTCATATGGAATAACTTCGGGGTTTATGGAAGTCGATTCACAAGCAGTATTCCCGCTTAGTACAAGTGAAGGCTAGAAAGAGACTGGGAAGCGACCAGCTAGAGAGCGACAACAGTCATGAACATCCATTAAAATTAATCAACAATGAGTGCAAGCATGAGTAGGATATATATCACTATGAACATAAATATCGTGGAGGCTATGTTGCTTTTGTTTCAACTACATGCATGAACATGTGCCAAGTCGAACCACTTGAATTGTTCACAGGAGGATACCACCCTAGCATACCACATCACAACCATTTTAATAGCATGTCGGCACGCAAGGTAAACCATTATAAACTCCTGGCTAATTAAGCATGGCATGAGCAACTATAATCTCTAATTGTCATTGCAAGCATGTTTCATTCATAATAGGATGAATCAAGAATGACGAATGAATCATATTTACAAAAACAAGATAGGTCAAGTTCATACCAGCTTCTCTCATCTCAATCAGTCCATCATATATCGTCATTATTGCCGTTTACTCGCACAACCGAACGGTGTGGATAATAATAATAGTGCACGTGCATTGGACTAAGCTGGAATCTGCAAGCATTTAATACAGGGGAGAAGACAAGGTAATATGGCTCTTGGTTAAATCAACAATACTGCATATTAGAGCCACTAAACATTTTCATCATGGTCTTCTCCTCTTGACCCCCGAAGAAAAGAAAAGAAATAAAACTATTTACACAGGAAAGCTCCCAACAAGCAAAAGAAGAACGATAAATCTTTTTGGTGTTTCTTTTAATTACTACTACTACAAGCATGGAAAGTAAACTAGCTAAAAGCTACAACTAATTTTTTTCTTAAGGTTCTTCAGACACCCAAGAAGAAGGCTTAGAAAAGAAAATAAACTAGCATGGATAGTACAATGAAAAAGTACGAGCAACGACAACTGGGATGAGTGTGTGAACATGCATGTAATGTCGGTGAGAAATACGTACTCCCCCAAGCTTAGTCTTTTGGTCTAAGTTGGTTTATGGCCACAGATCAAAGCTACTCTCGCCAGTGTACGGAGGAGTGTCCTCTGGGTGCCACTGGCTGGCAATCTCCTCCGGATCCCACTGATAAACCGATTGCCGATAAGGGTCAAGTGGTGGCTCTGGCTCAGGCTCTGGAACTTGTGCCAGGCTCCAATATGCATAAACGACTTCTGGCAAGACGAGGTACATGCGTGAAAGTATGTTAAACAAAGAGGGTGCAGGCAAGGTAACAATCTCACAATACTTTTTTTATCAAATATCAAGTTATACTTAAGCAACTTCTTTCTATCTTTAACAATAAAATCATGTGCTATAATACTCTTATAATCTAGAAAAACAGGGGGCAGCGACTTCTCCTCCTTGTCATAATGCCTAATATGTATCTTAAAGTGTTCAGCATGGCGTGAAGCAAAGATGCCTCCAAAGATGGGGCCCTTTGTATGTTTCAGACTTCATCGTTTAGCAATAATAGCGCCTAAGCTAAAAGTGGTATTGTGAAACAAAGCATGGCGCAAAGTGACAATATCAGGGGCACTAAGATTTCCACTGTTCCCGCAACCAATTAAGCATCTACTAGCAAATATCGCAAAGTAACATAGAACAGGAAAATGTATGCTAGTGATTCTTGCATCTGAAACTTTCCTCGTTTCCCCTACAACAATTGTATCAATAAACCCCTCCACATCATTACGATGTGGTTCCTCTATGCTGCCCACAAAGGGTGTCTTACAAACCTGACAAAAATCATATAGTGACATCTCCCTAACCTCATCATATAACTGAAACTCCACTGAAGGTGGTGACTTCTTAGCATGGAAATAAAAAATTTGCATGAAAATATTAGTGAGTAAGAGATACTGTTCGCGCGGGTCGTGGAGGAAGTTGGTGAGGCATGCATTCTCAGCCAAGTAATAAAAGTCTTCATAAATTCCGGCGGATCTCAAGAACTCATCACAAGGCCATTCACACGGCCGAACCTCCGCAGTGCGAGGAAGATTGTATTTGTCCTTCTTATTCTCCTCATTCCGGTTATCCTCCGAGCTTTGGCTCGAAGAGCCCCTCAACAATCTCCTCAACATTTTCTTCCAGTGAAAAATTTCTGAAATTTTTAGTGACTCAAAACAAAAGTGAACCAAACTCAACAAGATTGATAACAACTACTCCCACAAGTGCCTAGAGACTATATCATGCATTGAAACTACTTGGGACCACATAAATTTGACATGCAAGCTCAAGAACAGGGTCACCTAAGCAACAAAAAATTGCAATAGATAAAGCACTAGAACAAAAAATAATTGGATCATTGGAGGAGTCGCATACCGAAGAACATCTCCCCAACAGTTTTGTGAATGGAGCTTTGAGCAAGGAGATCGAAAATGGCAACAAGATGAGCCAAAACACGGGTTTGAGCTATGGGAGGATTTTTTCTGGAGGAAGACGAAGTGTGTGGGTGCTGGAATAAGTGGAGGGGGCCACGTGGGGCCCACGAGGCAGGGGGCGCGCCCAGGGGGTGGGCACGCCCTAGACCCTCGTGGCCAAGTGGTGTAGCCCCCTGGTGCGTTCTCAGTGCCAAATATTCTTAAATATTCTACAAAAAATCATATTTCATTTTCGAGACATTTGGAGAACTTCTATTTTTGGGGTATTTTTTTATTGCAAGGATAATTCAGAAAACAGACAGAAAATACTTTTTTGCTTTATTTAATCTAAATAATAGAAAGTAAACGGAGGGTATAGAGAGTTGTGCTTTCTAATTTCATCCATCTCATGCTCATCAAAAGGAATCCACTAACAAGGTTGATCAAGTCTTGTTAACAAACCCTTTCCGAATAACATGAAACTAGAGAATTTTCGAATAACACTAGGTTACCTCAACGGGGATATGTATGTCCCCAACAATAAGAATATCGTATTTCTTCTTGATAGTAGGAAGATGGAATTTAAAACCTCCAATAGTGATCGTTGAAATTTTCCAATAGAATTGATACTGTGGACTTGAGGTTGTTTCCTCGGAAAGTGTACAGTATGCTCATGACCATTGACATGAAAAGTGACATTGCCTTTGTTGCAGTCAATAACAGCCCCTGCAGTATTCAAAAAGGGTCTACCAAGGATAATTGACATACAATCATCCTCGAGAATATCAAGAATAACAAAGTCTGTTAAAATAGTAACGTTTGCAACCACAACACGCACATGCTCACAAATACCGACATGTATGTCAGTGGATTTATCGGCCATTTGCAAAGATATTTCAGTAGGTGTCAACTTATTCAAATCAAGTCTATGATATGAAGAGAGAGGCATAACACTGACACCGGCTCCAAGATCACATAAAGCAGTTTTAACATAGTTTCTTTTAATGGAGCATGGTATAGTTGGTACTCCTCGATCCCCTAGTTTCTTTGGCATTCCACCTTTAAAAGTATAATTGGCAAGCATGTTGGAAATTTCAACTTCCAGTATCTTTCTTTTATTTTTCACAATATCTTTCATATACTTAGCATAAGGATTTGTTTTAAGCATATCAGTCAAACGCATGCGCAAAAAGATAGGTCTAATCATTTTAGCAAAGCACTCAAAATCCTCATCATCTTTTTTCTTGGATGGTTTAGGAGGAAAAGGCATGGGTTTCTGAACTCATGGTTCTCTTTCTTTACCATGCTTCCTAGCAATGAAGTCTCTTTTATCATAACGTTGATTCTATGATTGTGGGTTATCGAGATCAACAGCAGGTTCAATCTCTACATCATCGTTATTGCTAGGTTGAGCATCATCATGAACATCATTATTAACATTATCACTAGGTTCATGTTCATTATCAGACTGTGTTTCAACATCAGAAATAGAAATATCATTGGGATTCTCAGGTGTGTCAACAACAGGTTCACTAGAAGCATGCAAAGTCCTATCATTTTTCTTTTTCATCTTCTTAGAAGGACTATGTGCATCAACACTAGTTCTCTGAGAATCTTGCTCAGCTCTCCTAGGGTGGCCCTCAGGACACAAAGGTTCATGAGTCATTCTACCCCCTCTAGTCATAACTCTAACAACATTATCATTTTTCTTACTATTTAATTCATTGAGCAAACCATTTTGTGCTTTAAGCACTTGTTCTACTTGAGTGGTAACCATAGAAGCATGTTTACTGATGAGTTCTAGTTCATCTTTAACTCTAGACATATAATCACTCAAGTGTTCAATCATATAAGCATTACATTTCAATTGTCTACCAACATAAGCATTGAAGTTTTCTTGTTTAAGAATAAAATCGTCAAACTCATCTAAGCATTGGCTAGCAGACTTATTATGAGGAATATCACCTTCTTCAAATTTATAGAGAAAATTTACCTTTACTACCTGTGTCGGGTTATCAAGACCATGTATTTATTTAATAGGTGGTAAATTCTGAACATCTTCGGTTTTAATACCTTTTTCTTTCATGGATTTCTTTGCCTCTTGCATCTCTTCAGGACTGAGAAATAGAATACCCCTTTTCTTTGGAGTTGGCTTAGGAGTTGGTTCTGGAAGTGTCCAATTATTTTCATTACTCAACATATTATTTAATAGCAATTCAGCTTGATCAACAGTTCTTTCCCTGAAAACACAACCAGCACAACTATCCAGGTGGTCTCTGGAAGCATCGGTTTGCCCATTATAAAAGATATCAAGTATTTCATTTTTCTTAAGAGGATGATCAGGAAAAGCATTAAGTAATTGGAGAAGCCTCCCCCAAGCTTGTGGGAGACTCTCTTCTTCAATTTGCACAAAATTATATATTTCCCTTAAGGCAGCTTGTTTCTTATGAAGCCGGAAAATATTTAGCAGAGAAGTAATAAATCATATCCCGGGGACTATGCACACAACCAGGATCAAGAGAATTAAACAATGTTTTAGCATATCCCTTGAACGAGAATGGAAATAGCTTAAGGATATAATAGTAGTGAATCTTTTCCTCATTGGTGAATAGGGTGGCTATATCATTTAATTTAGTAAAATGTGCCACAACAGTTTCAGATTCATAGCCATGGAAAGGAACAGATTCAACCAAATTAATTAACTCAGGATCAACTGATAAATCATAATCCTTATCAGAAATATAGATAGGTGAAGTAGCAAAATCATGGTCATATTTCATTCTAGCATTCAAAGACTTTTCTTCCAGCTTAGCTAATAGTTTCTTAAGATCATATCTATCTTTGCAAGCTAAAAGATCTCTAGCAGTTTCTTCATCCATAACATAACCCTCAGGCACAACAGGCAATTCATATCTAGGGGAGAATCTTCATCATCACTTTCATCAATATTATCAGTTTCAATAATTTCATTCTCTCTAGCCTTAGCAAGTTGTTCATTAATAAATTCACCTAGTGGCACGGTATTATCAAACATAGAAGTAGTTTCATCATAAGTACCATAAATAGCAGAAGTGGCATCATCAAGAACATGCGACATATCAGATTCATTAGCAGGTGTAGGTGTTGCAAATTTACTCATAACAGAAGGTGAATCAAGTGCAGAGCTAGATGGCAGTTCCTTACCTCCCCTCGTAGTTGAGGGAAAGATCGTGTTTTTTTTCATCTCTCAAGTTCTTCATAGTGATAAACAGATATAAATGCCAAGTGACTCAAATAATATAGCTATTCTCCCCGGCAATGTTGCCAGAAAATAGTCTTGATAACCCACAAGTAGAGGGGATCGCAACAGTTTTCAAGGGAAGAATATTCAACCCATATTTATTGATTCGACACAAGGGGAGCCAAAGAATATTCTCGAGTATTAACAGTTGAGTTGTCAATTCAACCTCACCTTAAAGACTTAATATCTACGTCAAAGTATTTAGTAGCAAAGTAGTATGGAAGTAACGGTAATGGTGGCAAAAGTAACAGTAGCAGTTTTGTAGTAATTGTAACAGTGGCAGCGGAAAAGTAACTAAGCAAGGATCAATATGTGAAAAGCTCGTAGGGATTGGATCAGTGATGGATAATTATGTCGGATGCAATTCATCAAGCAACGGTTATAACATAGGGTGACATAGAACTAGCTCCAGTTCATCAATGTAATGTAGGCATGTATTCCAAATATAGTCATACGTGCTTATGGAAAAGAACTTGCATGGCATCTTTTGCCCTACCCTCTTGTGGCAGAGGGGTCCTATTGGAAACTAAGGGATATTAAGGCCTCCTTTTAATAGAGTACTAGATCAAAGCATTAACACTTAGTGAATACATGAACTCCTCAAACTACGGTCATCACCGGGAGTGGTCCCGATTGTTGTCACTTCGGGGTTGCCAGATCATAACACATAGTAGGTGACTATTGACTTGCAAGATAGGATCAAGAACTCACATATATTCATGAAAACATAATAGGTTCAGATCTGAAATCATGGCACTCAGGCCCTAGTGACAAGCATTAAGCATGGCAAAGTCATAGCAACATCAATCTTAGAACATAATGGATACTAGGGATCAAACCCTAACAAAACTAACTCGATTACATGGTAAATCTCATCCAACCCATCACCGTCCAGCAAGCCTGCGATGGAATTACTCACGCACGGCGGTGAGCATCATGGAATTGGTGATGGAGGAAGGTTGAAGATGATGATCGCGACGGATTCCCCTCTCCGGAGCCCCGGACTGACTCCAGATCAGCCCTCCCGAGAGAGTTAGGGCTTGGCGGTGGCTCCGTATCGTAAAACGTGAGGAATCCTTCTCTTTGTTTTTTTCTCCCCAAAAGTGAATATATGGAGTTGGAGTCGAGGTCGGTGGAGCCTCAGGAGGGTCACGAGACTGGGGGCGCGCCGAGGGGGGCAGGCGCGCCCCCCACCCTCATGAATAGGGTGTGGGCCCCTTGGTCTTTATTATTTCCCTAGTATTTTTTATAAATTCCCAAAATATTCTCCGTGGATTTTTAGGTCATTCCAAGAACTTTTATTTATGCTAAAAAGTAACACCATGGCAATTCTGCTGAAAACAACGTCAGTCTGGGTTAGTTCCACTCAAATCATGCAAGTTAGAGTCCAAAACAAGGGCAAAAGTGTTTGGAAAAGTAGATACGTTGGAGACGTATCACTATCCCTATGTAAAAGTCCATGAGTATAGCATACAAGCTACTAAGCCCGAATTAAACACCACAATCCAAGTGCTTAGTCTGTCCTTCCAAGGTCCAAGATAGTGCATCTCTATCCTAAGGAAACACGTTGTATGCCACTCCAATATCTTGTTTCCTTCCTATGAATCAACTGCAATAGCCCATTAACTTCCATCAATTACTACATGATTTATTAACTCTACAAATCCAATGTCTATGGTGTTCCACATGAACTTCTAATGTCCTTTAATCCCAAAATACTTGAAAGGGCTATTTCTACTATAGTAAGTCCACCAATTTTCATTATCATGGTCAAGTAAACTCCAAGGTCAGGCGTATATAGATCCCTAAATCAACTCCGACAATTAATCCAATCTCCTAGTTTATTGTCCATCGAGAAACATGGTATCATGATCGGGTTCATCAGTCTAAATCCAATTTACTCCGAACCATGTAGACATACTCATCGTCTATACTCAACTAGAATCACCTATTCAAATCCAAATCTCATGTCCAACGAGAATTTCTACACTTCCCCCAAGTCATTATCGTAATATCAACTATCTCCGATCAATATCCCCTAGCTAAGTCAAATCCTTATACCTCCAAGAATTTCAGCTTGCGATCACAATCATCCTACTAAATCCAATTTACTCAGGGGTAATGAAAATTATGCTACCCTATTAACATGATCCCACCAAGTTCATCTACCAACATGAAAGTCTTATATTCCACCAAAGAGTCTCAGATAATTCCTCAAGGTCACTTATATAAACTCATCAAGTCATTTGTCCTCTATTCCTATATCCTCAAATTGGTCTCTCCTATGGCATCATCAGTTTTGGTGCTATCTTAAGATGATAATGAGTTCGTTCACTATGTCCACTAGTTCCATAATGAACCTAGTGATGAGAAAAGGTTACTGAAGCTTAACTGGTTCTCTTGCAATCCCGCAGGTTAAGCTCACAGTTAAGGATTCGAGCTGGGGTATCTCGTGAAGTCTCGAAGGGTCTGGGAATGGGTTTCTAATTTTGAAGGGTAAACAAAACTCTACGGGGTTGCACTTTGTCGAGGAGGCGGTAGCAAAAGTTTTTAGTGCCAGTTGGTTGCCGAGGTGGAATCCTTGGTGCACCATGTCTTGCTGGTCTTCAGTTCATGAAAGAGAGGAGAGGGAAAACTAGAATAGGGGGATGCCTAAAGGGGGTTCTATAGTGCAGGTGCAAAGAAACACATACCAAAAGAGCCAAACACAAGCATTAAGATAAGGAAGAAGGTATAGTCGCATACTTGTTTCATAGGGCAAAAGGGCGACTGATGTCAAAACACAAACAAATAAAAACGAGCAACACACAATCATCGTTCAATCCGAACCATCATACGGACTCGACTCCACATAGGGGGTACACGACTCATCCTACCCTAGGGGTTCTCGGACTCAGTAGTCGTGCTTTGCTCCATGCCTCGTGCAGTCTTCTGGGTTTTCCTCCTGTGTCGCTACGTCTCTTGTACTTGTTAGATCAAACGATCCAGGTTAAGCCTAAAGATTCTTCAACAACTTCTCGCCTGTTGAAGTGATGGGGTGAAGGTGGCTCCTCGTAGCTGGCATAGACTTTGTCTTATGTTGTCTTCTTAATCATGACGATCCCTTTTTCCTCCTAAGGCGTAGACGGTACCAGGTAGGTAATCCTTTATGCAATGACATTAACAAGGCATAGTAGAGGTCCAATTTGTCGGACACATTGTTGACAATATCGTTACCGATAGCGGGGGATGAAGAGAACCGTTTTCCTGCTCACTGTAGTGAGGCGGACCAAATGGCGAGGTTCTCACCCATCGGTGGTTGCCGACACAACAATGATAAGGACAGGGTTGCTCTACTAGCAATGTATATCGTGATCTTGCATATCATATGCCCTGATCATTGTAGGCCAAGGTTGCATCATCCTAGGGTAAATTCAAAGGTGTCACCATCCTCTGGGTCTTCATGTCCTCATTCCTCGAGGGTGTACCTTTTGTTAGCATCGTCTTGTTGTGGTGTCACCAATCTTGTGTTCGAAAGAGGTGGGTGAGTGTCTGGAAAGGCTTCCTCCTTCTATATTATCCACAAGGATTACAAGAAATCATGTGGCCATGGACAAGAGGGTGCTAGCGTTCGTTTGCAAAAGTTTTGAGGGGGAAGAGGTTGAGGAGAATATTCCTTAGTTTTCGAAAACTTAGAAGGGAAGAGAAGTATGGATAGTTTTTGAAAATTGGTAATAGTTTTGAAAATAGTTTTACCCTAACTAACGACCATGCTAACTAAGGCTTCCTACAGTCAGGATGGATCTGATAACAGCTCTGTGGGGACCCCGACTCATAAGTCGAGATCATCGAATGCACATGTACAGTGATACCAGAGATCAATGCTCACTGAACACACATAAGCTGAATAACAAGAGTCTTACATCCATACATACCGTCTTACACAA
The DNA here is from genome assembly GCA_902687465.1 of Secale cereale. NCBI lineage: Eukaryota > Viridiplantae > Streptophyta > Magnoliopsida > Poales > Poaceae > Secale > Secale cereale. The sequence continues at coordinate 278,654,257 of LR738711.1, read as the reverse complement.
ATTATGACCATTATGGTCAAGTCTTACATATATAAAGCCTGAAGGGTTGAACATCAAAAGAAACATAAGCAGCGGAAATCTTCGTTGATCAGTAGAAACCAATGCCATCTGCCTTAACCCTACATGCTTTCTAACTGGGAAAGCGTCCTAGTTCGCATGTTCGTCACCGAAGTACTCTTCCTCATAATCCTGCTCTTCCATGCCTGGCCAATAAAATAAACAATGGCAAGCCAATGAGTACTTTGAATGTACTCGCAAGTAACCCATGTTGACCAAGGTAACAATGCATGATGTAACACCAAGCAGGCAACCTAGCATCAAGCTAGTTCAAATGACCTATCATCTTGTAAAGTATGCATCAATGAACTCTAGTAACCATGTGAACGGGTTACAAATATCAACATAAATAGAGTTTGGATCAACGCTAGCTTAATCAACACGTCAAGTCATTTGCCTTGACTCAAATAGTTCTCTTCCACACACATGTACCAAGTTTGTAAAATACTGGACATAGTTTAAGTAGCACCACCCAACTGTCCATGACTGTGGACACGGCTACTCGAATAGTTTGACACTCTGCAGAGGTTGCGCACTTTACCCACAAGATCCCGGAAGCTTTCGTGTCATCCACGATCCCGCAGTAGCTCAAGTACTTCGGAGAAGCACCCGATCACTATCTTTCCCTAGGCGACACAAACATAGGGTCCACTCGTTGGTACATGGCCTTTGTGTATAAACATCAAGATCTTGGGACTTGGCCCTTTTTACTATCACACATACACGCAGAGACCAACGGTGTGTCCGGTGCCCTGTAAAAATAGTCATGGCCGCCTATCTGAGCATGACCCCGTCCTGAGAGTGACCTCATGTCACCCCCATCACTAGTAATGTGGGCACCATGCTAGTATCGTCCTAAGTAATCAATAATTCCCCATCCCATAAGGGGGTAGAGTGGTTGCACATGTTTGGTTGGTATGCTAATCACACCTAAATCTAATCCATCATTTTATGCACACACACACACACACACACACACACACACACACACACACACACACACACACACATAATGCTTGCTCCGATGCACCACTTCCTCCTCAAGTGGTGACCTTAGTTCAACACCACCCACGGGCATTAGGGGCACCCGATGGGGTTTTCCAAAGAATGCAACCACGAGGTGATCATGGCATACATGCAACATTATGCATCAATAACTTAATCTTTTGACATTGTATCTCCATGCACAAGGTAGAGCTATGACTATGGGCATGCATCATTTGGTGATTCACAACAAGTTCATCACGGTCACTTTCATTATCATGCAATCGAAACGAGGTATCGATGAACGGGAGAGGTGTCATGGTCTAAGGGTTGCATGCCTGGCTTAACAAAGTCATCGGGGTCTTCAAACTCTTCTGATCCAACTCCATCGTCAACTTCATCAACTAACGTCGGTAACAATCGCAATAAGCAACACAACAAGGCAAAAAAGTGCTCTAAAATGTGATTTGGACTTTTCTAGGATACCTCTGGTCATATGAAGAATGACCAAAGTGGTTTCATTGGGATTGGATCAATGGATACTCTGAAACATTTCAATATGAAGGATCCAAGGGATTAGTGGATTCGCAAGAAGTGTACAGAAGAATTATTTTTAAAAATGAGCAAAGGCACCCATTTAACAAGGAATTGGTTTCACTGGATTTGGAGTTCAAATGAATTTCCTAGGGATTTATAAAGTTAGCTATACATGGATAAATAGACCAGTATTTTATGTGGTATAGAAAGCATTGGAAAAAATGTTCAAAAACTAAGTTGCAAACATATAAGTATCTAGGAATTTGAATAATTGCATTTGGATCAATTTTGAGCTCTCTGACATTTTCTAAAGTTCAACACAGAAATGAAGAAAATAGGATTTTGTAAATATTTGTGAAGAGAAAGTTTCTGGAAAAATGTGAAAATAGCACCATGTGATAGAGAATGATTTATGGAGTCACTACAAATTTGAATCATCAAATTTGGATTTAATTTGATTTATTTATGGGTTTTTGAAGTCTACTGAAAAAAACAAAAAAAAGGCTATACCACTTATTCTGTGCACTAAGCGAGAGATAGCTGATGGGCCGACCCGGTGGCGGAGCTGCGTGGGCGAAGGAGGAGACGTCGAAGGCGTACTAGGCCTGGGCCGTCTTCGCGGTGGGGAGGTGGAGAACACGAGTGTGCCTCCACTTAATCTGCGTGGGCCCGGGCGGTTAGTAGCTTGCAAGTGGGGCCCCTGCCAGCTGGCGGGGCGGTCGTCTTCCTCCTCCTGACTGCGACCGAAGTGGAGGCAGAGGGGATCGGCCGTCGGCCGTGCCAGCGACCCAGGCGGTCCCTGGCGGCGTTCTTCACACCAGAGTGTTCAGCGCGGCCAGCCGCACCCGCTCATGTTCACGAGCCTGCGGAGGAGCTCGGGAAGGGGAGAGATGTTGGGCGCGACAGCCGGAAGGCTAGCGAGGACGAGCTCGATGCTACGACCATCGGGAAGAGCAAATGGAGCGCAGGGGAGCTCCGTGGTGTTCGCAGTGATGCTCCAGAGCCAAGTGGTGGAGAGGAGGAACTCTTGGTGGCGCAAATTTTGGCGGCAGTCGGCGGCGTTGTTCTAGTTTTTGCGGTGGGTAGAGGGCATGGGAGAGAGAGAAGTTTGGCTTGGGAGGTGTATGGGAGAGAGAGAGAGAGAGAGGGTGAGGGCTTCCCGAGAGGGGCTCGAGGAGGCGCTATATGGCAAAGTCGTGGTGCACCGTGAGCTCTGCTCGCGGGTGCCCGCGGGATCGGTCCTGAGGACCGTTGGGAGGGGCCAGGCAAGGTCAGTGGCGCTCGTGGAGTCCGTCCAGGACCGAGGGAGCTGAGAGGGGGAGCGGGGCGAGGTCAGAGGCGGGCCAGTCGTGTGTCCAAAGAGTGGCCGAGCCGGGCGGTGCTCGGGCACGCGACGGCGAGCTCAAAGGAGAGAGGAGGAGGGGGCCGGCCGCGTGGCGTGTCACGCACGCTGAGGAGGCCTCGGGGCACACGTTCCCCACGCCCAAGGTCGACGAGAGTATCGGGCAGAGGGCGGCTACAGTGCCCTGGTGCACTGTAGCGCGCTCCAAAGTGCGGCCATTGCATGCAAATGGCATCCTACGCACCACTAGCTCCTGGGAGTTTCTGAGACGCTTCATGAAGCTTAATAACTAAGACATGTCCATAAAAAAAGGAAGGGGTAAACTAGGGTTTTACCCTCCTCAATCATTGAGTCAGGGTTGGAGGTTTTTACTGGAGGTAAAATGGGACTAGGAGAAGCTCTAGTAAAAAATTGAGCTCATGGAGAAAATGGAAGAGGTCAAAACAGTGGTTTTGGTAATATGGCATAAGGTGTTTGATACAAATTTGGGCAAGAAAATGAAGTCCAATTGACATGAGAATTAACAGGACCGTATGGCATATGGAAATGAAGTTGGTCACCAAATTTAGGTTCATTTGAAGAAAGTTGCCAATGTAACTTTGCCAAACCCTAGAAATCAACAGAAATGGCTTCTCCAAGATTTAGTCATGCAAATAATTCCTCCTTGATGCACCACTTGGTGGAGTGCCATCATTTGGAGATATGAGCATGTCCACAAAATTTTAGGTCACAAACAAAAAGTTGGTAATGTAGAGTTGTTCAAATTTGGTTCTGTACAGGGAGGGTTTGGGGGCACTTTGATCAAGTTATCCTTCTCTCCAACTTTTGCAATTTGGTCTACATGCATCATTACATCATTTGAGCTTGTGCACGAAGTTTGAGAGCATTTGGACAAGTTTGGCAATGTAAAGTTGCTCAAACTTCAAAATGGACAGAAATAGTTTTGAGGGGTTTTGATGATGTTTTCTTGATCTTCAAGAGGTGAGGCTTGGAAAGATCATCAAATATGTGATATGTGACATGCTAGAATTTTCTTGGAATTAATGAAGAAAAATTCCTTTGTAAATATTTCAAAAGCTTGAAATATCTAGAAGAGGTTTCTCAGGGATTTGACCAATATTTTGAACTTGGCCATGTGTTGAAACTCATATATCATATCATATATATATATAGGGAAAAGCAAACCTATGAAACTACACCAGTGTGGATGCAATCACGAGCGCTCACTGCTGTTGGGATTTGGTCCCTTCTCTTACCTCATTTGCTTTTTCCTAGTTTTTCTCATTTGTTGATAGTTTCCTCTTACAGCGGAAGGTGGACCCACAGGCAGGACCGCACAGGCACTAGGCTGTCACTGCTGCAGTGCAGCAGACAGGACCACACGCGTCATAGGCAAAAGGTTCTGGAGAACTGTTCAGTAAAGGTTTGAACATTTTCTTATCTTTACGCTATTTTTTTGAGTGACGCCTTGCTTTTTTGTCATTCGACACTTGCGTTGGATGTGCCTTCACAGGGATTCGATAGCACGCTAATCACCACACCACTTCATGCGTGGCATTCTTGTCGCCCCTCCCATACATTGTTGTTTGTTGTGCGTCGTCATGTGATATGCTCCATTAAACACCCGTGAACATGTGAACATGTCCCAGCGTGCATCGGCCACTGTGTGAAGAGGCAAGCCCGTGAGTAACATCAGAACAACAAGTGGTTGACGCTTGCTTCTTCTTCCCGAGCTCACCCGCACAAAGGAAAGAGGGCGCAGGTGTGCTAACGGATGCCAGTCAGAAGTCAGAACATGTCTATTCGCATAATTCAAGTATGTTGACCAAGCATCTGCCTTCTAGCTATGATCACCGGACAACACCCCTTGTCAAGCAGCATGCAGACTGCACTGCCTTGCGCCACCAGACGAGGGTCCACTAGCGCACGCACACGCAACATCAGGTGCATAAAATAAAATGGCGACTAAAAGTTTCCTAGGCTGTATGGAGTTGCTCGTGTGCTCTCGCCCAACCAAGCCAATTTGCATCTTACAATATCTTAAAGCATCTTCAACCATTCGGCCCTAAAGACTTGAAATAGAGCCGCATGGGGCGAGCCGGCTAAAATCGGCATGGGGCAGTCGGTTTCCCAACCATCGCCACAAGGTCGCCACGGACTCTGTTTTTCTGAAAACTAAACTCTGCCAAATTTTGGCCAAACACAACACAAATTTGGCCAAACTAGACGATTTCATTGATATTTGTACAAAATTGAAAACATAATTTAAAAAATAAACTAAAAACTATTACGCCGCCTTGAGCCTTCTACATGCCGAGGATCAAGTTGGTGTAGCCGCCGCCGTTGTCGTCACTGTCATCGTCATCGTCGCCGCCCTAGCCACCATCCTTTGATGCACCGCTGCCCTGGGTCGCCGTGGCGGACGGGGTTGGACAGCCCGGGCGCCTCCTCACGGCCGCGGCGCCGGGTGGCGATCTCCTCTGGGGCGCGGCGCTGGCGCTCCATCTCCTGCCGGATGTAGTCGTCTCGTGCCCATTTGAGGCCGGTCTCCTCGTGGACGGCCATGGCCTCATTATCCTTCTTCACGGGGAGGAGCGTCGGCTTGGTCTTCAGTTCGACGAGGCGGGAAGTGGAGGCCGGAGGAGAAGAGGCACCACCCTCGTTGATGACGAGTGCGCCGCCGCGCGTGTGCTGCCCGAGCGGCGCTTCCCGCGGCTCCGGCTTGACGAGGAGGAGCCCCGGCGACCCGGAGGAACGGGAGCGGGAGCCGAAGGAGAAGGAGGAGGACACGTTCTCCATGCGCCTCGTCGTCCAAGAACTGCCGTGGCACTTAAACAAAAAAAATGCTTGGCACACAACCTGACGCCCCGACGTACACGGCACAACACTTTGGCCTCTGCATTTTTGGCACCATGCTGGCGGACACTTTGACGCAGGGAGTATGGGCGTATTTCAGGGAATTCAAATTCGTTTCCCATTATCAACAGAAGCGCAGCATGGCGGAGATTGTTGACATGCTTGGCACACCATGTGAGCTCCTATTTCAGGTGGTAGAAAAGACAACGCCCATGCTAGACTTCCCTGCTCGCTGCCACTCATGATTCTTGTAAAGTGACCAAAGACTAGACGCAGAACTGCCTTTATTTATTTATTTTTTAAATGTAGCACGAATCTGGATAGCCACCATGCACCTTGTGTTAAAATTTAGGTTCCAGAGATAATTAGGATCGCTCCCGCAAACTTCTCCCGTAAAAACAGGATTGGCGCGCGTCATGGGAGGTCAACCTAGTCGCCACTAGCCCCCTTCCTCTCCGCTCCCTTGCCGTCGGCAGTGGGAGCATCCAGGCGAAGCCCGGTCGGCGCCCGTGGCGCCAGGGTGGTCTCGTCTCCTGGCGTGGGATCTGTGGCACTGGCCGAGGATGCCAGGCCTGAATGTTGCGCCGGTGCCGGCCACATCAGCGCAGCGGAAGTCGGCGGCGATGGCAGCGTGCTGGCGACGAGTGAGACATCGAGGTGGCGTGTTTGTCGAACGGTCCGGGGTGCCGGCTACAGTGATCTGGCGGCAGCTCACATGGAAGGTCACATAGGGCACAGGGTGGAGGTTGAGAAAGCATACATGCATTCATAGATCACATGGAACTTTCGCCTTTTGCATTATATCCGATGTGGAAGGTGGAGGGAGAGACTCGTAGATACTCATCTATCTTTTCACTGAACAAACTGCACAGTGCACATGGTCTTTGGGGTGGAGGCCACATCTTTATGGGTGAATGGGACCCCCCCTTCAACCACATGGGCAGATCACGTGGAAACCTCCCTATTTGTACTGCGAGAACTGCCAATCCACATACAATAGGAACCCTTTCTTAAGGAACAAGAACCCTTTTCATATATAGTACATTGTGAGCATATCGATGGCCCTTTCCATGTGAGAGCAAAACCGACCATCATTGTTCATTTTTTGACACACGGTTTTCGGGTGGGGGCACATATTTATGAGTGAACGAGCGCCCTGCCCCCCCCCCCCTTCGACCGCGTCGACATACCACACGGGAACCTTTGTTATGCACTGCGAGAACCACCCACAAACGTACAATATGAACCATTTCTTAAGGAAAAGGAACCCTTTCCATATATAGTCAACCCTGAGCATATAAATGACCCTTTCCACATGAGAGCAATCGGCTTTCGTTTTCAATGTTTTGATAGAACGTCGCATAAGGCACGAGGTGGAGGCACACGCAGAAGCTCCGTATAATGTAGACCGTGAGCACATCAACTACTCTTACTTCATGAACGGTTGAGAAAGCACACATCCAGTCAACAGATCACATGAAACTTCTATTTTTTGCATTAAATCCGATGTGGGAGGTGGAGGGAGAGAATGATAGATACTCATTTATCTTTTTGGTGAACAAAATGCAGAGTGCACACGGTCTTTGGGGTGGACGCCACATTTTTACGGGTGAATGGGACCCCACTTCGACCGCATCGACAGATCACACCGGAACCCCCGTTATTAACTTCGAGAACCACTAGTCCACGCACAATAGGAACCCTTTCTTAAGGAACGAGAACCCTTTCCATATATTGTAGCTCGTGAGCATATAGAACCCTTTCTTAAGGAACGATAACCTTTTGCGAAGCTCGTCGGGGAAGGTAGGTAGCCTGGTGTAATGCCCAGGATGGGACTATACCTCCTACGTGTCGAGGGACGACTTAAAGGTATAAGCCCATTCTGGAATGATCTCAAGTTTGGTATGTTTGCACGACTCATGTAAAAATAGGGATGAAATTGCAAAAGGATAGTTGGCTTACACTCGCCACGTCACACAATACATTACATAAGCAAATCATCATCCAAAACATCACAACCCAACTACGGGCGAAGATCTAAAAGAAAGATACCAACAACATAAATCCACAGGTCCCGAATCGCCCCTAGTAGAAACCACTACTGATCGTCGAAAACGTCACAAGCATACGGCCATGCTCTTCATCGAGCTCCCAGTGGAGTTCCGATCCATCTCCTGCATCATTCTCAGCTGGACCTGCATCTGGTGTTTTAGTATCTGTGAGCCACGAGGACTCAGCAATCCCATAACCATGGGTATCAAGACTAGCAAAGCTTTATGGGTATGGAAGAGGTAAAGTGGTGAGGTTGCAGCAGCGGCTAAGCATAATATGGTGGCTAACTTACGAGTACAAGAATAAGATGAGCATCTACGCAAACGGTCGCAACTAGTAGTGATCGCTAAAGATCCTGAACTACCTACGAGTCAAACATAACCCCACCGTGTTCTCTTCTCAAAGTGAAAAGAGACAGTCACGATTACTCACACAGTTGTGTGTTTTACTTCGGATCCTCTGACAAGTTTTCTACAACCGGACATTAACAAATTCCAATCTGCCACATAACTGCGGGCACGGCTTTCGAAAGATCATAACCCTGCAGGCGTGTCCCAACTTAGCCCATCACAAGCTCTCACGATCAGCTGAAGTGATAAATATAATATCATCACCCCTTATCTTAGGGAAATCCGATCAGGCTCGGCATCCCGGTGCACAAGACATTTCGACAATGGTAAAACAAGTTCAGCAAGACCTCCCGGCGTGCCGACACCCTGATAGTAGCCGCGCGTAACTCGTCTCAGGCCACGTCCGGATGGGTGATGCTACAGGTAAAACCAGCCCTCGGGTTTCCCCAAGGTGGCCCTGCAGGACCCCCGTTTGGGACCAACACCATCAGCACTGGCCCCCCTGCTATGTAGAAAAGAATCCCGAGGGCGCGACCCCCTATGAAAATTTAATTAATTAATTAAGTTGTTATTATGAGGCAAATTAAAACCAATGTTGGGCCTTGCTGGAGGAGTTTTATTCAAAGACGAAGTGTCAAGGGGTCCCCATATACCCATCGTGTAAGGAACGCAAAATCAAGGAACATAATGCCGGTTTGTCGGCGCCTAAGGTGCCATGAGTGGAACAAAACACCGAGCAAAAGGCCAAGCCTTCCACCCATGCCCAGTATATAGGTGTGTTAATAATAATAATAATAGATATTGTGATATTCCAACAACAAGTTCCCTCCTGGAACGATCTTCATCTTCACCTGCAACTAATAACGCTATAAGAGGGGCTGAGCAAGCGGGTAACATAGCCAAACAATGGTTTTGCTAGGAAGGTTTCAAAGGTTAGAGGTTTCATGGCAACAAGGAGAGGGGCTGACAATAATGATGGGTAGCGCGACATATAACGATAGCATCGAGACACTAAGCATGGCAATGATAGTAAAGCTATCCAAGGGTATGGCCATCTTGCCTGAGATCCCGTAAGGAAGAAGAACGGATCCGTGAAGAAGTCGAAGGAGAAGCCTTGAAGAAGAACCACAGGTAGACGAAAGAATCCTCACGAACGCAACGGAACAAGCGCTAACGAGAAGAAGCAAGCAACACGGTAAACACACAACACGAGACACGATAATATGCTCACCCAAGTATGATGCAAGACAGTTCTATATAGGATGCAACACAAGTCTACATAGGATGCACTACAAGTCTATACAGGAAGCAAAACATGGCAAGGTAGGAAGCACAGAAAAGAACACAAGTCTATATGATGCACTACATGACAAGGTATGATGCAAGACAAGATTAAATGTTTGTTAACATGGCAAGAGGTGAAGCATAATAAAACTACAATATTTAGGCATTTTAAATGAGGCCGGAAATAACAACAACAATTCCGGGAAATCCCCATATGCATGTTTAGCAATTTTAAGCAAACAACAATTTAACATTTTAATGTTGTTACCATGATGCGGATGTCATGATCAAGTTTTATGCAATTTTAAGTAATCGTTAACATGAAGATATATGAAGTATTTGTCACCGTGGTGAAAATAAAGGGTGCCACGGCAACGATCCGAAAATGATGCCACGCAACATATCGGTTCCGATAACTCGTTGAGAGACCGGTGCAAAAGATGAAGGGAGGCGTGAGCGAGTCGAACAAGATGAAAGGTGGGGTGATCCCGTCACCGGGTTCCCACGGGTCAGCGACGAGGCAACTGAGGAGCATGACAAAAGACGAATCGGCACGGTGCACACAAGGGAAACATCTCATACAACCACAAGCATTCGTCCACGGGTCATCGTCTCGGGGTTATACCTTCGGAGTGTGCATTTCGGGGCGGCTCGAGATCGTAGAGGAAGTAGTGGTACTCGCGGGTCGTGGTACACGTTTTGTAGCCGTTCACGTTTCCGAAGAGGTACTTGTCGCGGCAGCGGACGTCTTCGGGGCGACGATAGTGGTACACGGTTCTTCGGCGACGGTCGTCGTACCCGTTCCATAGATGAACTTGAGGGTTCCGAGTGCTCCGGGCGTAGTGGTACTTGCCGCGTTCGTTCATGGCGTCGTACTCGAAGGTTGTCGTGGTACTCGTTCATGTAGTAGTCGGACTTGATGGAACCGAGGGCTCCGAGCGTGCGTCGTGGTACTTGTCAAAAAAAAAACCACATCGGATGTAGTCGATCTTGCCGGTCTTGACAGTCCAAAATGAAGCAACAGAGAAGCACGGGTCAACGCACTACTCGACGAGGATGAGGCAGAATTAGAGGCAGGACGGCGCTTGCGTCAGGGACGGCACCGCGAGACTGGAGGCTGGGGAGCTGCTGGAGAAGGTGGTGACCGGCGAGGAGGTTGGCGGCGAGGCGGGCTCGCGGCACGCGGGCTGGATAGCAGGCGGCGGCCTGAGCTCCTGTCTTGTGGTCACCGACAACGGCACCAGTCGCCGGACGACGAGACGAGGTGGAGGAGCACGGGAAGGCTCGGCGCGGCGAGGCCATAGCGGCCGGCGCTGACCCGCGGCGGGAGGGCGCATGGAGGCGGGGTGTCGATGGAGGTCGTCGGCGCGAAGGAAAGTTGATGGGGCGGCGCTCGAGGCCAGAGGCGAGGCGCTCTGGGTTCGGCGGCGCTGGTGATGCGTGTGAGGCGGAGGGGCGCGGCAGCCATGGAGGCGATGGGTGTGGTGGCGGTGCACAGGATCGGGAGGGAGTGGGGGTCATGCAAGAGGGGATCGGGCGCCCTGGTAGTGGTCGAAGCGAGAGAGAGCGAGAGGAGGAGGAGAAGAGGCGGCGCTGAGGGGAAGTTCGAGGAGGAGGGGTCGAGAGGCTCGGGGCTAGGGTTAGGAGGCGGTTGGGACTTGGGGGAAATGGGCCCAGTTCGGCTGAGCTGAGAAGGCCACGGCTTGGGCCCTTCTCCTTCTGCAGTTGTTTTCCCAAAAAAAAAAACAGAAAACAACAAAGAAGAAAAATAAAGGAAGGAGGTGGCTAGGGATAGAATTAGGGCATGAGGTTATTTTTCTCGGGCTCGCGAAAATGGACACGGTCGAGAAAAATGGAAGTGGCATGATCGAGATATAATTCAAACTTATTTGAATTTACTTCAAATGGGTTTGAACTAAGACTTGATTTTTGAAGTGTCCAAAAATGTTGAGGTTTTTGGAGGAACCTCGATAAATGGGAAAATAATTATAGACAAGGTTTGGAGGCAAGGAATTGGGAAAGAAAAGGCATGGGGAAGATATGCAAGTGTGTGTTGGTGAATTTCCAAACAATTGGAATAATTTAATATAGCTCCCTAATAATATTGAGAGGATATATATTATAAAGAGAAGTCACTCTTCCCTCGATTTAAATGGACCGAAGGTCCACACGACTTATTTGGTTGAGTTGCAGAATTAAAGACATGATGGCATGATGACATGATGCAATGCAAAAAATAAATAACACAAGCACAAAAGAAACACACGAGAGAACCCGGAACATCTGGAATCTTCTGGGACGTCGGTCTTCGGGCGTCACAACTCTCCCACACTAACAGAGGATCTTGACTCGAGATCCTAGAGATGGCACTGGGTAAAAACGGAAGAGGAAGAGGTAAAATAAAGTTGCTTCTTCGACAAACGGGTGAAACCACGAACCTGAGAGGTTGACAAATTGAAAGAAGAATACAACGGAGATGAACAAATATGAAAACACTCCGTTAGAAAAGAGTAACAAGGAGCATTATGAGAACCTTGTAGGTTAAAAGACATGAATTAAGAGCTTACGAACCAAAAGAATATGAAACTGCAACTGTATAGCCAAGGAAAAAGAATGACAGAATTCGGGCAGCACTCCGTCTGAAAAATGGAAGGAATTGAACAAGAACTTGAGAAGATGGGATGATACTTGATGAAAACAACAACACACAGCCTCCGGAACATTGAAAGAATGGCACAAGGGGTAAGGAAGGCTTCAGACAGCACTCCGGTTGAAAAGACAGGCAAACTTGATAAGATGAGAGAACTAGAATGGAGGACACAACACTCCGGTTAAATGATAAGCAAGGGAAAGAACATGATCTCGATAAAACGATATGATGGTTTGGAGAGAGCAACATCACAATGCCTCCGGAATGAAAGAATAGCATATAAATCAACGAAAGAAATGAATGGAGAAGAAAAATGACAACTTCTCCCACAAATGAATTAGGAAATCCTCCTTACAAAGAAGGGTTGAATGGGGTTGATGGAAAAATCAACAACGAAACGAATAAGCTTGATGTGGGCTTATGGAAAACATCTCAAAATTATACGGTGACAACCAGCCACTTACGAAAACAATTGATTTGAGATGAGCGAAGAGATGCAAACTTCTTTCGCCGAGAGGATAAATGGAGAAATTGGGTCATTTGTAAGCACCATAAATAGCAACAATCCTTAGGGAAAACTTTAAGGTGAAATACAACCAAAGATAACTCCAAGAAATTAAAAA
>LR738711.1:278610751-278641512 GCA_902687465.1 Secale cereale | reverse complement strand
GAAAGGATCTCCTAAAGAAAAAGAAATGATGGTTTTAAATATCTCATTCTTGATAACTCGGGAATCATAATCCATGAAGGAATTGTCAAGAATGACATAACACCATCTGAAAAGATAAGGTAGAAAGGATTGCAATTGGAAAGCATGATGAAGAATGCTTGAGCTCCAACAAGAATCTTGAAGAACACTTCGAGCATGAATTAAATCGTGATGAACCTCCATGAGAACTCCGGTAATGAAAGCATGAGAAGTGAAAGATGAAAAGAATAAGATTCAAGGCCTGCGATGAATTAGATGGAGCTTTGAAATGATATAATTGAAATAACTTGGAGCTCCGGAAAACAAGATGAACAACTTGAAACCGAGAATATGATATGATGAACAAGCTCTGGAAAAAAGAGATTAATCACTTCGGGGAAATAAGAATAAGATTTATTGTATGCTTATCCTTCACCAAATTAAATTGATGACAAGCAACGGATTTGGCATACTACTTATTCTCGTTGCAAAGAATTAAAGAGAGATCTAGCACAACCTTGGATAAATATTCAACGAAGCACCGGTAGTATTATGAAAAGAACAAATGAATTAAAACGATAACAACGGAAGAGTAATCTTGAAAGAACCACCGTAAGAATATGGAGACGAACGAAGAGACATCAATGAAGAATATTTGGAGGACAAAGTTGAAAACTGAGAACGAAGAAATCTTCTGAGATGATGGCCTTCGGAGGATCACAATGGAAAGAATTCATGAAATGCTTCGGATGGCATAAAAGAATTCCTCACAATCTGAACAATAATGAGGATGGCATGAAGCTAGAACCACGAATCTTCAAGAGGACGGCCAAGATTTAAGAGAAACTCTTCTCTGGTCTTCAAATGTTGAGAATGAAGACGAGAAATGCCATAAGAATTGTTGAGCACTCCGGAATGAAGAATTAAAAAGGTTGAAACAACGATGCAAAAGAATTTGAAAGCGGTCCTGGAGAAGGACTGTGACTGATGGGATTCATACTTACGTCCCACTTTGAAAAGAATTTGAGAATAACTCCGGAAAAAGAAGAGTCAGGTAAGATCCTAGGAAAAGACCTGTGGGTTAGGGCCCACTCAAAAGAAATCACCGTTGAAAAAGATTGCTTAAGAGATATTGCACCAGTTGAATTAAATGGCTTGAGCGAGATGACAATCCTCAAAATAGTTGAACGGATTAAGAATGGAATTATGAATCTTCTGAGTTATCTTCAACACTCCAGATATGAATAAAGATATGTGAAGAAATAAGAGAGTCTTCGGATAAGAAATTCCCACATTGGAAAACATGCAAAACAAGAGGAACAGATATGATCAACACCGAAGCTTGAATTAAATCCACCGGAGAAGAAACGAGAACGGAGAATGATGAACTTGAAGCTCTTGAGCATCTTCACGATTAACCACCAGATAAGAACATTGAAGGAAAATAATGAAGAAACCTACATGAATCAAATGGATACTTGATTTGAGATTTCTTGCTCCGAGAAGAAGAAGGGTGGGAGGGTGGGGAAACAAAGACAACTTGGGATGAATGAAACAGACACCATTGAGAAAAGAGTGAGAGTTGATCTTGCACATATTGAAAGAATCAGGTTAACTTGAAGAGAAGCACGCCGGTTGAGAAGAATTTACATGACAATCTCGATGATCAAGAAGGACTAGCACCCTCATAGAAATATGAGAACACCGCTTAGGAAAGGTATGGAATCAACACTTGACATCGAAGCAACTCGAATACCAGAACTCAAAACAAAACAAAGGATTGATTTGTTGCAACATAATCTTCACAATATCATCCGAACAGAGAATTGAACGAATGAATTCCGTAGGTACATCAACTTGTCGAGAAGCCACTTGGGAGAACAAAAGGTAAATAAAAGCAACAAGGAGCAGATAGAACAAATACAAGATAGAAGCTTCGTCCCACATATTCGTGCTGAAAGCTCATGGAACGTGTTACAAAAGGGTTTTGCAATCCCCGGATCAGCATAGCTAAGGACCCTTTAAGATGCAACTCCCGATCGGAACAAGCCCATAAAACTACTTCACTCAATGTAGAACCCCGAACTCCATATCATGCATTCGTTGGAAGAATGCCTACGAACTACTAGATGAACCCACCTATTAATTTCCGAAAGTTTCCAGTTATGCAATCAGGTGTTGGGGATACAGGGGAAGCATCGCGCACTCAACTCTAATCCTACATCCAGCTGTATCCATCCTTCAACACATAACCAGTTATTTCCGGAAACCGTTTACCTCGGACCTTCGAAACGCATCTACTATACAAGCTATGGCAATACTCCCGAACTACCTCCCCAGTACTGGGTGATGTCGGGGTTATCTTGCCACTAACCGCATAGGAGAGTTTTCGATGTCGGCCGTCTTAAGTATTCCAGAACTGTTGCGATATATTTGTGACGACAACACCTCGGAGCTCAACTCCCCGGGACACTGCCACAACCCCTAAATGACAGGAGGCATCGAGAACAATGTTCTCGTCACAAATACATCGAAACAATCCAAACAATACTCGCGAGATTCCTGAAAAAAATTTGGTGAAATTTTTGACAGTAGAAGAGACAATAGTAATCGTCAGGAGTCCTCACCAGAGTGAAAAAAGATGAGGAGCAAAAGAAATCCTACTCTCCGATATATATATAGGACTCAAAACATTTTAAGTGTGTGCCTAGACTCAACCATCAACGATTCGATCAATCAGTGGGGCTTCTAGGTCGGAGAAGGCTCTGATACCAACTTGTAATGCCCAGGATGGGACTATACCTCCTACGTGTCGAGGCACGACTTGAAGGTATAAGCCCATTCTGGAATGATCTCAAGTTTGGTATCTTTGCACGACTCATGTAAAAATAGGGATGAAATTGCAAAAGGATAGTTGGCTTACACTCGCCACGTCACACAATACATTACATAAGCAAATCATCATCCAAAACATCACAACCCGACTACGGGCGAAGATCCAAAAGAAAGATACCAAAAACATAAAGCCACAGGTCCTGAATCGCCCCTAATAGATTCCACTACTGATCGTCGAAAACGTCACAAACATACGGCCACGCTCTTCATCGAGCTCCCAGTGGAGTTCTGATCCATCTCCTGCATCATTCTCGGCTGGACGTGCATCTGGTGTTGTAGTATCTGTGAGCCACGAGGACTCAGCAATCCCATAACCATGGGTATCAAGACTAGCAAAGCTTTATGGGTATGGAAGAGGTAAAGTGGTGAGGTTGCAGCAGCGGCTAAGCATAATATGGTGGCTAACTTACGAGTACAAGAATAAGATGAGCATCTACGCAAACGGTCGCAACTAGTAGTGATCGCTAAAGATCCTGGACTACCTACGAGTCAAACATAACCCCACCGTGTTCTCTTCTCAAAGTGAAAAGAGACAGTCACGGTTACTCACACAGTTGTGTGTTTTACTTCGGATCCTCTGACAAGTTTTCTACAACCGGACATTAACAAATTTCAATCTGCCACATAACCTCGGGCACGTCTTTCGAAAGATCATAACCCTGCAGGGGTGTCCCAACTTAGCCCATCACAAGCTCTCACAATCAGCTAAAGTGATAAATATAATATCATCACCCCTTATCTTAGGGAAATCCGATAAGGCTCGGCATCCCGGTGCACAAGACATTTCGACAATGGTAAAACAAGT
This sequence comes from Secale cereale, assembly GCA_902687465.1. NCBI lineage: Eukaryota > Viridiplantae > Streptophyta > Magnoliopsida > Poales > Poaceae > Secale > Secale cereale. Next base: position 278,637,794 of record LR738711.1, on the reverse strand, counting down.
CCAACAAGACCTCCCGGCGTGCCGACACCCTGATAGTAGCCGCGCGTATCTCGTCTCAGGCCACGTCTGGATGGGTGATGCTACAGGTAAAACCAGCCCTCGGGTTTCCCCAAGGTGGCCCTGCAGGACCCCCGTTTGGGACAAACACCATCAGCACTGGCCCCCCCTGCTATGTAGAAAAGAATCCCGAGGGCGCGACCCCCTATGCCAATTTAATTAATTAATTAAGTTGTTATTATGAGGCAAATTAAAACCAATGTTGGGCCTTGCTGGAGGAGTTTTATTCAAAGACGAAGTTTCAAGGGGTCCCCATATACCCATCGTGTAAGGAACGCAAAATCAAGGAACATAATTCCGGTTTATCGGTGCCTAAGGTGCCATGAGTGGAACAAAACACCGAGCAAAAGGCCAAGCCTTCGACCCATGCCCAGTATATAGGTGTGTTAATATGAATAATAGATATTGTGATATTCCAACAACAAGTTCCCTACTGGAACGATCTTCATCTTCACCTGCAACTAACAACGCTATAAGAGGGGCTGAGCAAGCGGGTAACATAGCCAAACAATGGTTTTGCTAGGAAGGTTTCAAAGGTTAGAGGTTTCATGGCAACAAGGAAAGGGGCTGACAATAATGATGGGTAGCGCGACATATAACGATAGCACCGAGACACTAAGCATGGCAATGATAGTAAAGCTATCCAAGGGTATGGCCATCTTGCCTGAGATCCCGTAAGGAAGAAGAACGGATCCGTGAAGAAGTCGAAGGAGAAGCCTTGAAGAAGAACCACGGGTAGACGAACGAATCCTCACGAACGCAACGGAACAAGCGCTAACGAGAAGAAGCAAGCAACACGGTAAACACACAACACGAGACACGATAATATGCTCACCCAAGTATGATGCAAGACAGTTCTATATAGGATGCAACACAAGTCTACATAGGATGCACTACAAGTCTATACAGGAAGCAAAACATGGCAAGGTAGGAAGCACAGAAAACAACACAAGTCTATATGATGCACTACATGGCAAGGTATGATGCAAGACAAGATTAAATGTTTGTTAACATGGCAAGAGGTGAAGCATAATAAAACTACAATATTTAGGCATTTTAAATGAGGCCGGAAATAACAACAACAATTCCAGGAAATCCCCATATGCATGTTTAGCAATTTTAAGCAAACAACAATTTAACATTTTAATGTTGTTACCATGATGCGGATGTCATGATCAAGTTTTATGCAATTTTAAGTAATCGTTAACATGAAGATATATGAAGTATTTGTCGCCGTGGTGGAAAGAAAGGGTGCCACGGCAATGATCCAAAAATGATGCCACGCAACATATCGTTTCCGGTAACTCGTTGAGAGACCGGTGCAAAAGATGAAGGGAGGCGTGAGCGAGTCGAACAAGATGAAAGGTGGGGTGATCCCGTCACGGGGTTCCCACGGGTCGGCGACGAGGCAACTGAGGAGCATGACAAAAGACAAATTGGCATGGTGCACAGAAGGGAATCATCTCATACAACCACAAGCATTCGTCCACGGGTCATCGTCTCGGGGTTATACATTCGGAGTGTGCATTTCGGGGCGGCTCGAGATCGTAGAGGAAGTAGTGGTACTCGCGGGTCGTGGTACACGTTTTGTAGCCGTTCACGTTTCCGAAGAGGTACTTGTCGCGGCAGCGGACGTCTTCGGGGCGACGGTAGTTGTACACGGTTCTTCGGCGACGGTCGTCTTACCCGTTCCGTAGATGAACTTGAGGGTTCCGAGTGCTCCGGGCGTAGTGGTACTTGCCACGTTCGTTCATGGCGTCGTACTCGAAGGTTGTCGTGGTACTCGTTCATGTAGTAGTCGGACTTGATGGAACCGAGGGCTCCGAGCGTGCGTCGTGGTACTTGTAAAAAAAACCCACATCGGATGTAGTCGATCTTGCCGGTCTTGACAGTCCAAAACGAAGCAACGAAGAAGCACGTGTCAACGCACTGCTCGACGAGGACGAGGCAGAAATAGAGGCAGGACGGTGCTTGCATCAGGGACGGCACCGCGAGACTGGAGGCTGGGGAGCTGCTGGAGAAGGTGGTGACTGGCGAAGAGGTTGGCGGCGAGGCGGGCTGGATAGCAGGCGGCGGCCTGAGCTCCTGTCTTGTGGTCACCAACAACGGCACCATTCGCCGGACGACGAGGCGAGGTGGAGGAGCACGGGAAGGCTCGGCGCGGTGGGGCCACAGCGGCAGGCGCTGACCCGCGGCGGGAGGGCGCACGGAGGCGGGGTGGCGATGGAGGTCGTCGGCGCGAAGGAAAGTTGACGGGGCGGCGCTCGAGGCCAAAGGCGAGGCGCTCTGGGTTTGGCGGCGCTGGCGATGCGTGTGAGGCGGAGGGGCGCGACAGCCATGGAGGTGATGGGTGTGGTGGCGGCGCACAGGACCGGGAAGGAGTGGGGGTCATGCGAGAGGGGATCGGGCGCCCTGGTAGTGGTCGAAGCGAGAGAGAGCGAGAGGAGGAGGAGAAGAGGCGGCGCCGAGGGGAAGATCGAGGAGGAGGGGTCGAGAGGCTCTGGGCTAGGGTTAGGAGGCGGTTGGGCCTTGGGGAAAATGGGCCCAGTTCGGCTGAGCTTAGAAGGCCACGACTTGGGCCCTTCTCCTTCTGCAGTTGTTTTCCCAAAAAAAAAACAAAAAACAACAAAGAAGAAAAGAAAAGGAAGGAGGTGGCTAGGGATAGAATTAGGGCATGGGGTTATTTTTCTCGGGCTCGCGAAAATGGACACGGTCGAGAAAAATGGAAGTGGCATGATCGAGATATAATTCAAACTTATTTGAATTTACTTCAAATGGGTTTGAACTAAGACTTGATTTTTGAAGTGTCCAAAAATGTTGAGGTTTTTGGAGAAACCTCGATAAATGGGAAAAGAATTATAGACAAGGTTTGGAGGCAATGAATTGGGATAGAAAAGGCATGGGGAAGATATGCAAGTGTGTGTTGATGAATTTCCAAACAATTAGATTAATTTAATATAGCTCCCTAATAATATTGAGAGGATATATATTATAAAGAGAAGTCACTCTTTCCTCGATTTAAATGGACCGAAGGTCCACACGACTTATTTGGTTGAGTTGCAGAATTAAAGACATGATGGCATGATGACATGATGCAATACAAAAAATAAATAACACAAGCACAAAAGAAACACACGGGAGAACCCGATACATCTGGAATCTTTTGGGACGTTGGTCTTCGGGCGTCACACCTGGCGGCTGAGCACCAGGACATAGAGACCGCCGACACACGCACCAGATCAGCCCAGCCGCCCAACCGGGCAAGGATGTGGCGATGCAAGTCAGGATGAAAATAACATGACAAACGAGGTGGTGTGGGGGTTTCACGGGTTCCATGAGGGCAGTCTAATAAGTTGATGCATTTGTCAAAGGCGAGGGACCCGTGATGCTAATCCAAGAAAGAGCAATCAACGTTGTAAGAGCATCTAAAACCTGGCGCCCCGGACCCGGTAGTCTGACTGACATCTCCTTCGGTGGGAGGGCTGTGAACGTCGCGTAGCGCCGGTTTGGCTCGCCGCTCGAGATCAAATCCGGCTATTTAAGTTGGCTGGCGTCCCAAAACCCTAGCGCGTCCACCCCCTCCCTCTTTGCGCCGCCAGCCCGAGACCGTGCACCTTCACTCTCCCGCTCCGACGCTCTTCCCATGCTCTCCGGCTTCGCCATGGTACGAAAGACGATAACCACCTACGCCATGCTCATCCGGAGCGCTGGTACGAGATCGAGTAGGATATCCGGGCGAGGCGCGCCGCACGCGCCGCCAGCATTGCTGTAGGGCTGCCTCCGGACTCGCCAGAGCCGGGGGAGGAGGAGGGAGAGGAGCCAGCGCTGATGGAGATGGCGGATACGGAGGACTACAAGGAGGTGGAGCAGCCGGAGCAAGAGCTGACAGCGACTTCGGGCTTCAACATGGAGCAGACGAAGGAGGAGTTCACCATCGCCCAAGCGAACGAGATGGCGAAGTAGCAAGCCATCCCGGAGTCCATCCGAGAAGAGGCTTCTGTGGAGGCCAACCAGGGCAAAAGGAACAAAATCAAAACGTTATATCTTTTCTCATTCTCTGTATCTACATTTTTAATAGATAATAGGTTGTACAACCGTAAAAAAGAAAAGATAATACTCCTTCTATACCAAAATACTTGTAGTTGGGGAACTTATACTAGTTTTTTTCTCGAATACACGAAGCTTGCGTACGTATCATTCCATTGATAGAAGATGAAGAATCGGTACACAGAAACAATGGATGTACCACCTATTACAGCACATGACACGAACGCAGGCATGCGTGAACATGGTGCCCGGAGCAGAGTAACAATGGATGTTTGGCCCAAACAGAAGATACATCACAACTAAACCTACCAGACCCGAGCCAAGAGCGGCGCTGCCAAACCATCGAGAACTAAAATATCTCTCGAGCCAAAACCGGGGACACCGCGAGCGAGCAAGATAGTGCCTTCAAGAAAAAAAACGACACGTTCCCTAGCTATAAGTCTTGTAGTTGCAGGAACTTGTACTAGTTTTCTCTAGATACAAGTATTTTGGTAGGGAGGAAGTATAAAAAAACGAAACAGGGAGGGGAATTAGAAGCCATCCCGCTTCGCTTTATAGGAGAAAGCTCCGAGAGCGGGACGTCCAACCCTGGCCGAAGACAGCAGAGAGGGAGTATGTGGTAGTAGTGCATAGCATGCAACCATTTTTTTTGGCAGCCAACAAAAATGGATTAGAAAATGCATGCACGCACGTGAACACGTGTACACAGCAGCACACACGCAACACAACACGCGTCTTCAAAAAAAAAACACAACACGCAGTACCAGTCACGCACGCGCGCACACAACACATCGATGCTGGGGTAGCTCGGAAGCGCGTGCACCCAGCGCATGTACACAGGACGCTGCTCTCTGCTGTCTCTATCCCCCTGCACCCACTGCTGCAGCCGTGTCGCCTGCACCGGCCACCGGGGACTGAGCGCCCCCCAAGGCCGAATCCGCAGGCGCTTCGACGCGGTGCTCGCCCTGCGGTTGCTCTTCCTCGCCGCCGCCCCGATCATAATGCCGTCCACATCTCCACCCTGCCCCGTGCAACCACCGTCGGGGATCGCTCGTACCCGGCCGCGTGTTTGTCGCCAATCTCCAAATGGCCCAAGCTTTTGGCAAAAACTTGGAGAAGGTAAGAATCAGCTCGTACAACTTGATCAAATACTCAATGCGACTGCTCAAACTGGACACAGGTTGGTGTGTCCATTTAGCAAATTGGATAATTGCCAATTTGTATGGAGTGCAAGTGGTGGTGCCATCATGGCAATCAACCTCTAGCTCCAGCTCGGAAAGTTTTTTTTTTTTTTTTGCGGGAGAAAAACTTGTATTACTCATGCACAAGGTCCTTACAGTCGTCTGCTACAAGCACCAAAGTCTCCTCCGGACCAGCCCCCAACCAGGTCATGGTCCTAACATTATTTCTAGCAAAAACGGCTAAACTATCACTAGCTTTATTCTGTGAACGAAAAACATGAGTAATACGAGTTTCTCTAAGGGATAGCAGGTGTTTTATCTCCTTCACCACTGAGGCGTAGACTGACCGATCTTCTTCTTTACATGAGATCATGTTCACTGCCTCCATCGAGTCCATCTCCAATTCAATTGGCAATTCACTCCGCTGAATCGCCAAAGATAAGCCTTCCATACAAGCACAAAGCTCAGACTCCAGGGCATCCCTACATGAGAACAAGGCTCTGCAAGCAGAAAAGATAATGAGTCCCCTATAATCTCGCAAGATCATACCAGCCCCTGCTACCTCAGATGAAACAAAGGATCCATCAGTGTTCAGTTTGTTCCAGTCCTTGGTTGGAGCACTCCATTTTTTCACCTCCGTAATATGTGTGGATGTCTCAACACGCCCTGGCGGCTCATATAGTATGCAAGTTTTGCCTTTGGCCGGGTCTGCCTTTGGGTTAATGTTGATGCCAATAAGAGAGGTAACATAGCACTGAAGAAATCTTACTGACGCCTCCAAGTGTGGTATCGGTTTTGAGTGGATCACTTCGTTCCTGACGAACCATGCCCTCCAAAATATCATCAGTACCATCAGCCGCCCCACATCATTCAACGGTTCCAGGACATGAAAGAGTATGGCCTATTCCAGCTCGGAAAGTTGACTGGGGCATACCCGTCGCCCGTGAAGTCAGATACCTCTGGCCAGGGTTGGGAGTCGGTCCATGAGGTCAGACGTGCTGCCTTTGCGCCGCAGATGCTAAAAACGGCAGGCTGTAATCTGTAGTGTTCAGGCGGTAGGCAAAGGTGAGTTTCCTCTGCTTTTGAAATGGCCGCATTCTGGTGATTGCTGCAGGATGAAACAAGAAAGTGTAAGATTTTGCCGCGGAAACAGTGCGACCAGCTACAAAGCGCTGGCTCGACCATAGTTTTGGGTTGGCCGGGGGTATCGGAGTCCTGCGTGGCTCGTGTCAAGACTCCCGCAAAGTCCCCTTGTTTGGTTCCAATTTATGGGAAAATTGCGGTAGGAATGGCCCAACATACCGATGGGCGGTTGGCGTTGGATGACATGCGGATCTGAACAGCTCGGTGTATACGTATACATGCGGTTTTTGGGTCAGCTTTGAAGATGCCTTTACAACCACATACAAAATCAACTGGTCAATGCCCCCTTTCTCTTTGCATGGCCGAGCTCACTAGACAAAATGCATGCATGTTTCCTAAATAAGCATACACGCATGCCTGGTACAAGAGAAAGGTTGCTCTGACATTTGTAGCGCCAATCGGCATGGGGCCGATGTCACCAACCATGGTCGTGGTAGATTACGGCGACACTGCCGACGGGCTGATGCTGGACGAAGACGAAGGAGGTGGACGGGCAGCTGCGGTGACTATGGGGGTAGCGGCGGCGGCAACCGAAGAAGAGCGGTGGTGGCGGCCTGACGTCGGTGGTGGCTGCTAGGTTAGGAGCGTGGGGACGATGCTCGAAGTAGATAATGAACCCGACAGTGGGATGAAGACCGGCACGGACAGTGGCGTTCCCGCACCAAGGGAGGCGGCGCGGCGAATACCACAGGAAGTTGACGCGCGGGGACGGCGGTGGATCGCAGGCCACGGCGCCACGGCCCAAAGGGCGACGGGGTGACAACAACCCATCTACTATCCTTGTATCTTTATAATGACACGATAACCTTTATTTGCCATTCCCTAAACCACACACAATACGTATGTGCACTCGTTTTATTGAAGTGGGAACCTTTTATCCCACGAACTCCTGACCTTTCTCTCTTTCCACGTCAGTATCCCATCTCTCTCTCCACCTGTGTGTGTGTGTGTGTGTGTGTGTGTGATGACCTCTGCCGACAGTACCCAGAGCTAGTGGAGGCGAGCGGGCGATCTTCGCCGTCAATGACGGCGAAGTTATCGTCATCTCCGACGATGAGGGTAGCAACGTGAGCGGCGAGGAGGGCGGCGATGACGAGATCGACGTCGAGGAGTGGCAGAGCGTCTTCCCCAACGATAACGACGACGGCACCGGCCCGGACCCAGCTCTCACCGAGGGTGGCCTCACCCAGAAGGATTGGCTCAACCTCCACTTCGGGCGAAAGTAGTTTAAGTTTAGTTTAAATTTATGGTTAATGTTTGGTCGCGAGAACTTTATGTGTTGAACTTATATTTAAATGCATCATCTTTCGGTTCAAATTTGATTGAATTTGTGCAAATTTAGTTATAGTGCGCTAACTTTATGGGATCGACTAGGTGCGGCGAAATTTTAGTGGATTATATATACTCCACTAAGGTATATGCTCCGCTAACTGTTAATGGATCGGTTAGACTTGTCCTTATATTTCTTTACGGAGGAAAACATACCAACTTGCATTTTTTTTTTTGGGTTCAATGTAACCAAAATTTTACCCATAACATGTGTACGCAGAATCATTAAGTTTTCTAACTCTCTCACTCTACTCTATCATTTTTTCAGATGACACCATCGAGCAACTAAACAGAAAATAGCAGTCATTACTACTAGCATTTACCATGAAAAATGATTTTTCTCCATTTGCAGGCTGTGCTTGTGTAATATAGTCAGAAGGGGAAAACGTTCTATATTTAAATGTACTTTGCTGTCGAACGGCACATGCAAAAAATAAAATAAAAATGAAACGTGCTTTGCAAGCTTGGTTCGCCAGATCAAGCCAAGAAGTATATAACAACTAGCCTCTCATCTCACACTTACAACTCCTGTTGATGGAAGGCTAAAACGAACGACCCGTGGCCTACGTCGTGGAATCCTGGGATCAGAGATTACCTGATCTGACAGTGCTAGTACTTTATATTTCTTCAGCGAATCTTCACTCTTGAGGCGGTCCGTGATCCCACCAAACTGGTGACCAGAGTATATAACAACTAGCCTCTCATCTCACACTTACAACTTACAAGTGGGTCCCCAGCTTACCACACAGTCAGAGAGATTTTTTTTTGGAAAAGGACATAGTCAGAGAGATGTGGTTATTTAACCCAATCCTTCGACCAGTATCTCGTGGACGGAACTGTTTCCGTTGGAGACTTGCGGCAGGTTCAGTTTCCGTTGCTTCAGTTATAGCTTTAGGTCAGTTTCTCAGTCTTTTCTTTAGTTATAGTTTCAGGTTCAATTTCGTTTGCTTCAATATGGGATGAACCTTGCTTTGCAGCTGCTCTCGCCAATGCTCCAGCGTGCGCCCGGCCTTTGGCTCGGTTGCGGACCATGCGAGGTGTAACAATCAAGGCGCTGAAACAAGAGAACAACGAATGTACACTTTTTTCTGTAGCTAAACTGGAATTCCCGCATCATACCTGAGGATATACCTGCTGTGATTCGGTGTGACACTCAAAGCCTCAACATCTTCACCAGCACTCTAGCAGGGACCATGGCGCCTGCAAATGCATCTTCAGCCCTAGCAATACTCATCATGGTCGAACTGCCGCTTCCATTGCTTGCACGGCCAGCTCGGAAAACTTCCATTCGAGCAACTGAGGGATGTAGTACTAGTAGCAACGAGCAGCAGCAACGATAGGAAGATGTTTCATCAAGGTTTGCAGCCTTGGTCGAAGTAGATGCCTTTTCTTTAGACTAGGAATTGCAATAAATATCACTAAGAGGACAGCAAGAACACGGCATAAGATGTAAATATGACAAATTCAACGAAGATTGAAAGTGAAATAAATTCAGCGCCTCACAGTTTGCTTCCGTCGCGTAATTCAACAGGTTATACTCCCAAATCCAAATCGAGCCTCTATAGAACGCGGCTCTAAATCTAGAATAGGACAAATTGACAAGGAGTAGGAATACATTCCAGTTCCTGCACTCGTACTAGTACCTCGTCTACGCGTGGTCTTCTGTGATGGAGTGAATTGCAGAAAACATCGACATTGAAGCATGGCCTTGCAGAAATCACAAGTCTCTAGTTTTGTGCCCCAAAACACTAATTCTCAGGCTAATTTTTTGCAGAAACCACTAGTCGGCGTGTTAGACGGTTTTGAGCACGATTATGACAGCTGGGACCCACTGGACAAGGTGATGTGGCATAAGAAACTGTCAATTACATCCGGATACAATTTTATTTTGCAAAAGTAACCCTGGAAAAAAAGCAATCGGGTCCTCCGTGAGATCTGTGACCTTCGTCTCCAAGCGGCCCGGTGGTGGACGCCGGCGGCGGGGCATGGATCCGGCGGAGTGGTCTGGGACGGGCAAGAGGGCAAGAGGGCGTGGATCCGGCGGCGGCGGCGGCGGTTAGGACGGCGGGGCAACGGAGCTCTGGCGGCGGCTTGAGCAACGGGCGGCCATGGATGAGCTCTGGAGGATCCAGCTTGAGCATCGAGCAGCCATGGTTGAGCTCTGGCGGCGGCTTGAGAACCGGGAATGCATAGAGAGAGATGGGAGAGATAGGGGAGGGCACCGCCGGCAGCGGAGCTCACCATCGAGGGATATGCACCGCACCTCCATGCCCACCGTAATATGCCTCGTTGACGCGCAGCTCCGGCCGGAGCTCGGAGCTCATCCATGGCCACCGTCGCCGCGCCTCACTCACCACACCTACGTGGGCCGCCGTCGCGCCTCACTCACCACACCTACGGGGGCCGCCGTCGCGCCTCGTCTTCACCTTGCCGGAGCCGATGCAGGTGAGCAGCAAGAGGAGGCCGAGGCCGGGGAGTGGGAGGGAGGTGGGGGCGGGAGGGGAGAGGAGGAGGAGAAGGAAGCGGGCCGTCGCGAAGCCATCGTCCATGCCGAGCTCGCCGGCTGGGAGCTCGTGCGCACGGCTGAGAAGAGAGCCAAACCTTACCTCTTATGGCCATTTTACAGTTTAGTCTATATCATTCATTCTATTTGTGATTTGTTATATCGTGCCACATCACCCCTGTCCAGTGGGACCCAGCTGTCATAATCGTGCTCAAAATCGTCTAACACGCCGACTAGTGGTTTCTGCAAAAAATTAGCCTAAGAATTAGTGTTTTTGGGCACAAAACTAGAGACTTGTGATTTCTGCAAGACCGTGCTTCAATATCGATGTTTTTTGCAATTCACTCTCTGTGATGCGCTCCCGTTAAGCGAACAAGCCGCATCCACAAACCAAGCGCGGGGCGTACCTGCTCGTCGAGCTCGTGGACCAGTCCAGAACTCATTTTTCAAAAATACGCTTCCTCCTCGTGATAGTGTAACAGAGTATATAGTACAAGACAGCAATAGCCTTTCAAGTTTTTCAACATCAGTTACCACTTACCACAAAGGAAGGGACGCGAACACTTTGACAAATAGTGAAATCATAAAGAGGAGCAGCCATCCCTGTAATACAACCTTTTGTCCATACCTCGTTGTATGTACCCCTCGTTTTTTTCGACCGGCCAAGACATGGCAAGCAACCGGCCCTTCAGCTGTATCCTGTAAGTGCAAGAGGGTGTAGGTGGTTCAACACAATCATTTAGACCCATGCAATCTTTTGGTTTTTACCTAAGTTGATCATCATCAGCACCAGTTTCAGACTGAATCAGAGAAAACGACACACAAATTCGTGATGAAAACACGGCTGTAACATGCCGAGCAAGATTAGGAAAACTAAAAGAAGATTTCAGTTCAAAGATGAATTAATAGTTGGTAATTGCATGATTTTTGGACGATAGATGATTCGCATCACAGATTCGAACAATGTGTTGCCGGTGCTTTGTACCGAATTGCAGTGCCAGGGAGCTACTGTAACGACCTCTCACCGATGCCTCTCTGACTCACTAAGTGCCATGAAAGCATACTTAGCATTGGTAATGGAATGCATGGCTTCTGACTCCAGCGTCTTGAAACCAATGAAACGAAAGGTGCCGAACCGTTTGTAGTGCATACAGACAATAGATGTTCATCTTTGATAAAAAATAGATCTGGATCGATGGAACCGTTCAACACCAAGAAAACAACAAAACCTATAGAGTAGGGTTACCCAAACGGTCCATACTCGTGACCCAATGCTAGAAAGAAGATGCATGCATACTCTGAATATTACTGCCATCGCAGCACATAGGTTGCCATTTTGGTCCGGTGCTCTCTAAAGTTCAGCACGTGGCTTCCCCTTTGGTATATGCGATCCACCATAATTCAATATATAGGAACCTTATCCATAGAAAGGTTCAAATCTTGATGCAAACCAAGGGTTCCGATAGCACACTCTGCTGCTAGTGTGTGTGTATATATATATATATATATATATATATATATATATATATATGGACAATATATGTCCACCGATCTTCCCTAAATTTTCTCAAATATTTTTGAAACATTAAAATATTTTTTAACTAGTAAAGACCATTTCTGGCTTAAGAAAAAGCCTTTAAATAAAATAGAAAAAATAACTTTGAATTTTTTTTTGTGGTTTTGGGGAGTCCTGTATCTAATAGGAGTCAAATATAAGTTTTTTCAAGATCTTTCACACCCTTAATTAAGTACTTGTAGTTCAAGTCTCAATTCAGGGGGTTTTGGAAAAGCTAATTTAGAAAATACTTTTTGGCCAAAATATTTTTGTAAGAAAATACTATTATGTCCTATACACATGGCATGATCATTGGGCAAAGTTTTGGATTAGGTAGAAGGAGTATAAGAGCTGGATGATTTGTTTGATTTTTTTAGAGCACTAGCAAACAACACACCAAATCAAATCGAGCAAAGACCAAAACACTCAAAAGTGTTTTGTCAAACCACATTTTGTCATGAATTATTAGCTTAAGTGTTGTGGCATGGAAAACAGGGTGTGATAATGAGAGAGAGTGAGAGAGAGAGAGAGATCAAACACATAACTACTAACACAAACCCTCAACGCCGAGGATGAACTACTCACGCATCACCATGGAGGCAAGAAGGATGATGAAGATGGCCTCCGGTAATGGCTTCCCCCCTCCGGCAGGGTGCCGGAACAGGACTCTGGATGAGATCGCTTGGAACAGAGGCTTGCAATGGTGGAAGAACTCATCTAGGCTTACTTTCAAAGGTTTTGGAATATATAAGCATTTTCAGCGCTGGAATTGGGATGTCCTGAGGGTCCCACAAGTGCTAATAGCGCCCTAGGGGGGTGCTCCACCTGAGCTTGCGGCCCCCTTGGCCACCTTCCGGCTACCCCTTCCCCTCGCCGAAGCTTCCTGGGTCTCTTTCCTTCCATAAAAAATCACCATAAAAGTTTATCGCGTCTAGACTTTGTTTGGTATGTTTTAACTGCGAAAGAAAGAAAATGCAAAAAATTAAATAGGAACTGACACTAGTTTAATATGTTAGTCCATGGACCAAAGCCATATCAAATAATTGTAAACATGACATGAATATGTCATAAATTATATATACGTTGGAGATGTATCAACGGCGTGTCATTGATGGTCGTTAACGGTCGATCGGGACATCCTCGGTCGCAGCAACCCAACTGCACTTGTGTGTTTGCTTGTGAGAGAAGGAGTCATTCCTTCTAGCGTCGTTGACAGTCGTTCACCTCATAGCGATGTCAACTTTTGGATTCCCACGACACATAAAATCAAACCCCGTCGAGGCATATCGCCAGTCACACAGTCGAATTGCGTTCACTATCGTTGACACTGGACAGAAAACCCCAATAGCCCTGGCTTATGCTGCTCATCGCCCCCACCTCTCATCGCTGGCTCTGGAGAAGAAGAATATCGGATGGGAGAGCGTAGTCTTCTACTGGCAGACACCGATCCGGCAAAGCGCGTTATCTCCCCCAAGATCAACACATGTGTCACAAGTATTCCCATGCTGGTCAACCACGCGAGGGGTCTCTTGAAGGTGTTCATGCTAGAGGAGAAGGCTCGCGTCTTCCCCAACGAGAATGGTGTGGCTGCAGTTGCCATCATCGTGTGGTGCATGCTCGAGGCCCACTCCAGCGATCCTGGTAAGTGATACGCCTCAAACGTATCTATATTTTTATTATTATTTCATGCTATTATATTATCACTTTTATTTGCTTTTTATATCAATGTATATTTTTTGATGTATTTTAATTATTTCTCTTATAGTTGTGGATACTTGCATGGAGAGTATTGTTGGGAAATGTAGTAGAAAACAAAAAAAATCGCACCTATGATCACCAAGATCAATATGAAGATGCATAACGAGTTGGGATCAACAATCATTACCAACTCCGGAGTGCAGCGGAAGAAGACGAGTCGGTGTAGATCGTGCTAGAAGTCTCCCGAACATTGATAACGATCCCGCGAATCGCCCTCGAACGATCCCTCGAATCAGAGACCGAAAGCACGGCCTCTCTACTTGGTTGCAAGCATACGGTCTTCACGATCTGGCAGCGGTTCGTCGTACAGAGCTAATTGTCGCCGTAGAATTAGAGGGAGGAGATTAGAACCACACTGGACTTCTAATTATGAGGATTGGAGATGGCTAGGGCTATCTCTAATTAGTCTAGGACCAACTACAACTAGAACTAGATCAACTAGAAGAGGCACCCAAAACTTCTTATTCAAAAGGGTGGAAAACATCTAGTATATATAGGTTAAGGGGGGAGGAGAGGGCAGCCACCAAGGGAGGGAAACCTTCCCTTGGTGCGCTGGCCCAGGGGGGAGTCCAACTCCCACCCCTAGTAGGATTCACCCCCAACCCCCCACACACACAAGGAAAGGGGGCGCCACCTCCACTTGGGCCTTTATGAACCAAGTCTCCTATCCCTTCTTGGCCTTTTAAGGCCCATTGATATTCAATTAATATATAAAATACCTTAAACATTTTTAGAGCATTATATATATAATTTAACATCTCCAGAAACATTTTCCACCTATATATAATTAATCGGCAATACCCATTATTACGCGATATCCACCGAAACCCTTCCGGTGACCCCAAAACGCTTCCGAAACCTCTCGGAACTATTCCGGATATTAATGAAACTATTTCAAAAATATATTCTCATCACTCCCGTTCCACTAAAACTCAGCAGATCATGATTACCTTAAGCTTTGACATGAACGAAACTCCTTTGTTCAATGACCGACAACGAAACCGTGGACATCCACTACAACACATGCCCTAAAGCTGTAGTTTCTTTTGAATCAAGCAAAGACCAATGATAACTAAATCAAGAGATCACTAGTTTGATAGCCATATTGTCTTCAATTTTGGAGACCAATGATAACTAAATCAAGAGATCACGAGTTGGATAGCCATATTGTCTTCAATTTTGGAGCTCTGATTCATCTAAGCATGCGGTAAATAAATGTGACTTGAAATTGAAACTTTTTATGAACAATATTGTCTTTTAATATTTCTGAAAACTAAAAATCAGTACGTTTGGAAAGCTTATTTAATACTCCCCCATTCTTGAATATAGGGTCTATAGTTTTTGGCACGGAAATTAAAGAACGCACATTGAGGGAAATTTTCACACGTTTTGGGCGAGATTATACCTGGCTAATTGACATGTGAAAACAGAGGAGCTTGCTTCATATAAGGAAATGTAATCAAATCCCTAAAATAATTATCCAAACAAGAGGTGCAATGCAATGCACCTTATATCTAGGATTTTTTTCTCAAAAATCTATACACCTTATATCAAGGAATAGAGGGAGTACTTCTATATGTTGTTTAAGGATAATCAACACCCCAGATGTAGATACATATGAACATGTGTAAGAAGGTGTAATTATCAATAGCAACTTTATATACAGTGAAACTCATGATATATTGGAAACAAAACTATCAACACCAACATATTTGTGATCAAATATTAACACTTTAGGCCAGCCACACCTACAAATCTTCTTGTTTGAATTATAAAGTAAATGGATAGAAAAGAAAAATAAATAGCAAATAACACTAATGAATTCATCATTTCAACTACACTCCACATTTTCAGCTTGGTGACTTTTCCATTATCCATCGAACGTGCATGCAGAAGCAATATAGTATTAAGTTTCATGTCCAAAATGACATATGTTGCGGTAATGATACTAAGAATGTAAATAATAGCTCCCTCAAAAAAAGAATGCAAATAATAGAAACATACTGGAAGCTGACTTTTATTGAGGTACTGTGTCATCGCTTGGTACTTTAGCAGCATCTACAGTTTCTCCCTCTATCTCAATACCAGTTGAGTATTGTACTTCTCTAGGAAATTGCAATAGTAATTTGGTGGATTCTAAATCCATTGCACACTACGTAAAAATAACAAATATTAATGCAATTGTAACCATGAAAGAATTGCAAAATCTTAGTTCGTAAATATATGATTTGCGATTTAAGTTCCTAATCATCGTACAACAAAATTTCACAATCATATCATTTTTCCACAATGCAAGGACCATCATGCCACCCTTTGCAACATACACAGGAAAAAATTTCTTTAAACATTGTAAAAAATGCTAGTAAGGTCACTCTACTATGCATATCGAAGTTCATATACCATTTTGAAAGAAATAAACCGTGTTTTAGTTGAATTAGCCTGATCAAACCCTTGAAGAGTTACAGAGGTGAGTACCAAGAAGAAGTGCGTTTATGCCAGTACGTGAAGCCAAGTCACTGCAATGGCATCAGAAATTGGAACAAGCATACATGAATAATTATATGCCAGGGCTTTTATTAATCAACCAATTATAATTTTCTAACCACGCTAGCATTCTAGTTCTTTTTACACACTCCAAACTGGAAGTACATGACACTTACATATTCGCTTTTTAATGGCCAATGTCAATGACCGCAAACTGGAAGCACCGTACAATTGCAAGAATCACAAATCCAAAAAAAATATAACAATGGAAAAACTCCACCTCAAGAACTTCACCCCCTAGTGCTAGCCGACTCCCAGCAGGGGATGCTAGCATATTTTTCTTACGCATAGGTTGCAACCTTCCTACCGTGGCCTTGTTGCTTCTCTCTTCTACGCTGCCTGCAAAGCCGCCTTTCCCCTATCATCACCACCTTCCCGATGCTCCCCTGTCCGCTAGAGTTCCAAAGGGCGATGTTCGTCGGGGTTGCTCCTCCTCGAGATCTAAATGTTGTCGGCGCTTCACCTGGGTTGCAAGGGCAACAACGAATAGGAGATGGAAGGGGGATTACCGGATGGGACGCCATACGCCCAAACAGGACGGCGACCGGACGGCCGGCCGGGGCACGACGGCGGGCGGGCAAGGGTAGGTTTTACTTTTTCTCGTCAACCTCAACTGCATTGCATTATTTTCTCGTTTGATAGTGTAGAATTGGGCTAAGATGTGAGGCCCAGCTAGAGGTTAGGAACGGGCTATGCGCCAGGTCGAAACTTTTCTTATACATCTTAGCCCATCTTGAGGTTAGGAACTACACTCCATAGGCTGGGACTTTTGCTTGTGGCCCAGCTCCTCCGCTCAATGAGAGGAGATTCCATGATGATTGATTTGTGTCGTAGTTGGAAGGAGAGACCTAGATCAATCTACCCCTAAACAAGTCTTATAACAGATATAATTGCAACACACACCGGGCAACGTATATGATTTATTGCAACTTATGTACTACAATACTGGCATGAGCTGCAACTCTGCAACAGATGTGGTGCAACGCTTATATACATATCTAAACTAGATTTTGCAACATACAGTCAAAAAATTGTAGAATTTGTGTTGCTTTATAGGGGGTATCCTTGTTGTGATCCATATTGGTCCCTATGATTATACAAATGATATTCGAGTGAACCTTTGGTTATCATGTGACACTACCTTCGCTTGGCGATGCTTTACAAAACCCGGTGTGCATCTGTATCCTCCTAGGTCATCACCATGCCCACTATATCTATGCTCCCGTCATCGGTTTTGTTCTTCTTTCTCGTTGAGGTGTTCCAACATCCCCGTGACATAGTCACCTATGTCTGGCCAGATAATGATGGATGTTGTCACACCGAGAGGGCCCTAATAATATCTCTCCATCGTCGAAGGAGCAAATCCCACTCTCGAGCTATTCGTTCACTTGTCAAACTTCCCGGTGAACATGAAAGTTGTCGTTATGATCACCTTGTTACACATGACGTTTGAGCAACCCCAAAGTCCACCGTCAGGTAGGAAGTAACCGAGACACTCTCATGGCCTGAGGAAGTAAAGTGCACATGCTAACACTCTGTGTTATAGCAGATGATTTCGAACGATATGATCACAAAGTATAACATGCAAGATTGGGTCGATTCAGTACGATCGTTCTTCTAACGTCATACCCTCAATGTTGTTTTATGACTATCGTTGCACCTAACGATATCCTAAGATCCGGAAAAGCTGATCACCAACAACACTTGAGCCAGTCCAAGAGGCTGGACCGGGAACCTATTGTCTGACCGTTTATCATTCCACACATGCTTATGAGTTTTCCACTGAATCACATATTCCAGGATCATAGCAGTTAAAGCATGAAATATAAACTCTTAATTATGAATAATGGAAATATAGTAATACAATATTATTACCTCTAGGGCATATTTCCAACAATCTCCCACTTGCACTAGAGTCAACAATCTAGTTTTGTAACACTGAACAACTTATCTTGTGTTAATAATGCATTGCTTGTGGTAGCCTTCGTCATTAGTTTGACACACTCAAAAACTTTGTGATATTTGTGCTAGTGTTGTCTGATTCCTAGATCTTAATGCATATAGTTTTCCAGCCATAATATTGTATTCAAAATAAAATATTATTGGATTTATGATCATAAAAATCTTATGTCAAGACTTTTCTTGATCATATCTTGGATTAACCCATTTTTATAAAGATTCTCCTTGCATAACCTTTATGGGTTACTTACAACTCTTGAAACATTTATTCAAACAAAAACTTTATATCAACACATTTCTTGATTCTGATAAAATTGAAACATCTCATGTTTTCAAGACGTATATCCTTATCGTTTATAGATTCAACAAACACTAGTACAACGAGGTACTATACAAATGGTTTTTAACCCCTTCTCGCGTCAACATTTGGAACCGTCGCCTTATGAGTGTGGGCGATAGGGGGGTCCTTCCCGCACGACCCAGAAACGGTCGGGGATATGCCCTCCTGGCACACATACTCGACAAAATGAGGTTGTGTGCGACCGGCGAGCGACGAAATACAACTATACATACAGTAGTGCTAAAAAATGCAATTATACAGGCGAAATCATTTCCAGTCATCAACACATCCCACACAGTCAGTCCCTGCTAAACATTTCCGTTCGTGTATGCATTCGACACAGTCGCTCCAAGGAAAACGTTTCTGTTTGCAGGTACATCACACACAATTTCCCCATTAAATCGTTTGTGATAACGTTTCCATTGCACACGGTATTAACAATTTTATCGTTTGTGTTATTGAATGCATCACAGATGGTGCGTAGAAGAAACTGTGTGGCAAAGGTTGTCCATCACACACAGTTTTTATGTGGTAAACGTTTGCGCCAAGTGGCCTAACGCAAACAATTTTCAAGAGGATGTCGTGTGTTATTGTTCATTAACCCAACATGGTTTATTCCTAGAAACTGTGTGCGTTATTTAATGCATCCCATGCGGTGTTTTCTCAATAATCGTTTGCAATAGAAAAACCCAATTAGCATTCTAATTATCCTATTATTAATAATCTATTTATTAATCTAATTGACATTTCATATTAAGCACACAATATATTTCATTTTCATAATTGAAATACATCAGAGTACAACATCATATAGCTTCAGCACTCAGCTACCCCATTACACAACTACACTAGCACCAAGTTTCACATGCAACATATATAACCTTTCAAAATTAGCAACATAGACGGTACATAGACAGATGTATCTCATCTGGAAAACTGCTGAAGCAGAAGGCGAATATTGAGCCTTCATTGATGTTGAAGGTCTTTGCAACTTTAAGCCAGTGCTTGTGGATGGTTGACCATCCATCCTTGGCCCTCTTCAGGAACACTTCAATGTTGAACCGTGGGTGTTGTATGAATACCTTCTTCCCCTCCTGACCATACAGGTGGTTTGAGAGGTAATCATCAGTGAACTACTTTGGAAAGGCCTAAAAACAAGGATGTGCATAAATATCTTCTCTATATTAGAAATGGGGCAAAGGAATAGAAAAGGCAAGGTATAATAGTTAGTACTATCCTGTTGTGAACCGATGACTTCTTCATTGTGCAGACAAAGATCTTGTTGTTTTTTGTCGCTAATTTGTTTATCCTAACAATCTTTCTGAGTTTTTTGACTTGACTGATATTCACGGACACCTCATTTCCCCATATGCAAAAAGGGTCGAATAGTGGGTCAAAATCTCTAACAACGGGACCTACATGTGCAAGACCAAATTGTTAAAAACCTAAATATTAGAATGGTTCCTGCAATTGCACAACTATGTTCTATTAGACAAAGGACCATGCACGTGCTAACCTCAATTGTAAACTTCAGTGCTTCCCATTGTTTACCTGCAACACATATAAGGTAGTGAGTCATCAGGTTAAGTAAGGGTTCGCATGCTATCAGTAAAATATGTTGATGAAAAATAAGCACATTGTAGATTCATCAGATTAATTCAAGCCACATGGAAAACCCATTTATCCAAACCAAGCATGATTAAGAATTAGGAAATATAGCACTCGTATATGTTTCTCATGTATTAAATGCAGCCAAATTCGATTTATTCCTCACATGCACAAAAATACAAAATTCTACCCACGACAATTGGACATCGCATTGCAGAATTGAACCAAGAAGTTAACTAAACACCACAACAAATGAACCAAACATTAACTGAGCACCACATTGCACAATATAACATACTCCTAATAGAAGATCAAACAGTTAACCAAACCAAGCATGCTTCACAACTTGGAAATATAGCAATTGTATTTGTTTCTCATGTATTTACTACGGCAAAATTCAATGTTTTTCCTCATATGGTATACAATAACAGAATGCACCCACAATTATTGAACATCGCATTGCAGAATTGAATC
Organism: Secale cereale; assembly: GCA_902687465.1. Classification (NCBI taxonomy): domain Eukaryota; kingdom Viridiplantae; phylum Streptophyta; class Magnoliopsida; order Poales; family Poaceae; genus Secale; species Secale cereale. The sequence continues at coordinate 278,617,296 of LR738711.1, read as the reverse complement.
AAACAGTTAACTAAACACCACAACAAATGAACCAAACGTTAACTGAGCACCACATTGCACAATATAACATACTCCGAATAGAAAATCAGATAGTTAACCAAACCAGTCATGCTTAACAACTTGGAAATATAGCAATTGTATTTGTTTCTCATGTATTTAGTACAACCAAATTCGATTTACTTCTCACATGGTATACAATAACAGAATGCACCCATAACTATTGAACATCACATTGCAGAATTGAACCAAACACTTAAGTAAACACAACAACACAAATGAACCAAACGTTAACTGAGCACCACATTGCACAATGTATAACCAAACCAAGCATGCTTGAAAACTTGGAAATAAAGAAAATGTATTCGTTTCCTGTGGATTTTGCACAGATAAATTCGATTTATTTCTCACATGGAAGACAATACAAAATTGCAGCCCGAAGAATTGAACATCACATTTGTAGAATTGAACCAAACAGTTAACTGAAGATGACAACTAATTAACCAAACAGTTAATAAGTGAGCACCACACTGCACGACATATAGAACATATACACTAGAGCAACAGATTGCATGGTAAAATTAGATAGCACAATTCACTAGAATTTGTTAAGGAAACGCAGGAGCAGCACATGCAACGGGTAAACCGAGCATGCTTAACCGGTGTAGCTAGCAAATGGCAAGGTGCTCCTCCAAGATCCGGGGGTCGGCACGAATGGCATCCATCGCGACCTCATCCACGCGTGCGGCCGCGATTTGCTTCTCTGCTGCCAAATGCTCCTTGAGATCCTGGCTATACTGCGTGCACCATGGCTTAGGGCGGCTCTTATTTGGTGGAGGGGTCGGTGATTTGGGTGGAAGATGTCGCGCTCGCGCCAGCGGTCGGGGCATGTGGGATGTGGACGGAGGAGGAGGATGGGGGACGGGTGTGGATTACCTGCCTAGATAGACGAGACTGAGCAGCGTGAAGGAGGTTCACCGGTGAGGAGGCGGCGCTGCAAGCAAGGAGCGAAGGTTTCAACTTGGAAAGGAAGACGGAAATGGGGGAAATGTAGCTTTTGGTAAGGGGAGGGGGCGGGGAGGTAGATATTTCCGCGAAAGCCAAAAATTTGGAATCGCTTCAACGAAAAAACGGATGCGCAAAGTGTCATCAGACACGGTCCCTTATTTAGAACTGTGTACGATATGTGAACATCACAAACGATTCAGATAGCTTAACTCGTGTGTGATGACTTTGAATGTAAAAATTTTTGGTCCACATCCCCATCTTTCACCGGCGACGATTGAACAATGAAATGATATTTGAGGAGCGGGCTAGTGTGCTTGACACTCCAACGGTGCTCCAAGATATTTTATGTTGTATCTCACACGATTGGTGATAATAAACTGTGTGCGATCTACTTGATTTTTCATCTTGATTTGAATTACATAATGAGGTCACAGCTGCAAAGGATGGTGTTTGAATTGCTAGAACTTTTATCTGCAGTGAACATGCAACTATAGGTGCGTCGTAAAAAAATTAGAATTATTCAGGGTTCATTCGGACATTTTTATACATTAACTTGGTTTTGTAGGCATTTCATGTACATAATTAAAATTTAAACTACATGCACATGCTCCAATGCATATAAACGGGTTGAAAAATCAAAGCTGTGTCATTGGTTGCATGCTTAGGTCACATGCAAGGAATGGGAATGAATGCCAAACTCACTGCTACCGTCACTCGGCCGCAAACATTGAGATACCTGGTTTTTAAATTCTAGTAAATCCAAAACCCGTCTGAAATTCATGGAACTTGGCATGCTTTCATGGAGCAGCATCAACATGATGTGGTAAATTTTTTGTCCCATTTGGGGCAGGTTTGGGTATAAGATTCTCACAAACCAGAGCTTCTCACAACAAGCGTGATGGTTTCGGTAGGGAACGTGCCACCTTTGGGGACGAAATTATACCGTTGCCTCTTATTGCTTTCAAAAAAATTCTAGTGTCAACATAGAACAACAGGAGTGTTGTGTCTAATTTTGGAATTTTTCGGGGTTCGTTTGGACATTTTTATACATTAACTGGGTTTTCTAGGCATTTTATGTGCATAATTCAAATTTGTACTACATGCACATGCTCGAGTGCATATAAATGGGTTGAATAATCAAATATGTGTCCTTCGGTGCATTCTTAGGTCCCATGCAAGAAATGAGAATGAATTTCAAACAACGTGCCACCGTCACTCGACTGGAAACATTGAGATACGTGGTTTTTAAATTATAGTAAATCCAAAACTCCACTGAAATTCATGAAACTTGGCATGCTATCATGGAGCGGCACCAACGTGTCGTGGTAATATTTTTGTCCTATTTGGGGCAGGTTTGGGTATAAGCTTCTCACAAACCAGAGCTTCTCACAACAAGTGTGATGGTTTCGGTAGGGAACGTTCCACCTTTGGGGACGAAATGATATCCATTGCCTCTTATTGCTTTCCAAAAAATCTATTGTCAACGTAGAACAACAGGAGTGTTGTGTCTAATTTTGGATTTTTTCAAGGTTCGTTTGGACATTTTTATACATTAACTGGATTTTCTAGGCATTTTATGTGCATAATTCAAATTTGAACTACATGCACAGGCCCCAGTGCAAATAAACGTGTCGAAAAATCAAATTTGTGTCCTTCGGTGCATGCTTAGGTCCCATGCAAGAAATGGGAATGAATTTCAAACAACCTGCCACCGTCACTCGACTCGAAACATTGAGATACGTGGTTTTTAAATTATAGTAAATCCAAAACTTCACTGAAATTCATGAAACTTGGCATGCTATCATGGAACGGCACCAACATGTCGTGGTAATTTTTTTGTCCCATTTGGGGCAGGTTTGGGTATAAGCTTCTCACAAACCACAGCTTCTCACAACAAGCGTGATGGTTTCGATAGGGAACGTGCAACCTTTGGGGACGAAATGATATACATTGCCTCTTATTGCTTTCAAAAGAATTCTAGTGTCAACATAGAACAAGAGGAGTGTTCTGTCTAATTTTGGAATTTTTCGGGGTTTGTTTGGACATTTTTATACGTTAACTGGGTTTTCTAGGCATTTTATGTGCATAATTAAAATTTGAACTACATGCACATGCTCCACTGCATATAAACGAGTTGAAAAATCAAATATGTGTCCTTTGGTGCATGCTTAGGTCCCATGCAAGAAATGTGAATGAATTTCAAACACCCTGTCACCGTCACTTGGCCGGAAACATTGAGATACCTGGTTTTTAAATTCTAGTAAATCCAAAACTCATCTGAAATTCATGAAACTTGACATGCTATCATGGAGCGGCATCAACATGTCGTGGTAAATTTTTTGTCCCATTTGGGTATAAGCTTCTCACAAACCAGAGCTTCTCACAACAAGCGTGATGGTTTCGGTAGGGAACGTGCCACATTTGGGGAAGAAACGATATACGTTGCCTTTTATTGCTTTCAAAAAAATTCTAGTGTCAACATAGAACAAGGGGAGTGTTGTGTATAATTTTGGAATTTTTCGGGGTTCGTTTGGACATTTTTATACAATAACTGGGTTTTCTAGGCATATTATGTGCATAATTCAAATTTGAACTACATGCACATGCTCCGGTGCATATAAACAGGTTAAAAAGTCAAATCTATGCCCTTCGGTGCATGCTTAGATCCCATGCAAGAAATGAGAATGAATTTCAAACACCCTGCCACCGTCACTCGGTCGGAAACATTGAGATACCTGGTTTTTAAATTCTAGTAAATCCAAAACTCGTCTGAAATTCATGAAACATGGCATTCTATCATGGAGCGGCATAAACATGCCGTGGTAAAGTTTTTCTCCCATTTGGGGCTAGTTTGGGTATAAGCTTGTCACAAACCAGAGCTTCTCACAACAAGCGTGATGGTTTTGGTAGGGAACATGCCACCTTTGGGGACGAAACGATATCCGTTGCATCTTATTGCTTTCAAAAATTTTCTTGTGTCAACATAGAACAACAGGAGTGTTGTGTCTAATTTTGGAATTTTTGGGGTTCGTTTGGGCATTTTTATATATTAACTAGGTTTTCTAGGCATTTAATGTGCATAATTCAAATTTGAACTACATGTACATGCTCCAGTGCATATAAACAGGTTGAAAAATCGAATTTGTGTCCTTCGGTGCATGCTTAGGTCCCATGCAAGAAATGGGAATGAATTTCAAACACCAGGGCACTATTGATTACCGGCAAAACTTTGAGATACTTTGTTTTTTAATTCATGTAAATCCAAAACTTGTCTGAAATTCATGAAACTTGGCACGTTATCATGGAATGGCACCCGACATGTTGTGCTATTTTTTGTGTCCATTTTGAGAGAAGGCGCACTCGAATAACAGCGAACAAAGGCATTTTGAAACAAATAGTTGCCACTGTAACATCTCAAACGTTTTGTATAATTTAAATTGTGTGTGTTCTATTAACCATTCACGTGATGCCACACCTCACTCTTTTGATGGCTAGGAGGTGTCGCGCATGCGGACAGGCGCTTGAGTGCTTGACTAAACGGGAGGCGTGCGACTGTACTCCAATGCAGGATTTGTGCAGCTCTTGATCACAACCGTTTTAGTTAGAACAACCGTATGCAAACCGACAGCTTCCCCAGGAAGCCAAGAGAAAATGTGCCACGCAGGATTTCTGCAGCTCTAGATTGTAAACGTTTTAGGTAGAACACCCGTATGCAAAGTGAGAACTAAGGCCTTCCCCCCTTAAGTCGAGGGAAAATTCGCAGCGCAAGATTTGTGCATCCCTTCAACATAAACGGTTGTTTTGGATGACCCGTTTGCAACCATGTACAAACAATTTGGTAAGATTTGCATCTGTCATATTGGGTATGTTGCCATTTGTCAAACTGGAAAGATTGGCTTTTGATGATATAGTAACATTGCCATTTGTCAATCCTCGTAACACTACGATTTGTCAAAATATGCAGCTAAAAATCACTAGCACTATCTAATTTTTTCAACTAAAATTCAGTAATTAAGCATAGAATTCATTCATAGATTAAGCAGTCAGTTTTAATTTATACAAACAGTTCAACTCGATAGCTGAACCGACCAAACTTTTCCCCAATTGTTGCCAACCACGTACTGAAACAGGTAGTTCAACTATATATACTAGCTAATTTTAAGTACGTTGTACAGTTCCATCACATCTATAGTCAGATGAACTGAACAAAATAGCTCCTAAATACTACTACTACTACCACGGAGGGGCTTTGTGCTACTTCCGGCAGCCTCTCCTCTCCCGAGCGTGCTCAGTAAGAGGCAGAGGAGGAGGCGGAGCCTACCGACGAGCTGGACAACTGCAATACGGTGCCTGCCGCTGCTGCACGTTCAGCGATGCTTGCCAACTCGAACGCCCACTGCCGCTCCAGACTACCCCTCTCGAAGCGGCCGAACTGCTCGTAGGTCTCGTGATTCCTCGCCTCTACGTCGGCGTGTGCTGCGGCCACGGCTGTGGTAAGGCTCTTTGCATGCTCGACGAGGCGCTCCTCCTCTCGCAGGAACTCGATGTAGCGTGCAAGGTTGCTGACGCATGTGCGGGCCTCCACCTCCCCTTCCCTGCTTCGGGCGGCGGTGGCGGAGCGGGTGATGATCCCGGTGGTCGACGGTGGGCTGGCGGCCATGGCGACTGACGATGGGGTGGTGGCCACGATGACCACCTCCCGCCTTCGGGCCGCGGAGGCGGAGCGGGCGATGGCCCTGGCTTTCGATGATGGTGTGGCGGGATGGCGACGGCAACAACTGCCGATGGGCAGCAGTGGCGGAGCGTGTGATGGGTGTTCCGCGCATACCCAACAGGGACGCCACGCGCACTTCACTACGCTAGGGACTGCGCCGCCGCCGTGGTGTAGCCTCCCAGCTGGAGCTGTCCTTTGATGACGGCAGAGTGGCTGAGCGACGATGAAGGACCCATGCCATTGGCGATTGTGGGAGAAGCAGATGAGATAATGTACACGAAGGGAGGGGAAAATGCAACGCAGGACTCACCGGCCGTGAGGGTTTATAAAGGAGGCCGGTAGGCATTGGGATTTTGGGGGATTTCACTGAGTCGGGCGGGAAGCTTGCGCGGGAACTTGCGAGGTTCCGCGGAAACGGGCTCATCAACGATTCATTCGCGCCACCATTTGGCCAAAAGAACGCCCCCGCGCGCTACGCAAGCTTGCATTGTAAGCTCTCTGCGGCAGCGGGGTGACAAGACATGCAAGAGCAAGACGAAAGAACACGTACACATACGATTAATACAAAAAAAAGTTTGCGATTTAATAACCTACTATACCCCCGTCCTGGTTTATAAGTAGGATTTAAATAATTAAATAGGAATGCACATCGCTCGCACAGTTCGTTTGCGCGCTCTGCTCGCGTCCGTCGGCGCGCTCGGCTTGTGGAAAGTTTTTCCTTGCGTGTTCAACTGCTATATATATATATATATATATATATATATATATATATATATATATATATATATATATATATATATATATATATATATATATATATATATAT
>LR738711.1:278589048-278610642 GCA_902687465.1 Secale cereale | reverse complement strand
ATATATATATTGCTCACCATTGAGGCGAACGCGGAGCGCTCTGCTCGCGTCCCTCCGTGCGTGCTCTGCCAGTGGTTGGGCGTGCGCACGATCACGTCGGGGGCCCATATGCATGCGGTTGCGCCGCACGCGTTGCCACACGATGCAGTTACGTGCGGCAAGATGGAGTTACGCGCTGCAAATTAGAACTGCCATCAGGGCCTGCCGATATTCCTGGCCATCCGGCTTCCCCTTTAATTCCCGCGGCCGTTATAACCTTAGTCTCTTCAACCATTTGATCGCGCCCCACAACACAACAAGCACACCCACGACGACACATAGAGAGGGGATGTCTAGAGGCGCTCCAATGGAGTTTGGCGAGCATAAAGTGGAGACCCATCCGAGGGAGACGGATCTCTCGATGGTGTACACCATCGACCGGGCCATGGTGGACGACTACATCAACTGCGTTGAGCAGTTGCTTGCTCGAGACAAGTACAAGGTGGTCGGCATCGACCTCCAGTACACTGCCGGTCGTCCCGGCATAGATCAAAAGGTTTCTGTCGCCAAGTTGTGCGTGCACTATCATGTCCTCATCTACCACTACTGCATGGCCACAGAGGCTTGCGACCGTTTCAACAGGTTTGTCTACAACACCGACTACAAGTTCGTCACGGAAGAAACCACCGACAATGTAAAAGCGCTCAGGGTTATAGGCTTGGCCAGCCAGAACCTTGTCGAAATCCGTGAGCACAATAGGGTCCGGGGCAGCACGAAGAAGAACTCCCTGGTTGAACTCGCCTCGGCCATCATCGACCCCTACTACAAAAATATGAAGCAGGATGCCCAGAGAACAAGTCTCGTATCCTGGCACAGGGCCTAGATGTGACAACTGGATGAACCTCACCTCAGGTCCGCAGCCAAGAGCATATACACATGCTACGAGATGCACAGGCGGATCATTGACATGAGGAAGTTCCTTGTTACCTGAATCGATGAGCCCGGATCGAGCCACAAGCAGAGCAAGCGTCGCAAGAAGTAGATGATGATCAGATGATCGTTTATGCTAGTTAATTATGCATATAATGTATAGTTTACTTTATTGGTGTGTGGAAATGTCATGTGTGTAGTAACCACCTATGTAATTATGCATGTAATACTTTACTTTGGTGTGTGCAAATGCCATGGTTGTAGTAGCCACCTATGTAAGTGGATCTTTAATTTGGTTATGCAACCATGTCCTTATAAGTGTGTGTATATATATATATATATATATATATATATATATATATATATATATATATATATATATATATATATATATATATATATATATATATATGTTGTTCTGTATGCAATAACATCGCACAACACACACGTCTTATTAGCAGCAACCGTCTGTGTTATTATCGGTCTTCGCACACATTTTTTTATTACAGACATGTTTGCCGCGTATCACACACATCTTGTTATATTGAACCGTTTATGTTCTCTTGTCTCAACACAAACAGTTCATCCGAGTGAACCGCATGCCATATATCGCACACACCTTGATCTGACTGACCGTTTCTTTTGTGCTGCCTAATCACAAACAGTTCCTCCGAGTGAACCGTATGTTGTACATCGCACACGCCTTCATCTGGGATCCCGTTTCTTTTGTTCCTCCTCGTCGCAAATAGTTAATTGAACTGAACCGTATGCCCATCATCGCACACGCAACCAAAATCTGAACCGCATTTGATGCATCCGTCAACGCAAACGTTTTGCACCTTTTTTGACGGGTTTTTTACACCACCATTTGCGATTATTGCATTGCACACAATTTCGTCAAAGGGTCTCTTATCATAGTGTTGCGTTAGCAGCATTTTGCAGTAGTGAAATTTGTTCATAAATAATTCTGAATTATTATAGCCCAATCATAACAACTATGAAGCTTGATATTCATATATTCTTAATAATGAATTTCAACGTCAATACCTCTAAATAAACATTTTATTATTTTGAGTTCATTGATATTTTATTTACTAACTTTTAGTAAATATACTTTGGCCATTATATCTATCAAGACAATTTTATCTTCCAAGCTTATCATAAGCATCAAGTTATATGACATTTTCGAGAAAAAATATCTATTTAAAAAATATCAAAATATATATAAACATTGTTCTAGCTTAACCAGACACCTTAATCTATCTTCATAGATTCTTTCATGCCCAATTTTTTTGCTTTACACTTTGATGGAATAAGTGTTTCAAAATAATTTTTGTTATGTGCTTTAGGAACTTTATATTATTTCTATTCCATAATATGTCATGTACATATAGGATTGAAAACTTTATATAGCTCCCACCGAGTTCTACAAAACTATTTTTTTAGCACTTAGGAGCTTTATATTATTTCTATTTAATGATATGTCTTACATATATATGACTTAGAAATATTATATAACTCCCACTGAATTTTACACAAAAAAAGTTTTGGACAAGTCCAAAACTTAATGCTAGTTCAAATCTTCAGACGATTTTTAAAGTTTGCAAATTTTACTGGTTATCTTGAGGATAACAAGTTTTCTGGTTGTATCATTCATACATCATTTTCCAAACTTGATTGTATATGTATTTTCATTCTGGTGTGCATGGCCAAGGGCCATTCCTCATAAGCTAGACGCCACCTTTGTTTCCTTGTAGTGTTTATGTTCATCTTCTTACAAGATCAAAAGAAATTTGCCATGTCATTTCATAAATTTAGCGATGTTCTTGATCATGTTTTAGCTTTTAGAATTTTCTACATCTAATGTAGTAACTAACGGTATATCTTGTAAATAATTTATCGGAACAAATTCCTATTAGTTATGTATCGTTAAAAGATTCACTAATCTTTCAAGCTATAACATCCTCCCACTTATTCTTTTGACAAGAAAACCCTTTTCCATGACAAACATTTTGTCTTTCAGATATTTCAATGGGAGAAACCATATAAACCTTCAATTCAACTATCATCTAGTTAAATAATGTTCATATCTCATATGATTTCATTTAACAAGATCTATACGTGGTTTTCTATTTTGAGTGTACATTTTGCTGTTTCAGTTATACCCCGATTATAAATAGCAAATAGAATAATTCCATGATCATTCAAACGATCTTGCTAAACTTATGACTTTAGATCTATTTCTTGAAATGAAGAATCACAATATCAATTGTCATAATGATCCTTAATCTTCATTAAAATATTCGAACTCTTTAAATAAATTCTGAAATTATGTTGAACTATTCAAATATTTCAGTCTGAGTAAAACATTTTACTTATTTTAATGAAGTTAAATCATACTTTGTTTCTATCTATCAGTTTTATACATCATTATGTATTTTTATCGATCATGATGATCGAATACTTCATCTATATGAAGATTATTCCCAATGTATCCAAGAAGAGATATATTCATGTGTAACTTATCATTCTTCTTAAGACATTTAGCATTAATGTTGTAATACTTAAAATCAAGATTTCATGAATAAACCATCGAAACTTGTGGTAAATCCAAAACATATTCTTATAATTACTTCAACAACTATTGTTCAAATCTTTATAAGAATGCCCATTGTACAATCCAAAACATAATTTCTAATACAACCCTGGAACGTAATAACTATTATTCGATCCTAAGATAAATCTTGAAGATAGACTCCATCAGTCTTGAGTAGCGATCCTGTCGTGGATTTAGCACGGGAGATGTCCGGGTTAACGGACTTAGGTGTGAGGCCATCGCTCGGGTTAGCTTAAAGGGGTTAAAGTGGACGAAGGACACATGGATTTTATACTAGTTCGCCCCCTTCGATGAAGGTAAAAGCCTACGTCTAGTTTGGGGTGGTATTGCTTGTGCTTCGATGACCAGGGAGCGAATCCGCTTTTGCCTGTGTCTCGAGCTGTTGTTTCCTGTCCTGAACCGTCTCTGGGTCGTCCCCTTATATAGGAGGCGACGCCCGGTCCGGTTTACAGAGTCTCGAGGCCGGCTCATAAACGTGTCTGCCTCGGTCTCTACTCTTTCTATCTTACATCCCAAGTTACATGGTATGACGGTTTACAGATCATGGGCCTTATACATGGGCCCTAAACCTCTGTGGGTTATAACCTCCTGATACATACTCTACTGGGCTTCCGATAAGATAATTCTACTAGCGTAATCCGGACCTTCCTAGTCGGTTTATGCCTGCTAGTCATATCCCTGACATTAGGCCCCAGATTGATTTGAACTTGTTCATGTCAGTCTTCGAAGTCTTGTACGAATTTCCTTTCTGCAACTTGTATGCTTCATAAACCGGCCATGACGTCATCTCCTGAAATCGCTTCAATCTGTCGTGACATCATCTGCGCATTTAACGCCCGCATAAGTTTGTTGCCCTTCTTTATTGCCGCACCGAAAATCGAGGCGACAGCTCAATCTTTATTCGATTTCTAGCCTCCTTGATTCCCGCGCTTACCGTTTTATCCCCTTGGCCTATAAATACAGCCGAGGCGCATCTCTTTCCCCTTCCGCTTCTTCTTCCTCTGTCTCCAGCGCTCGAACCTCCGCCGCTGTTCTTCGAGCTCGCCGTCGTCTACAAGTCCGGCCGCTGCATCGACCTGAACGCTTCCAGAGAACTCGCCGCCGTCCTTTGTTTCCTCGGGTATGCTATCTTCTTCCCCATAGATCTCAGTTCTGGGGTTTCTTCTGTAGCTCGCCATGAACCCTCGTTCTTGTAGTTCATCGCTGTAGATTGATTCTAGCTGTAGATGCAAGATTTGTTAGATCATCCCTTGTTCGTGTGCCTCCTCTCCATCATCATATCCTTAGTCTCTCTGGCATTGCTAGTTTAGATCGAATCTGTAGAGAACTTTAACTGCCTTCCTAAATATGAACGTAATTGTTCTGTCTTTTTTCTGCGCCGTAGATCCATACCTTACCTCTTCTTATGCGAAAATTGTTTTTCGCACTTTAGATCTGCAACTTATTTGCTTTATGTCACCGCTTTAATCATAGTCCGCTTCTCATAGACTTGCCTTGACGGTTTAGATATGAACTTGCATTCCATAGTCGACGGTTTAACTTCTTCTTTTTGTTACCATAAACCGGTGGTTGTCTTGTGCACGCCTGATCCGGATTAGGGGGTACCATTAGCCCCTTGCTTAAACCGTCGATTAGGTCAATATCCTCACAAAACTGCCGGTTTGTTCTGCTAGTTGTAAACCGGGTCTTGCATTGTATTTTTCAGCACTCCTTCATCAGAAACGATGGCTAAACAATTTGTTGCTTGCAATTGGGTTCCTTCTCGGATCACTGAGGATGACTTAGTAAAAGCTGCTTCAATCGGCCTTCTGGGTCCAAGAGAGGTTCTGCACTAGCGGGCCCCTGGAAAGGAATGTCCTCCTACACCCCAGGAAGGAGAGATCATTGTTTTCTTTGATCATCTAGCCCGGGGCTTTACTCCGCCCGGTTCAAAGTTCTTCTGCGACGTCCTAGCCAACTTCCAACTCCATCCACAGGACATAGGTCCCAATTCCATATCCAATGTATGCAACTTCCAAGTCTTCTCGGAAGCATACCTTCAAGAGGAGCCATCAGTGGATCTATTCCGGGATTTCTTCCATCTGAACCGCCGGACTGAGTTTTCTGATGGGCCTCACCAGGAACTGGGTGGTGTCAGCATCTAGAAAAGGAAGGATGTAAGTTTTCCTCACGCCGCTCTTCACAGCCAACCCAAAGAATGGAACCAGAATTGGTTCTATTGTAAGGATACTTCACCTGAAGGAGAGAATCCGCTGCCGGGTTACCGTGCTTACCGTCTGGCTCCAAATCATCCTTTGCCGCAGCGTTCAAGCCCCCAAGACCGGGCTCGATATGCCCCTCAACTCTCCAAGCTCAGGGCTTTCGTGGCTAACGGCTTAACCGGGGTCGATTTTGTTCGATGCTGGCTATCTTGGAGCATTCTTCCCTTAAGCCGGCGCTCAAGCTTAATGTGTGAATATACCGGCAATCCGGATCCTCAGCGTCACATTGACATAGTACTTCCAGATAACAAAGTTACTGAGTCCGCAAAGAAAATGCTGAATATTCCTCTGGAAGACTGCAGCAAGACCGGTTTAGCTCCTTTCTGCAAAAACAACAGGCCACCGCCGGTAAGATTTATGTTGTTCCTTTCTTTTCATCTTAATCTGTTCATACCAGTTGTCTTCAACTTGTTATTTATTCCTTTGCACAGGCCAACAATCCTTTCTGGAAGAGGAAACTCAGGATAAACCGGCGAAGCAATCACGCAAGAAAACCTTTGCTGTGAAGAAGAAGAAAGCTGTTGCTGCTTCCGGTTCCAACCCTGAAGAAGACGATCCGGATTCTGAGGTACTAATTAACCCTTATGTCTTTTGATCTCCCTTTGTCTGAATTTATGTTAATAATGCCTCTCCTCAGGACCCGGCGGAGGGAAGTAAAGCCAAGGGAGTTGAGGTAATTTCTCTCTCTTTTGATTCAGAACCGTTGCCACCCAAGATCCGCCGGGTATCCCGGAAATATTCATTTTCTCACCCTTATGCTCAATTGGATCCCAACTTTCTTTTGAAGAAACAACAGTATGATGCTCACCGGACCACGCGCCATAGTGGCCATGTGGTTGAATCATCCGAAATACCCCTTATGCCGGCTCGCAGACGCCGCTCTGAGGTTTTGCTCACTCCAACCCTTCTTCATCCAAAAGCAGGCCTTATACGTAAACCACTTAAACCGTCTGATCCCAACTATCAGGAGGCTCCTCTGTCTTCTTCCGGCGAGTCGACCGCTACGCAAGTCCCAGTGCTCAAAACCGTTCCTGGGTAAGTCCTTCTTTCAAACGTCCGGGTTATCTTCTTGTTTTTAACTTTGTGATTCTCATTGTTCTTTTGACCTTTATTAGAATGCCCAAGCCTAGCAAAAAGGCAAAAGCAAATAAACCGGCTATGGAGACCATTACTGCTGAACCGGCCGAGGACCCTGAAGCGGCCATCCGTCCAGAGGACAACTTTGAAGTTCAGCTCGATGATCCCGCTCCTATGGATCATGAAGATGTTGCTGCTCCGGGAGGTGATGACATGGAGAACACGGCTGAACCGGCAAGCCATGTCCGGGTTAGTCCTCCTCGGGCTAGCCCGGCTCCTGTCAGCCCAGCACACACCGCTGATCCCCTTCAACCGACGGCCACCTCAACGGCGGATGTTGAAATAACTGGGATAGGATTCTCTGCTCCCACCGAGCCTGTTGCCCTGGCTAGGCATTCTGCCAAGGAAGAGAAACTTCAACAAGATAAAGGCAAGTGAAGCACAGACCTATCAAGCTATGCTCAGCTGAGTGCCCAGGAACTCCATTCCGGGTATCTGAACTGGCTCTTCACCAGCCGTGACTATAAAGCCAGGTTAATCAACATGATGAAAGATAAATATGAGGTAACTTTCTTTCCTCTTGCCTTTCATTTCCGCTCTTGAACCAGAGAGCTTCGGAGGCAGCTGAGCTCCGGAATAGCTTGGCCTTCCATGAGGCTGCTTCAACCAAAGCTAAGGAAGAACTTGTCCTTGCTTTGACTAACATGGAAAAATTGAAGAAATATTTTGAAGCAGAGCGGTCCACATGGGAGGTGCAAAGGGACGCTCTAGAAAAAAGAGCAAAGGATGCCGAAGCCGCTCTCAATCCGGTTACGCAGGAACTATCCGGGTTGAAACAGCAAATAGAGAACATGACTTCTGCTATCTTCGGTGAGTATCTGTCTTCGTATATTTGTATCCTTGCAATCTTTGTTCCGCTCCGGTTTAACTCGCCAATTGCATACAGGGAGGCGCATAACTCATCTTGGAGACGATGTCCAGAAGAATCTCAAGGCAGCTTATACCCTGGTGGAGCAGCTCTACTCCGGCGCTCAAAGGGCTATCAGTGCCATGTCGCACAATAAATCGGCGCCGACCACCATCCAAGCCACCCTGGAAAAGTTGTCTGTCCTACCTGCGCATCTTATTGAGGTGAACAAGTCTGCTCCGCGAGCTAGCTCTCTCATGGCGCTGACCCGGGCCAAAGCATGGGTCCCTGATTTTGATCCGGCGGAAGCCATGAACGGCTATCCCAGCATGAAAGAGGGCGGGTCAGCCTTCTCTGCTGAAGATCTCCGCTCTTTGACCAAGGATATGCGCCCTCTCGCCAGTAAGCTTGCCGATGAAGCAGATTTGACAAGGTATCATTCGGCTTACGATCTAGAAAATTCGCGGGTGGAGTGGCCGGTTTACGACACTGAAAATCTGATCCCACCAGTTCGCAACCACACTTTCGCTCCAGATATTGATCCTTCAGATCTTATCAGTGATGAAGTGTATTTCCGTGTCCTCTCCAAGATTGACTGGAGCGCTCCTGATTACCAGCAATTGCCTGAAGTCGATGAAGACCCGGATCAAGTTGACCCTCAGCCTTCGCAGCGTGCGGAAGAAGAGTCCTAAACCGTCCCAGTTTAATTTTTAGATGCTGAATATTTTGCCAGAAACTGTTGATCCATTCGGGCCTGCAAGTGCCTTGTAATAGAATAGTTGAAGCAACTGCCTTTGTCCACCTGTTATGGTACTATTTGGATTGGCATCTCCCAATTTATCATCTATTTGCAATGCTTGATCAGCTTATATTACATGTGCCTGCATGAATGAAGCTAAAAGATGTCCTGGCGTTTTACCACCGGACGGATTATACTGCTCTGATATATATATATATATATATATATATATATATATATATATATATATATATATATATATATATATATATATATATATATATATATATCAAAGGAATAGCTTTTGATCACAAACATATACCATACCTTTGATTAAGTGTGCTTGTTGACCTTAACCCGGTAGTAATAAGTGAAAGCGCAGGCGCTGATGAGGCTCTTGGCTCTCTTGTTTGGCTTAGCCTGATGGCCGATCCGGGTTACGATGAACGCCGGTTTAACTCTCGCTGGTGTTCATGACCCAGACTTTAACTTTGTAGATATATGGTCAACCTTGTAGTTGTCCAGTCTCGCATCAATGGACTTGGTTAAAAACCAATGATCATGACGACCAAAATTTGTGAAATCATAAACAATAAAAATAAGGTTTTTTGGGCAAATAAGACCATGTAGTCGAGGCTTTTTACGAGCTGCCAGGCTCCAAATTCGAGGCTTTTTATGAGCTGCGAGGCTACTGTCATTAACCATTTTAGCAAAGCCTGTCAAGATGCTCCGCAATCCTTAACCAAATCATCGATGACAAGCTACCCAATGTTTCAAAATCTCGTAAAGATTTTGTCTTTAGGTAATCAACTCGATGATCGTCAATTTAACGTGGCCAAGTTCAGGGTCCCGAAGGAGTAACTTGTGGCAGGTTCGACGGGTCATACCAGGTTTACCTGGACGGCGTGATTTACTGGAGGCAGGCAGGTTAATCCGGGGTTTTAGGTGCATGCACCGGGCTTCCAAGCCATGTTAACTACAAGGGTATTCAACTCTCTGCGAGCCCCCTGGTAGTGTGTGAGCCGTTTTGTTCATCGGGGCATATGTTTGAGCTGTGTTAGGCACCAACACTCTCTTTTACCCCTCATCACCATGTGGAAATTGCCGAAGCAACCAAAGCAGTGCTCTTATGATGGGCTTCATACCGCCGTCGGCTCAAGAGGCCATGGAAAACTTCCTTGCCCGCGGAAGCCCCCATGTGATTCTTGTTTGATAAGATGGCTGATTCCTTGATGTATCAAGGGCGCCGGTTTAGGAGGCCATGGTAAGCTTTTGTAGAAACTCCCATGTGATACTCCTTTGAAGAACACGGCTGATTCCTTGATTCTATCAAGGGCGCCGGTTTAAGAGGTCGTGGAAGGTTTCTTTCGAAGCCCCCATGTGATACTCTTGTGTATAAAAGACACAGCTGATTCCCTGATTCTATCAGGGGCGCCGGTTTAAGAGGCCATGGTAGGTTTCTTTCGAAGCCCCCATGTGATACTCTTTTGCGAAGAAGATGGCTGATTCCCCGGTGTTCCGGGGGCGCTAGTTTATTTTATTAATTATAATATATACATTGTACATAAAGCGGAGCCAATGGCTCAAGTATAGTAAGGCCGAAGAAGAGCGATGTTCCACGGCCGCTTGGTCTCCTCCTATGCCGTACGTGAGTCCTTATGTTCTCGAACGTCGACAAGGTAGTATGATCCGTTGTGTAGGTTCTTGCTGACCACAAAGGGTCCTTCCCAAGGTGGGGATAGCTTATGCATATCCGTCTGGTCTTGGATGAGCCGGAGCACCAGATCTCCTTCCTGGAATGTTCTGGTCTTAACCCGGCGGCTGTGGTACCGGCGCAGGTCTTGTTGATAAATCGCTGATCGCGCTGCGACCATGTCCCGTTCCTCGTCTAGCCGGTCCAAGCTGTCTTGCCTTGATTGTTCATTATCCGCTTCAACATAGGCCGCCACGCATGGTGAATCATGCCGGATATCACTAGGGAGGACCGCTTCAGCACCGTATACCATGAAAAGGGCGTGTATCCTGTAAATCTGTTAGGCGTAGTGTTGATGCTCCATAAGACGGAAGGCAACTCCTCTACCCAGCAACCCGGTGTTCTTTGCAAAGGAACCATAAGCCGGGGCTTGATGCCTCTCAAGATCTCTTGGTTGGCTCTCTCAGCTTGGCCATTGGACTGAGGGTGAGCTACTAATGACACATCAAGGCGAATATGTTCTCTTTGACAGAACTCTTCCATCTCTCCTTTAGATAGGTTGGTGCCATTATCAGTTATAATAATGTGTGGAAAGCCAAACCGGAAAATCACCTTTTTGATGAACTTGACCGCTGTTGCCGCATCACACTTACTGACAGGCTCTGCTTCGACCCACTTTGTAAATTTGTCCACTGCTACCAACATGTGGGTTTTCTGATCTTGGGATCTTTTAAAAGGTCCAACCATATCCAGCCCCCAAGTCGCAAACGGCCAAGTGATTGGAATCATCCGCAGCTCCTGCGCCGGTACATGAGCACGCCGTGAAAATTTCTGGCAAGCGTCACATTTTTTGACCAAGTCCTCTGCGTCGGCATGAGCCGTCAGCCAATAGAACCCATGCCGAAAAGCTTAAGCTACCAAGGACTTTTAACCGGCGTGGTGACCACAATCCCCTTCATGAATCTCTCGAAGAATATCGCATCCTTCCTCTGACGATACGCACCGCTGAAACGCTCCAGAAACGCTGCGGTGATGAAGTTCTCCATTAACGATAGTCATAGACTTAGACCGCCGGATTATCTGCCGGGCCTCCACTTTGTCCTCTGGCAAGTCACCTCGGCTCATATACGCCAAATAAGGGAGTGTCCAATCCGGAATGACGTGAAGCACTGTGACTAACTGTGCTTCCGGATCAGGAACAGCCAAGTCCTCCTCTGACGGTATCTGTACTGACGGGCTATGCAATTCATCCAGGAAGGTATTAGGTGGAACCGGTTTAAGCTGAGAACCCAGCCGGCTCAATGCATCGGCCGCTTCATTTTTTCGCCGGTCTATGTGGTCCACCTGATATCCCTTGAAGTATCCCGTGACTGCATCCACTTCTCGCCAGTAAGCTGCCATGAGCGGATCTTTAGAATCCCATTTACCAGATACTTGTTGCGCCACCAGATCTGAGTCACCAAAGCACTTAACCCGGCTCAAGTTCATCTCCTTGGCCATTCGTAAACCATGGAGGAGAGCTTCATACTCAGCAACATTGTTAGTACATGGGAACATTAAACGGAGGACATAACAGAACTTATCACCTCGCTGGGAAGTTAACACAACCCGAGCCCCCGAGCCCTCTAATTGCCTTGAACCATCAAAGTGAATAGTCCAGTATGTATGATCCAGCTTCTCCTCGGGTGCTTGCAACTCTGTCCAAACATTGATGAAATCCACCAATGCTTGGGACTTTATAGCAGTACGGGGCACATATTTCAATCCGTGTGGGCTAAGCTCAATGGACCACTTCGCCACTCTGCCAGTGGCTTCTCTGTTTTGTATTATATCCCCAACGGAGCTGAACTGACAACAGTGATTGGGTGGCCCTGGAAGTAGTGCTTCAACTTCCGGTTTGCCATGAACACACCATACACCAATTTCTGCCAGTGTGGATATCTTTGTTTCGACTCAATGAGCACCTCACTGATGTAATAAACCGGACATTGAACCAGATACTCTTTACCTGCTTCTTTGCGCTCCACCACAATGGCCACGCTAACTGCACGGGCATTGGCGGCAACGTATAACAATAGCGGCTCCTTGTCAACCGGGGCAGCAAGGCGCTCCAGACAAACCGGTCCATCTTCTTCATCATCTGATAAAGCGGGATTGCCTTTTCCCCCAAACGGCTGATGAACCGGCTCAATGCTGCAATACAGGCTGCCACGCGCTGGACATCATTGATACAAGCCGGTTTAGCCAAGGATGTGATCGCCTTGATCTTCTCCGGATTAGCTTCAATCCCTCTGTTTGATACTAAGAATCCAAGGAGCTTGCCTGCTGGAACACCAAAAACACACTTCTCCGGATTAAGCATCATCTTGTAAACCCGGAGGTTGTCAAAGGTTTCATTTAAGTCCTCTATCAGCGTCTCCTCCTTCCTGGATTTTACCACAATGTCATCCACATATGCATGGACATTTCTTCCAATCTGCCCTTGTAGGCAGTTCTGCACACAACGCTGATAAGTTGCTTGGGCACTCTTGAGTCCAAAAGGCATGGATACATAGCAGAAGGCTCCAAAGGGAGTTATGAAAGCTGTATTCTCTTGGTCCTTAACTGCCATCTTGATCTGATGATAACCTAAATATGCATCCAAAAAACTTAGCCGCTCACATCCCGACGTAGCATCGATAATCTGATCAATACGGGGGAGAGCAAAAGGATCAGTTGGGCAAGCCTTGTTCAAGTCTGTATAATCAACACACATCCTCCAAGTTCCATTTTTCTTTAGCACCAGCACCGGATTAGCCAACCACTCTGGATGAAATACTTCAACTATGAAGCCTGCGGCCAAAAGCCTAGCCACTTCTTCACCTATAGCCTTGCGCCTCTCCTCATTGAAGCGGCGCAAATACTGCTTGACCGGTTTAAACTTCGGATCAATATTAAGATTGTGCTCAGCGAGTTCCCTCGGTATACCTGGCATGTCAGAAGGCTTCCATGCAAAGATATCCCGGTTCTCACAGATGAACTCGATGAGCGCGCTTTCCTATTTGGGGTCTAGGTTAGCGCTGATAGTGAACTGCTTGGATGAATCGCCTGGAACAAAGTCAACCTGCTTGGTTTCCTCTGCCGATTTAAACTTCAATGCCGGATCATGCTCCGTAGTTGGCTTCTTCAACGGGGACATATCTGCCGGATCAACATTGTCCTTATAAAACTTCAGCTCCTCCGTAGTGCAAACTGCCTAAGCGTATGCCGTGTCTCCTTCCTCGCATTCCAACGCGATCTTGCGGCTCCCGTGAACCGTGATGGTTCCCTTGTGACCCGGCATCTTGAGCTGCAAATAAACATAACACGGTCTAGCCATGAACTTGGCGTAAACCGGTCTCCCAAATAGAGCATGATATGGGCTCCTGATCTTTACAACCTCGAAGGTCACTGTCTCCGATCTAGAGTCATGCTCATCCCCAAAGGTAACTTCCAGATCGATTTTCCCAACTGGGTAAGCCGATTTACCGGGCACCACTCCATGGAACACTGTGTTGGACTATCGGAGCTTCTTATCTGCCAATCCCATACGTCGGAAAGTCTCATAGTATAGGATATTGATGCTACTGCCTCCATCCATAAGTACCTTTGTGAACTTGTAACCACCCACCTGTGGCGCCACCACCAAGGCCAGCTGACCCAGATTATCAACCCGTGGCGGGTGATCCTCTCCGCTCCATACAATAGGTTGCTCAGACCAACGTAAAAAACATGGTATCACCGGTTCAACAGAATGTACTGCTCTCTTCAGAACCTTTTGATCCCGTTTGCACAGACTTGTGGTGAAAACATGATATTGCCCATTGCTTTTGCCTTTTTGCTAGGCTTGGGCATTCTGATATCCGGATTGCTGCTGCTGCTGACGCTGTTGATTCCCTTGATTGTTGTATCCACCCTGACCATGTTGTTGGTTCTGCTGATGCTGATTGTTGCCATTATGGTTATTGTTACCGCCGTGGTATCCTAATCCGGATCCACCTCCCTGGTAACCCGGACCCTAGAAACCGGGACTTGATCCGCTGGGGGGCCCGTGGTTATACTTGGCCTGTTTCATAAACTCGTGCATAATAAAACAGTCTTTCCAGAAATGCATAGCCGGGTTTTCCTCTGTACCGTGCTTTGGGCAAGGCACACTCAACTGGCGATCTAGGTTAATAGGCGGCCTCCCATTGCGTGGGGGTGGTCTACCCTTGCGGCGCTGCCCGTTGTCTTGAACATTGGTATTGGCCACAAAGTCCGAGCTGCCTTCCGCTTTATGCTTGCCATTGTAACCTGTACCTGCCGGATTGGCCTGCGCCGATTTACCGTTTTTGCTCGCTTTCCCGGACTTGTCTCTGTCTGCGTATGGATACTTGGTGTTATCAGAGTCTCCATACTTTACCAAAGCGCCCATGAGCGTTCCCATGTCATTGCAATCACGCTTGAGTCGTCCCAGCTTCTGCCTCAAAGGCTCAAACTGGCAATTGCCTTCCAAGGTCACTATAGCAGTGCTCGGATTGATGCTATTGGAGGAGTGCAAAATTTCAGATACTCGCCGCACCCAACTGCTTGTGGTCTCTTGCTCTCCTTGAACACATGCAGCTAAATCAACCACGGACATCGGCTGCTTGCATGTGTCTTTGAAATTATTGATAAACCGGCGACGCAACTCGCCCCATGATCCGATGGAGTTAGGTGGTAAACCTTTTAGCCATGTCTGGGCCGTGCCCTCAAGCATCATTGTGAAGTATTTGGCACACGCAGCTTCGTCCACATCGAGCATCTCCATAGCCATCTCATAACTTTCAACCCACGCCTCTGGAGCCAGATCCACCGTGTAGTTGCGTACCTTGCGCTGGCCTTTGAAGTCTTTGGGAATTTCACGTTCCGTAAAGCGGGGATGAGACACTGCCCCCCTAAGGAACTGGACATGATTCCTGTTTCTGTGGTGGTGGGGTGAACCGGCGTTGCTTGACGGGTGTCGTCGCGGGCAATATGTCTAGCTTGGTCCACGGCCTCTTGGGCATATGCTCCCGCTCCTGCCGGATTATCCTGCCTCTGTCGGTGCCGTCTTCGCGCGCTGCTAGATACAGCCGGTTCATCCAGATGCCTCGTGTAACTCCGGCTCGGGCGGGGGGTTGAATAAATCCTCTCCCGGCTATAAGAATATGCCTGCTGCCGTGTTAACGCTGTGTCCAGCAACTCTTTAGCCCGTCGTGCCTCCATTGCTATGGGGGACGTCCCCTCAATGGGAAGAGCGGCCAGCCGTGAAGCGGCGGCGACAATGTTGTCCAACGGGTTAGAATAATGGCCGGGAGGAGTGGGTACATGCAGCGTCGGCACAACTTGGCGGTTCCGCTCTATGGCTGGTGGCTGAACCGACGCGCCCGTCCCCGGAGCTCCTCATCGGTTTACCTCTGGGCGGTTACTGGTTCCCGCTCCTGGTGTGCTAAAGAGATTCCTTGCCTCATAAACCAGCGGTAAACGAGATTGTTGCCTTCTCTACATTACCTCCTATGAAGCGTTCTGATCCAGCCTGAGCCGAAAAGCTTGGGAATCTAGCTCTGCCTGCCTTGTAGCCATCCTGGCTTTCTCCGCATCCAGATCCAACTTAGCTTGCTCAATCCTGCTCTTCAACTGAGCGATCTCCGCATCATGCTGCGCCTTGTCGGCCTGGGCTACTTCCGCTGTTGCGAGCACCGTCAAGTTATCGACTAAGGTGGTTAGGACGTCAGAGGGCGACGGGGGAAGGTCTCCAACTCTGGATCCCGCTGCCTCTGAGGTTAACGCCCCCGTCATTGTGGGCTGCTGCATAGGTTGTGATCCGGCCATGAAAACAGCAACCCTGTTTGGCGGATCAAAGGGGTCCGGAATACTATTGCCATCGGACACACCCTCGGACCGGCCGTCTTGCAACAGATACAAAGACTCGGTCTCTTCGGACGAAGATTCATCATCGGAATAGACAACTGTCTCGCCACCAGAATCCGATCCGTCCTCGGCTTGTACTCCATGCACTGCCCCGACGAAGACGTGCTTCACGGCAGGCTGAATCCGGGCTGTTCTCGCACGCTGAGTCGGCTCGACGATGTTGGGGAAGACGTCCGACTCAGGTCCCGGTTTGCCGATCTTGCCGATGAAGACGTGGATGCCGCCGAAGGGGACCCGGTACCCGTATTCGATCGAATCAGCCTCGGGGCCCCAGCCTGCATCGTCGATGTAGATCCGGCCGCGACGACTCTTGGTCATCCGGCCCACTGCGTAACCCTTAAGCCCTTCAAAGCTGCCCTTCAAGAACTCGAAACCATCATGCGATAGCCCCACGGTGGGCGCCAACTGTCGTGGATTTAGCACGGCAGATGTCCGGGTTAACGGACTTTGGTGTGAGGCCATCGCTCGGGTTAGCTTAAAGGGGTTAAAGCGGACGAAGGACACAGGGATTTTATACTAGTTTGGCCCCTTCGATGAAGGTAAAAGCCTACGTCTAGTTTGGGGTGGTATTGCTTGTGCTTCAACGACCAGGTAGCGAATCCGCTTTTGCCTGTGTCTCAAGCTGTTGTTTCCTGTCCTGAACCGTCGCTGGGTCATCCCCTTATATAGGAGGCGATGCCTGGTCCGGTTTACAGAGTCTCGAGGCCGGCTCATAAACGTGTCCGCCTCGGTCTCTACTCTTTCTATCTTACATCCCAAGTTACATGGTATGACGGTTTACAGATCATGGGCCTTATACATGGGCCCTAAACCTCTGTGGGTTATAACCTCCTGATACATACTCTACTAGGCTTTCGATAAGATAATTCTACTAGCGTAATCCGGACCTTCCTAGCCGCTTTATGCCTGCTACTCATATCCTCGACAGATCCCATCACCATCCTTGACTATCATCTTGTCTTTATTTCTTCTCAACTTGTGAGATTTCTGTAGTTCCTATATCAGATTACAAATTAAAAGCAATCGATTAGTATCAAATACTTATGTCATACTGAAACAAGTAAAACAACATTAATATTGTATAACTTTTATACCTTTGTCTAAAGATCCGTTCTTCTTATCTGCTAAGTACTTCTTATAGTTTCGCTTCCATTGACCCTTTTGTTTGCAGTAGAAACATTCAGTCTCTTTGTTGGCTCCGCCCTTGTTCTTCTTCTAGGAAGCAGTCTTACTGGCACCAGTAGATTTCTTCTTTGACTTGCCCTTCTTCTTGAAACTGGTAGTCTTGTTGACCATCAACACTTCTTTGTTCTTCTGCATCCCAGCTTTTGCAGTTTTAAGCAGAGCATAAAACTCATTTGCACTTTTCTCCACCCCGTTCATGTTGTAATTCATGACGAAACCATCGTAAGTTAGGGAGTGAAGCAAGCGCAATATATTGGCGGAATTCAAAATTCCAGTGAAGCAAGCCTATCAACATAGCCAACAAGCTTCACTATATGCTCACTCACTGAGGAACCCTCTTTCATCTAGCATTCTATCAGGGCCTTGGTTAATTCAAACTGTTCGGACCTTGCATGTTTCTTGTACAGAACTTCTAGTGACCCAATCATAAGTTGAGTGGTGGATCGTTCAAAATGCTTCTGTAGTTCAGGATCCATGCAAGTTAACGTGACGCACTGGACTAACTCACGGTCATCACTACAAGTAGCATAAGTAGCAACTTCTTCTGGTGCAACATCTTTTGAAGGAGATTCACCTAGGGGTTGATCCAGCGTGTACTCCTTTTTAGCACTCTAGAGAACAAATCTCAGGTTTTGGATCCAATCCGTATATTTTCCACCATTTGCAGCCAAATTTTCTTTCTCAAGCATAGGGGCTAAGTGATACGTCCATTTTGCATCATGCTTTTATATTGATATTTATTGCATTATGGGTTCTTATTACATATTATGTCACAATACTTATGCCTTTTCTCTCTTATTTTACAAGGTTTACATGAAGAGGGAGAATGCCGACAGCTGGAATTCTGGACTAGAAAAGGAGCAAATCGGAGATACCTATTCTGCACAACTCCAAAAGTCCTGAAACTTCACGGAGAATATTTTTGGAATATATAAAAAATATTGGGAGAAAGAAGCACCAGAGGGGGCCCACCAGCCATCCACAAGGGTGGGGGGCATGCCCTACCCCCTTGGCGCACCCCCTACCTCGTGGGCCCCCTTGGCAGGCCCCCGACATCCATCTTCTGCTATATGATGTGTTTTGACCTGGAAAAAAATCATAAGGAGGTTTTCAGGATGAAGTGCCACCGTCTCGAGGCGGAACCTGGGTGAAACCAATCTAGAGCTCCGGCAGGGCTGTTCTACTGGGGATACTTCCTTCCGGGAGGGGGAAATCGAAGCCATCGTCATCACCAACGATCCTCTCATCGAGAGGGGTTCAATCTCCATCAACATCTTCACTAGCACTATCTCCTCTCAAAACCTAGTTCATCTCTTGCATCCGACCTTTGTCTCAAAACCTCAGATTGGTACCTGTGGGTTGCTAGTAGTGTTGATTACTCCTTGTAGTTGATACTAGTTGGTTTATTCGGTGGAAGATCATATGTTCAGATCCTTAGTGCTATTCAATACACCTCTGATCATGAACATGAACATGCTTTGTGAGTAATTACGTTTGTTCCCGAGGACATGGGAGAAGTCTTGTTATAAGTAATCATGTGAATTTGGTATTCGTTTGATATTTTGATGAGATGTATATTGTCTTTCCTCTAGTGGTGTTATGTGAACGTCGACTACATGACACTTCACCATTATTTTTGCCTAGGGGAAGGCATTGGGAAGTAATAAGTAGATGATGGGTTGCTAGAGTGACAGAAGATTAAACCCTAGTTTATGTGTTGCTTCGTATTGGGCTGATTTGGATCCTTATGTTTCATGCTATGGTTAGATTTATCTTAATACTTCTTTTGTAGTTGCGGATGCTTGCGAGAGTGGTTAATCATAAGTGGGAGGCTTGTCCAAGGAAGGACATCAACCAAGCAGCGGTCCACCCACATATCAAATTATCAAAGTATCGAACGCGAATCATATGAGCATGATGAAAACTAGCTTGACAGTAATTCCCATGTGTCCTCGGGAGGACTTTGCTTTATATAAGAGTACGTCCAGGCTTGTCCTTTGCTACAAAAACGATTGGTCTACCTTGCTGCACTTTGCTTACTTTTGTTACTTGTTACCCATTACGAATTATACTATCACATAACTATCTGTTATCGATAATTCCAGTGCTTGCAGAGAACACCTTGCTGAAAACCGCTTGTCATTTCCTTCTACTCCTCGTTGGGTTCGACACTCTTACTTATTGAAAGGACTACGATAGATCCCCTACACTTGTGGGTCATCACTAAGTTGAACATCTTGCGAGCCATCTACAATGACAAACACACAAATAATTTTAGACATAGTTCATAATTAATTTATAGCACTTATTGTTTAAACAAGTTTTAATATAAAGTGCAATCCCACTCAAATTAATATCTCTCATAATTAATTGAGTGATTTAAGATCCAGGTCTAGTTCTCAGCCATTGATGTATGCATCACTGATGACGAGAATTTTGACCGATGGGCAATCTTTTGCCAATCATATCTCCATATGACTCTTGTTCATCTCTCGATGCTTTGTGCTCCGAGCTCAAAACTATTCTGCCAGAACTTCAAGACAACCGAGTGTTATCTGCATGCATGGTATGACCATCCCCACCTTACACCTCAGGATCTGTTTGTGCTCATGTGTACATGCCGCACTCCGGAACGCTATGTGTTATAGACAGGTGTAACACAGGGGAGATCACCTTTTAGCTTGATATTTACTGTGAGAGATCACCCTAATAATTGACTATTGCGCAATCAAAGGGTGCAAACAACAAAGGGATAAACATCTCAGGCAGTTCATAATAGCATGATATGGTATAGCCCTGGGCGCCGGGAGTCCTCCATGATAGTCTTCAATCTCCAATTGAAGCGACGTGACGGCCAATATTTTGTTACTAAGGCAACTATTTCCAAAACATTACCGTGGCGACAATCTAAGAAAATGTTGCCGTTCCTATCGTTTCAGAAAACGTTGTCGTGGCACCAAAATTTGAAATTCTATCATGGCACGAAATTATAGCTCCTCGTCCCGCGCTCGGTAAATCTTCTCCTCGCCGGGGTCCTCCGTGTACGTTTGCCACCATCACCTATAACCTATCTCTAAGATATTTACATTAAGGTGGCAATCCCGTGGCTCCAGACATCATGCCATGATGTGCACGCCACTTAACATTACAAAAAATAACCATCTCATACATAAACTCATTATCATGACGAAGGCTATACCACATCATATGCAAACCCTGCAAAACCAAGTTAGATGTCCTCTAATCGGTTTTACTAAAAATTTAGTTACATAGTTAAACCAGTTTTAATAATTAAGACTAGTTGCCTACGCAAGCACAACAAGGCGATGTTCTTGATGCTAGATTGAGTTTTGGGGTGTGTGAAAGAGAGACTTAATTAAAAGTCTTCTCCCCCACACTAAACTTCATCAATACGCGTGACCCCCTAGAATATCATCCATCTTCGGCACCCTCTTGTGTACACGACAACTCACTATTCTCAACTATGGTGTAGCCCAAGGAACTGTTAGCAGATTGTCGACTGCCAGAGTCGAACGATTCTCAGAACCTTGTAGCAAAACTACATCATTCTATCGATGAAATAAACCGAAGAAACACTCGTGGGAAGCATACCAAAAACATCAACCCTCACATATCAGATGTGATCTAGATCGCAACTTGCATCTACTCATAAACCAGCTCATGATGCCACTTTTGGGAAACGTAGTATAAAAAAATCGCACCTACGATCACCAAGATCAATATGAAGATGCATAACGGGTTGGGATCAATGATCGTTACCAACTCCGGAGTGCAGCGGAAGAAGAAGAGTTGGTGTAGATTGTGCTCGAAGTCCCTCAAACATTGATTATGATCCCGTGAGCCGCCCTCGAACAATCCCTCGAACCTAAGACCGAAAGCATGACCTCTCTACTTGGTTGCAAGCGTACAATCTTCATGACCCGGCAGCGCTTCGATGTCCAGAGCTAATCGTTGCCGGAGAATTAGTTGTAGTAGATTAGAACCACACTGTGCTTCTAATTATGAGGATTAGAGGTGGATAGGGCTAGCTCTAATTAGTCTAGGACCAACTATAACTAGAACTAGATCAGCTAGAAGAGGCACCCAAAACTTCTTATTCAAAAGGGTGGAAAACATCTAGTATATATAGGTTTAGGGGGGAGGAGAGGGCAGCCACCAAGGAAGGTAAACCCTCCCTTGGTGCGCCATCCTTGGGGGGAGTCCAACTGCCACCCCTAGTAGGATTTCCCCCACCCC
>LR738711.1:278454723-278588980 GCA_902687465.1 Secale cereale | reverse complement strand
CCCCCCCCCCCACACACACACAAGAAAATGGGGGTGCCACCTCCACTTGGGCGTTTATGGCCCAAGTCTCCTATCCCCTCTTGGCCTTTTAAGGCCCGTTGATATTTAATTAATATATAAAATACCTTAAACATTTTCAGAGCATTATATATAGTTTTAACATCTCGAGAAACATTTTGCACCTATATATAATTAATCAGTAATACCCAGTATTACCCGATATTCACCGAAACCCTTTCAGTGACCCCGAAACGCTTCCGGAACCTCTCGGAACTATTCTGAATATTAGTGAAACTATTTCATATATATATATATATATATATATATATATATATATATATATATATATATATATATATATATATATATATATATATATATATATATATATATTCTCATCACCCCCGTTCCACTAACACTCAGCAGATTCCCTTAAGCTTGTGACCTCGTAGGTTCAGTAAAGCATAGACATGAACGAAAATCCTTCGTTCTATGACCGATAGCGAAACCGTGGACATCCATATTGGTCCCTTTGATTACATGAATGATATTCGAGTGAACCTTTGTTTATCCTGTGATGTTCCCTTTGCTTTGTGATACTTTACAAAACCCAGTGTGCATCAGTATCCTCCTAGGTCATCACCATGCCCACTATACCATCGCTCCCTGATGTCTACACACGCTTCTATTCTTGTAGACTATGTTGGGCCTCCAAGCGCAGAGGTTTGTAGGACAACAACAATTTCCCTCAAGTGGATGACCTAAGGTTTATCGAACTTAGGGAAGTAGAGGTTGAAGATGGTCTCTCTCAAGCAACCCTGCAACTAAGATACAAGAAGTCTCTTGTGTCCCCAACACACCTAATACAACTAGGAGTTGTATAGGTGCACTAGTTCGGCGAAGAGATGGTAAAATATGGATGATAGGAGTGGCAAAGCAAAGTAATATAAATCTGTAATAAAAAGTGAAGCAAGCAAACAAGTGGTAAACGTGAGCACAAATGGTATTGCAATGGTGGAAACAAGGCCTAGGCTTCATACTTTCACTAGTGGCAACTCCCAACAACATTAACATAGTCTAATCACATGATATTTCCCATAAAACATGCAATGGAGACGCACTCGGAGGTCATTCCTTTGTGGTCAAGAGAGGACGAGAATTATGTAGGGCTACAAAAGCACACCTCAAAGTTCGTAGTTCTCAATCTATGGATTTCCCAATGTCACCGCGGCCATCCAAAGAGAGTACCACAATCACCACAACATATCTCCACGATAGTCAAAGACAAGCACCAAGAGACTCTCAATCTTCAATCAACACACAAAAGAGGAAATCACTCATGAAAATATTCTTCTAATCCATATCCAATAGACCGCTGTCACCTTGGCCTCGGGGATTATACTAGATAAAGACAAGTGAGTACATCAATCCAATACATAGAGGAAGGGGAAATATCATGGGATCACCCTAGATCAACATAGCCTATGATCACAATGAAGACACATCATGGGAGAGAGAATTGACCACATAGCTACGGGTAGAAACCTCAGCCCCGATGAGGAACTACTCCCGCATCATGGAGGGAGGAAGCAACGTCGATGGAGATGAATCCGGGGGCACTTCCCCGTCCCGGCAGGATGCCGGCACAGGAATTCTGGTCCCCCGAAACTTGGTGGCGATGGCAGCGGAGATCGGAATTGCTTCTGGAGAAAAGGGTTCTGGAATCAGGGTTTTCGTGATGGGAGGAATATATATGCGAAGGGGGGTCACTAGAGGTGGAGCCGGGGCCCCAGGCGCCCCCCTGGCGCGGCCAGGGGTGGGGCCGCGCCGGGTGGCCGTCTGGGCCACCCCTGGCTCCCCTCTGGTCCTCCTTTGGTTCTTCGCGAAGCTTCCTGTACGCTGATTTTTCCTGTATTTTTCCCGGAATTTTTGGAGCACTTTTAATATGGGGGAAACCTGAAATAGAAAAACAGCAGAAAACAGGAACTGGCACTGTGGTGCACTGAGTTAATAGGTTAGTCCAA
Organism: Secale cereale; assembly: GCA_902687465.1. Taxonomy (NCBI): domain Eukaryota; kingdom Viridiplantae; phylum Streptophyta; class Magnoliopsida; order Poales; family Poaceae; genus Secale; species Secale cereale. The sequence continues at coordinate 278,586,956 of LR738711.1, read as the reverse complement.
TTATGATCAAAAGTGTATGGAAGTGCATCAATATCATAGCAATATCACACAAAAGAAGCATGGAGCTAGCAGAAATTATAGATACGTTTTGGACGTATTAACATCCTCAAGCTTAATTCCTGCTCGTCCTCGAGTAGGTAAATGATAACAAGCATAATTTCTCTGGTGACATGCTACCAACCATATAAGAACTTTTAAGTAAAGCAATCAAGGCATGTAATTCAATTCAAGTCATAACAAGCAAGAGTCTATATTAGCATTGTAACAAGCAACATAAGAACATAAAGGTGCAAGAGCTCTCGCTGTCCGTGACTCGAATGTCTCCAAATGGTGTTTGCGTGCAAGAAAGGGGATAGGGATATATGAGAGAGTAAAACATAGTTTTTGTATTGTTGAGAACTTAATCTACTAAAGTTTCACACTTGGTCTTCTTTGGAATCTTATCTTGACTCATCCCCGGACCACCAGTCAGGTACAAGTCAAAACGATCCACTCCCTTTCGATATTTTGAGCACTCATGCAATGGATGAGCGTAAGCAAGAAAGTTAACACTTAGGATGGCAAAGAGAAAAAAATGATGAAGGGGGAAGACAAAAAAGGTGTGAAAGGCTCACATCAATGAGGACAATCATAGGCGAGAGAAAGCCAAACGATAGATATGATGTGAGGAGTAGGGATTGCCATGCAACGGATGCACATATGAGCTAAGGTAAGCTCTCCAATGGAACTAGTGGGGGTGCATCCAACTTGCTTGCTCAAGAAGACCTAGAGCTCTTTTGAGGAGGCTCATCATTGGAATATACAAGCCAAGTTCTATAGTGTGAAGGTCCCCACATAGCTATATGCATGAATGATAATCTCTATGGAGTACAAGGTATAAGATGGAGTACGAGTGTGGATCTCTCAAAAGGAATAGTAGTGTGCCCCCTTCTCTCTTTTTATTTCTTTTTCTCTTTTTTTTTATTTTTTTTTATTTTTTTGTGGCCTCAATGGCTCTTTCTATTTAACTCTCATTTGTCCTCTTTGGGATCTTTTGATTTTGTCCTCTTTGGGATCTTTTGATTTTGTCCTCTTTGGGATCTTTTGATTTTGTCCTCTTTGGGATCTTTTCCTCACTTTAGGGGCAACACTCTATGTATTACATGAAGTATAGAAGATCTTTCACACTTTACAAAAGTACTCAACATAAAGAAAATGAAAATATAATGATGTATGCGAATGTATGCCTCTGCCAGTGTAGCAGGATATGCAATGATACTAGCGCGTCATGTAGCAATGATTAGGGCAAGGCCCAACTAGCATGCGGCTCATCGATCAAGCAAAAAGCATGTATGACATGAAGATCAAGTCATGAGAAGATGGATGTTGCATGGCAATGTATCTCGGAAAGGCTATGGAAATGCCTTGATAGGTAGGTATGGTGGCTGTTTTGAGGAAGGATATAATGAGGCTTATGATGAAGAGCGTATCATGCCAAGGATTTGGATGCACCGGCGAAGTATGCGCCAACTCTCGAGGTGAGAAAGGGCAATGCACGGTACCGAAGAGGCTAGAAAAATATGGCTAGGTGGAAGTGTCAACTTTCTAATACTCACATTAGTCCGAAGAACTCATGCACTTATTATCGGTAACTCTCAATCTAATTAGGAGGTTCACAAAGAGACAAGTACCCCGAGGAGGAGTGTATGGGGGTTTGGTTATCCTTGCGCATCCTCGACTCATGGTACGTGAGTGTACTCTAATATTCGATCCCTCCAAAGATTAGTGATCCATCTAGTAGCTAAAGTTCTCAACTATTTTGTAGGTTTTCGAAAATAAACACGAATTGCCCAAAATACGACATCTATCACTAATAGGCTAAAGCTCTTGACACCAAAAGTTCAGACATTACTCATGGCAATACCTCAAAACTATTGCAAGTTACTACTAAAATTAAATAGCAACCTCAATTACCTACTTTAAGTTAAGACACACAACTCAGTGCAACAGGCAAACTCTCTTAACAAGATAAACATGAAAACTCAAGAGAGTTCAGCAACCAACTAAACAAAAGCTCTTTAAAAAGAAAAGCATGAAAACTAAGAGCTAAACATGACAACAGCTATGGAAAGACAAAGAACACACACATCAAAGATAAGCATGAAAATCCTATGTTGTGTTCTAGGTTGAAGTGGAGCGTGTTTCTCTCCCACACAAAGAAAGCTGGGTTCTAACTTGTTATGAACAGCAAGCAAAGCTAAAGAAAACTAAAAAGGAAACTAAGAGCAAGACGCTCCAAGCATAGCACATAACACATGAAGTGATAATTATAGTGGAACGAAAGACGAACTGATAATTGTTGATGGAGAAGGGGATGCATGGGGGCATCCCCAAGCTTAGACGCTTGAGTCTTCTTGAATATTTCTTGGGGGTGCACGGGGGCATCCCCAAGCTTGAGCGTTTGACCCTCCTGAATCTTCTTTTATCATCTTCCCTCGCACACTTGAAAAATCCCTTCATACATAACTCATCATAATCTGATTAGCGAGGTTAGTACCCACAATAAAATATTTTTTCCCTAATGGAAATAAAGATAATCTTGAAGAGCTACTGTTTCTCAAGATTGCCAAAAGGTTTTTGCAAAGAAAAAGCAAGCTCAAGGTTTGCAAAACGAAGAAAAAGCAAAACAGGACAGAATCTGTGAAAAACAGACCAGCAGGTAGTAAATAATTTTTTCGGGGCACTTCTGCAACTCAAATAAAAAAACTCAGAACAGACGCTCGAAAGCCAATTGTATAGAGCACGTTGTAAAAAAAAATCAGATCAAAAAGATGATCTGGTGATTTTATTCGAATTTTTCTTTCCAAGGACAGAATCTGTTTTCTGGACAGCATGTCACAACTTTTGAACTTTCTTGCAATCAGAGGCTAAAATTGGCACAAAGCTGAAAAATAAAGATACAATGATGTTGCTACAGTAGTAACAAACATCAAGACCACTAAAAACTGAAAGAACAAACTGGAAGCAAAGATAACAAGGGTTGTCTCCCTAGAGCTCTTTTTTTATAGCCATAAAGATAGGCTTAAGACTTTAATGATGCTCTGGTAGGAATAAGAGTTGAGGAACAAAAGAGAGCATCAAGAAGCAAATACCAAACACATTTAAGCCTAACATGCTTCCTATGCATAGGAATATTGCAATAGAATAATTCATTGAAGCACAAAGCAATAAGCATAGGAAGACAAAACAAGTGCAGCTTCAAAACCTTCAACATAAAGAGAGGGAACTTGATATTATTGAAATATCTATAAGCATATGTTCCCTTCTCATAATAATTTTCAGTGGGATCACGAATAAACTCAACAATATAAGCATCACATAAAGCATTGTTACCATGATCCACATGCAAAAAGGTACTCTTACTCTCCACATAAGCATAATCTTTCTCATTGGTAATAGTGGGAGTAGGACTATCATAAACAACTTGAACAATATAGATTAATTGTGTATTAGGAAGATGGTGTTCAACAAGGGAGTAATTCCCTCCATGATTATGACAAGTTTCATAAGGATAATTTCTCCTTATGTCATAGGTACCTTTATAATCACTATAGATTGGAGTTATAACATCATCATAGTAGAGAAGAGCATTATCATTGCTAGCAACTATATTTGTAAACATGTTGTCTTTATTCTTACTAGCAAAAGAATTATCAATTATCACATCACTAGTGGGTAAAGGATTTGCAATCCTATCATCCCCAAGCTTAGAGCTTTCCATATCATCACTTTCAGAGTTGGTACCAAAAAGATTTTCAAGATCATAAGTAGCATTATCATCATTTTCCCAATCACAATAAGTAACATGCATATCATAATCAAAATCATCTTCAATAGTACCTATGGACGTATCATCAAGATGCTAATTAAGGCAATAAACTTCACCTTCTTCTTTAAACTTACAACCGTTAGGATAAAAGTTGATGGGAGGAATATGCTCAGGCCAGGTTGATACCCATTCTTCTTCCTTCTTGCTCGTCTTCCTCCTCCTCTTCTTTTTCTTCTTCTTCACCTTAGGAGGGAGTGGTTGGAGATGAAGCTTCTCCACATATCCTGGTTTATCATTAGAAACAATAGGGGAAACTTGGGAGAAACTCTCCTTTTTATTAGCAGAAATATAAGAGACATTTTTATACTTTGGTAAAGTTCCCTCCTTTCTAATCTTACTTATGTAATCATTTTTATGGCAATTAACAACACAATAGAGATAGCAATTTTGCAAAGTGTTTTTTATTCCTATGTCATTAACATCTAGCCAAGAAGTCTTTTCTGATAACTCTTCACACATCAAAAATAACATAAGCTCATCATAAAGATCAGGGGTGATCATGTTATCACACAACTGGTTAACAGTTATGTTTTGAAAGTGCATGCATTGAAGATTAAAGTGACCCTCTATACAGCAAAGTTCACAAGTAAAAGGATAAAGGTCACACAATTCTCTAGCAATTTCATTTAAATCTTTGACCCAAGTGATTGTTCTTTCATGCTTATGTTGCTTACAATACTTCTCTTCTTCAATCATAGGCCTTTCACAAGGTCTATCCACTCCACAAAAATTAACATGCTTATATAAAACTTCATTTTTAGGAATTGGATCATGCATGTTGCAATCATCATGAAGAATTTCATTTTCTTTGCAAATCTCTTTAAAAGGTTCATGATGCTTGATACAATCCTCCTTAGGCATATTAAGATGTGAAGCAAAAGATTTGAGGAAATCAACAAGGAGTTGAGAATCAAGCCCAAACTTAGCACTAAACTTATTAAAACTTGTAGTTTCAACAAAGGACTTAATGCAATCATACTCATAAATTATACCTGACTCTTTACCTTTGTCGATCTCCCAATCTTCAGTGTTGCGTTGAATTCTTTCAAGGAGTTCCCATTTAGCATCAATCTTTTCGTTTGTGAAAGAACCCATAGAGGAAGCATCGAGCAAATCTTTATCGTGTCGAGAGAGCCTCGCATAGAAATTAGTAATAATCATATCTTTGGGGAGCCCATGGTTAGGACATTTTAGCATTAACGTTTTCAGTCTCCCCCAAGCTTGATCTATGCTCTCTCCGTCATGAGGATAGAAATTATAAACATAATTCCTATTCTCATGGACTTCATGAAGAGGATAAAACTTGGAGTAAAAGAGAGACTGGATCTCTTCCCAATCCAGCAGGTGAGAGTCATCTAGTAGCCTATACCATTCCAATTCTTTTCCTTTTAGTGACAAGGCAAATAATTTCCTCATGACTCCATCTCTTGTCAAACCTGAAATCTTAAACAACTCACAAAGTTATGTAAGTTTCAACAAATGAATACTAGGATTCACTGTCCCATCATAACAATCATTCCTAATTATTTCAATTATCCCAAGTGGTATTTGGAACGGGATACATTCAGTAGGGTGAGGAGACTTCTCTACCACGGGTGTGGTAAAGCGGCCTTCCCCAAGCAGCGAACTAAGAGTGCGGTTTTCCATAAACATAACTAGTAAAACTAAAAACAAGAAACGAAAAGATTTAATTGCAAGATCTAAAGATATACCTTCAAACACTTACTTCCCCAGCAACGGCGCCAGAAATAGCTTGATGTCTACACACGCTTCTATTCTTGTAGACTATGTTGGGCCTTCAAGCGCAGAGGTTTGTAGGACAGCAACAATTTCCCTCAAGTGGATGACCTAAGGTTTATCGAACTCAGGGAAGAAGAGGTTGAAGATGGTCTCTCTCAAGCAACCCTGCAACTAAGATACAAGAAGTCTCTTGTGTCCCCAACACACCTAATACAACTAGGAGTTGTATAGGTGCACTAGTTCGGCGAAGAGATGGTAAAATATGGATGATAGGAGTGGCAAAGCAAAGTAATATAAATCTGTAATAAAAAGTGCAGCAAGCAAACAAGTGGTAAACGTGAGCACAAATGGTATTGCAATGGTGGAAACAAGGCCTAGGCTTCGTACTTTCACTAGTGGCAACTCCCAACAACATTAACATAGTCTAATCACATGATATTTCCCATAAAACATGCAATGGAGACGCACTCGGAGGTCATTCCTTTGTGGTCAAGAGAGGATGAGAATTATGTAGGGCTACAAAAGCACACCTCAAAGTTCGTAGTTCTCAATCTATGGATTTCCCAATGTCACCGCGGCCATCCAAAGAGAGTACCACAATCACCACAACATATCTCCAGGATAATCAAAGACAAGCACCAAGAGACTCTCAATCTTCAATCAACACACAAAAGAGGAAATCACTCATGAAAATATTCTTTTAATCCATGTCCAATAGACCGCTGTCACCTTGGTCTCGGGGATTATACTAGATAAAGACAAGTGAGTACATCAATCCAATACATAGAGGAAGGGGAAATATCATGCGATCACCCTAGATCAACATAGCCTATGATCACAACGAAGATCACATCACGGGAGAGAGAATTGACCATATAGCTACTGGTAGAAACCTCAGCCCCGATGAGGAACTACGCCCGCATCATGGAGGGAGGAAGCAAAGTCGATGGAGATGAATCCGGGGGCACTTCCCCGTCCCGGCAGGATGCCGGCACAGGAATTCTGGTCCCCCGAAACTTGGTGGCGATGGTGGCGGAGATCGGAATTGCTTCTGGAGAAAAGGGTTATGGAATCAGGGTTTTCGGGACGGGAGGAATATATATGTGAAGGGGGGGTCACCAGAGGTGGAGCCGGGGCCCCAGGCGCCCCCCTGGCGCGGCCAGGGGTGGGGCCGCGCCGAGTGGCCGCCTGGGCCACCCCTGGCTCCCCTCTGGTCCTCCTTTGGTTCTTCGCGAAGCTTCCTATACGCTGATTTTTCCTGTATTTTTCCCGGAATTTTTGGAGCACTTTTAATATGGGGGAAACCTGAAATAGAAAAACAGCAGAAAACAGGAACTGGCACCGTGGTGCACTGAGTTAATAGGTTAGTCCAAATATGATCAAAAGTGTATGGAAGTGCATCAATATCATAGCAATATCACACAAAAGAAGCATGGAGCAAGCAGAAATTATAGATACGTTTTGGACGTATCACTCCCGTTAACGGTTTTGTTCTTCTTTTTCATTGACGTGTTCCAGCATCCCCGTGACATAGTCACTTGTGTCTGGCCAGACGATGATGGATGCCTTCACACCAAGAGGGCCCTAAGAATGTCTCTCCATCGTCGAAGGAGCAAACCCCACTCTCGAGTTGTTCGTTCACTTGTCGAACTTTCCGGTGAACCTGAAAGTTGTCGTTATGATCACCTTGTTACATATGACGTTTGAGCAACCCCAAAGTTTATCGTCTGGTAAGAAGTAACCGAGACACTCTCATTGTCTGGGGAACTAAAGTACACATGCTAACACTCTGTGTTCAAATGATATGATCACAAAGTATAACATACAAGATTGGGTCGATTCAATATGATCGTTCTTCTAACGCCATACTCTCAATGTTGTTTTAAGACTATAGTTGCACCTAATGATATCCTAATATCCAGAAAACATGATCACCGACAACACTTGAGCTAGTTCTAGAAGCTAGACCAGGAACCCATTTCTTGAGTGTTTATCATTCCAAACATGCATATGAGTTTTCCATTGAATCACATATTCCAGGATCATAGTAGTTATAGCATGAAATATAAACTCTCAATTAAGAATAATGGAAATATAATAATACAATATTATTGCCTTTAGGGAATATTTCCAACAAGTATAATTATAAGTAGGTATTTGGTTAAATTAGGATAGTACCTTAGCTCTGGTCCACCCACACTACACTTATTGAAGCAATGAACGATGACTTAACGAATCATGGAAAGTAACTTGACGAGATTCTTGTGTGTCCTCAAGAGCGTTTTAGTCATTATAAGAAACACCTCTGACTTGTCCTCATAATACATGAAGATTGGGCAAGTTGTTGCACCTATTTACTTTGGTTACTTACTACTTTTTTTACTAATTATGTTGCTATAAAACTACCTATCAAAACTATCTTATAACACTTCCAGTGAATCCTTGCAGAAAACTAGTTGTCAATTCCTTCTGCTCTCGTTGGGTTCGACACTTATACTTATCGAAAGGACTATGATTGATCCCTATACTTGTGGGTCATTAGGCAAGCAGGATAGAAAAATAAAAGCATCCCCCATTATGTACCAGACCCCCCCCCCACATAATGAAAAAGCGCCTTTAGCAAACCAAATGGAATGAAAACTCACAAACCTACTGACATGCAGGGCCAGAGAAAATCGATTGTGCCCACAATGAACCGACATGACACACCCCTAGCACCCACCCGCTAAAGTTTACCAACTCAAGACAAGCTGGAGCGAAGCCATCTGTTTAAGAGGCAAGCCAGAGCATCCGAATTCTAATAGTCCACCCACACACACAAAAAATTATCCAGTCGAACACCCGGTGGTAGAATTGGATGCACCAACCAGTTCACCCAAAAAGCTTAAGCTAATGGGGGAAAGCTAGGCTACGCATTTATACTTAAAAACTCCCCCTCACATGTGGCCCCCTCGGGCCTAAACGTGGATCAAAAGTGGGATGAATTTTTTTTATTTTTTAAATTAAGCCAGTTGGGTCTTGAACTCAAGACCTCTTTCTTTGATGCCATGTAGAATTGCACGCACTAGCAAGTTCACCCAAAAGCTCCATCTAATGGGAAATATGGGCTATGCATTTGTACTTCAATACTGGGGACACCTTGTCGAGAACACATCTCTATTGAAAATATGACCAAGAGGCAATAATAAATATATTGTTATCATATTTCATTGTTCATGAAAATTGTTTATTATCCATGCTATATTTGTATTGACCCGAATCTCAGATACATGTGTGGATACGTAAACGAATATTGTGTCCCTAGTAAGTCTCTACTAGACTAGCTCGTGGATTAAAGATGGTTAAGGTTTCCTAACCATAGACATGAGTTATCATTTAATAACGGGACCACATCATTAGGAGAATTATGTAATGGACAGATCCAACTATAAGCTTAGCATCAGAATGTATCACTTAGTTTATTTGCAACAAGTTTCTTCATGTCAAGTTGTTCTTCCTTAGACCATGAGATCATGCCACTCTCGAATACCACAAGAATACTTTGTGGGTTATCAAACGTCACTTCCATAACTGGGTGATCATAAAGGTTCTCTATAGGTATCTCGGAAAGTGTTTTTTGCGTTTCATGGATCGAGACTGGGATTTGTCGCTCTATGTGACGGAGAGGTATCTCTGGGCCCTCTGAGTAAAACAACATCGTGAATAGCTTGCAAGCATGTGACTAATGAGTTTAGTCACATGGATCTTGTATTATGGAAGGAGTAAAGAGACTTGCTGGCAATGAGATTGAACTAGGTACAGTGATACCGACGATCGACTCGCAGGCAAGTAACGTATCATCAAATAAAGGGAATTGTATACGGGGCTAAATGAATCTTCGACATCTTGGTTCAAACCGATAAAGATCTTCACTGAATATTTGGGAATCAATATGGTCATCCAGGTCCCTCTCTTTAGCATTTATTGGAGAGGTGTCTCGGTCATTTGTGCATGTTCTCGAACCCATAGGGTCCTAACGCTAGGGTAGTAATGGGATATTCATAATGGCAAGACTAGATATTGTTCGGAGTCCTGGTTGGGATCCTAGACATCATGAGTAGCTTTGGAATGATCTAGAGGTAAAGATTTGTATATGGGAAGTCATATTCAGGGTTCCAGAGAATGTTCGGTTTTTTTCGTTATTCTACCAGGAAGGTTCTAGATGGTTCCAGAGTGCGGTCCACCTTCATGGGGGCCCACATGGATGTGGGTAGTGGGGCAAGGCTCCACACCCTAGTCTAGTCGCACCAAGGGCCCCCCTACAATGAAGAGGATCATATCCCGAAGGGATAAGATCGACATCCCTAAAAGGGAGGATAGCGATCGGTGGGGAAGGGAAGGAGGGATTTCCTACCCCCCCTTGGCCAACGAACTTAGGGGATTGGAGGGAAATCCACCATCCCCCCCATGCCTATATAGAGGTGTGTAGGCACAGGGGGTAGCTGCCTCCACCCTTGGCGCCTTCCCCTCCCATTACTCCTCCTCTGTGTAGCGCTTGGGGAAGCCATGCCGGTGTTCTGCTGCCACTAGCACCACCACGCAGTCGTGTTGGCCTAGATGTCATATACCACTCCACCCTCCCTTGTTGGATCAAGAAGGCGTAGACGTCACTGAGTTGTACGTGTGCACATCCCGGAGGTTCCATCCGTTCGGCACTGGATCAAATTGGATCGCGAAGGGAGTAAGAGTACGCCAACCACGATCGTTAGATCATAACACTTTTGGTCTACAAGGGTATGTAGACATGCACACACACCCATATCGTTTCTAGCATCTCCATACAATAGATCTCTGGTGTTTTGTAGGAAAACATTGTTTTCCATGCAACATTACCCATCAGTGGCATCATGATCTAGGTCTATGCGTAGATATTATGCATGAGTAGAACACAAATTGGTTGTGGGTGTTGATGTTGAGATTGCTTACCTCCTTTGTCATATCTGGATTTGGTGGTATCGTGGGATGAAGCGCCCCAAGCCAATTTTACTTGTCCTCGCACAAGGGACCAGTTCCACGATTAACATGCAACTTGTATTGCATAAAGTGGCTGGCGGGTGTATGTCTCTCCCACTTTAGTTGAATCTGGTTTGACAATGGCGGTCCTTGTAGAAGGTAAGAAGGCAACATGTATATCACCATTGTGGCTTTGCGTAGATAAGAACAGTTATGATAGTTTGCCACTAGAACCCACGTAAAAATTGCACAACAAAGTAGAGAACATCTAACTTGTTTTGCAGGACATGAGATATGATGTGGTATGGCCATGACGTGATTCGATATATGTGATGTATGAGATGGTCATGTTTTGTAATGGTTCACAACTTCCATATCGATGAGTACGGCAACCAACATGAGCCATAGGGTTGTCTTATTTTATTGTATGGCCTACGTACACCATGTAATTGATTTTCTTTATTTCAATGAGTTAGTAATAGTTGTAAAAACAATAGTTGGCGAAGGCAACTACATGATGGCACCTTGGAGATGATGGCGATCATGGTGTCATGACGGAAATGATGGAGATCATGTCGGTGCTTTGGAGATGGAGATCAAAAGACAAGAAGATATCGGCCCACTGGTGCAGCGACCTACTATACAAACTGTTTTTAACCCCTTTCCGCCATAGAGTTTTAAACCGTCGCCTTGCATGTGCGTGCGATAAGGGGGTTCTTCCCACACAACACAGAAACCATCAGGGATAGGGAGTAGGAATGCATACTGAAAGTGCAACTAATCCCCAGGTGGTTTTGGTAATTAATAACAACATATATATCATTGAACTAATAGTTACTTGAGAATCATTTCAGAGAAGTTCAGTGATATGGGTATGGCAAGGACTGAAGAAGTGGACCCCTCAAAATGCTAAGGCAAGCATTGGCAAAAGCTCAAGACTCCATTTTTGGTTTAGTGATCCAAGATCACATTGAGTCCATAGGAAAAGCCAATACTATTAAAAGGGGATGAGGTTATGATGATGATCTGGTTGCTCAAGTGCTTAGTGATACATCTCCTAAACTATCAGCAACTTTCACTGCCATAGACACTCATAAGTAGTCTCGGTCCCACCGATATTCCAAACTCAGTCACATCGAGATGAACCACCTCAGCCATAAGCCAAACCCTAGTAAACTCGGATTTTCCGATTCTGAACTCGGTCTCACCGAAACATGAGTTGCCAAGGTTCTGTAACCTTCTGTCATCAAATCGGTGTCACCGAGATGATGAAGTCGGTCCCACCGAAACTGGCATGCTCTTGTCATTGCACGAATCGGACTAACCGAGATTGTATATTCGTTCCCACCGAAAACCCCAACGTTCACATTATTTGAACTATCGGTCTCACCGAGTTGTCCACTTCGGTCCCACCGAGATTGCTCAAATGTGTGTAACGGTTGAATTTTGTGTGGAGGCTATTTATACCCCTCCACCCCCTCTTCATTCGTGGAGAGAGCCATCAGAAAGAACTACCACTCCTACCTTACATTTCTGAGAAGAGAACTACCTACCCTTGTGTTGAGATCAAGTTGCTCCACTCCCACCATATGAAGCTTGATCTCTAGCCTTCCCAAGTTTCTTTCCACTCAATCCTTTCTTCCACCATAGCCAAATCAGTGAGGAGAGTTGAGTGTTGGGGAAATTATCATTTGAAGCACAAGAGCAAGGAGTTCATCATCATCTACAACATCTATTACCTTTTGGAGGGTGGTGCCTCCTAGATTGGTTAGGTGTCGCTTGGGAGCGTCCGTCGTCGAGATGTGGAGTTGAACCAAGAAGTTTGTAAGGGCAAGGAGATCGCCTACTTCGTGAAGATCTACCCCGAGTTAGGCTAGCCCTCCGTGGGCGTAGGCCATGATGGAATAGACAAGGTTGCTTCTTCGTGGACCCTTCGTGGGTGGAGCCCTCCGTGGACTCTCACAGCCGTTACCCTCCGTGGGTTGAAGTCTCCATCAACGTGGATGTACGATAGCGCCACCTATCGGAACCACGGGAAAAATCACCGCGTCTCCAAAATTTCGTTTGCTCTTCTCCACCTCTCTTTACTACATGTGCAATTTACTTTCCGCTGCCTATACTCTAGAATTGCATGTGTAGGGTGATGCTTGACTTGATCAAAATTGTGAATCTGCCAAAAACTGTTCTTTGTCAAAAGGCAGAATTTTTATATTTACAAGTAGTCTAATCACCCCCCCTCTAGACATACTTTCGATCCTACAAGTGGTATCAGAGCTTTGGTCTCCATTGTATTTGTTTCCATTTGCATTGGACTCCATAAGCTTGGTTTCACAACCTAGGAGAGTATGGCGTCTAGTGAGGGTAATTTTCGTAGAGGTCCTTATATTGATGGTACAAATTTTGCTAGTTGGAAGCATAAAATGAAAATGCATATTCTTGGTCATAACCCAGCCGCATGGGGCATTATTTGTGTTGGTATGCAAGGTGAATTCTTCGAGGAAGGAAAAGTTCCGGATCGCGAAGCTACACCGGAAGAATTGCGGATGTTGCAAAACAATGCTCAAGCTTGTGACATTCTCTTCAATGCCTTGTGTCCCGAGGAGTTCAACAAAATCAGCCGTCTTGAGAATGCAAAAGAGATTTGGGATATTTTTGTTGAAATGCACGAAGGTACCGAGTCCGTGAAGGAATCAAAGCTAGATATTCTTCAAGGTCAACTTGACAAGTTCAAGATGAAGGATGGTGAAGGAGTCGCTGAAATGTACTCTAGGCTTGCTCTCATCACAAATGAGATTGCCGGCTTAGGAAGCGAAGAAATGACCGACCGATTCATCATCAAGAAGATTCTCAGAGCTTTGGATGGAAAGTATGACACCGTGTGCACTTTGATCCAAATGATGCCAAACTACAAGACTCTCAAGCCAACCGAAGTCATTGGAAGAATTGTTGCTCATGAGATGACACTTAAGGATAAGGAAGAGCTTCACAACAAGTCGAGTGGTGCTTACAAAGCTACAAGTGATGCTCCCACAACCTCAAGTGACAAGTTAGTTTCCAATGAAGAGATAAGCCTAATGGTTAAGAACTTCAACAAATTCTACAAGAATAGAGGCAAAGAGAGAAGCTCAAAGTCTAGATCATATGATGAAAAGAGATCTTCTAGTCGTGATCGAAACTGCTACAATTGTGGAAGACCCGGACACTACTCAAATGAGTGTACGGCTCCCCACAAGAGAAGAGAAGAATCTCCAAGAAGAAGAAGTTCAAGAGATGAGTCACCTCGGAAAGAGAGAAGGAGTAGAGATGATCGTTATGAACGAAGACCCTCTCGGAGAAGCAAGGATTCGGAGAGGAAAGACAAGTCATCAAGGAGCTACACAAGAATAAAACATCAAGCTCATGTAGGTGAATGGGTCTCCGGCTCCGACTCCGACAATCAATCCGATGGAAGCTATCACTCCGACTCCGACTACAGTCAAGATGAAGGTGTTGCCGGTCTTGCTCTCGTATCCTCCAACTCCAACTCCTACGACTTATTTGATTCACCAAATGAGGGAATTGGAAGATGCTTCATGGCTAAAGGCCCCAAGGTATCACACCCTGAATTCATTGACTTCAATAGTGATGAGGATGACTTGCTTGGTGAAGATGAGCTCTTGCATGATAAATCCAGTGAGCCTAGTAACGATGAACATGCTAGTAGTCTTTATAATCGAGAAGAGTCGAATGACAATGCTATGAAGGAGATTGAGCGTCTAACTAAAGAACTAAACACTCTTAAGTTAGCTCATGAAACAACTCAAGAAGATCATAGAGAGCTCCTAAGATCTCATGAGAAGCTACGCTTCGAGAAGCTCACTCTAGAGCAAGAACATGAGTTTCTAAAAGCAATCAATGACGATCTTCGAAAGAAGAGTTCTTCATATCTTGCCAAACGACTTCTCTTGTCTAATTTCTTGCCACCCATTAAGACTAAGCATGACAAGCATAAGAAAAATTCTTCCTCTAGCGGTAACAATAACCATGCTAAATCCAATGTTGTTGCTTCTAGTAGTTCTCTTGATTCCACTAACAATGTTTCAAGCCAAGTTACACTTGAGCAAGAGAATTGCTTATTGAAAGGGATCATAGAGAAAGGTGTCTACAAGAGCCTTGCCGGAAGCAAGAACTTTGAGGAAATTGTCCGCAAGCAAGGAAGGCACCGGAAGAATCAAGGAATTGGTTTTGAGCGAAAGTTCAACGCCGAAGGTGTTGAGTGGGAAGAAGGTCAATATCCTACTCCACAGTTTGTTCCTCAAAAGGAGAAGTATGATCCTACTTCTTCCAATGTGGAACAAGCTCAAGATGACCTTCCACCACAAGACCACAAGCTAAAAGCCAAGGACAAGCTTCAAGAGGAGATTGATGCATTTGTTGAAGCACCTCAAGCCATGGTCAAGTGGGTTCCCAAGGAAACGTCAAGTTCTACTTCGTCAAGCTCAACTACAACCCCAAGGATTCCCATCAAGATGATGTGGATCCCGAAGAAGAAGAACTAGAAAGTTCTTGAGGGTGACTCCGCCAACATACTTCACTCACATTCATTTTGGCAAAAAAAAACTTGTGCAATCAACTTCCATATCGTGCACTAGTTCATGGAGTCACAAACCCTCTTGTTGGTAAGTCAAGGGACAAGGTAATCATTGCCTTCATGGACATCATCTATTGTGAACGTCAATCTATGTCCATGGATATCCGTGTTTGTTCCTTGTAGGACTAACCCATGTAGGTATTGAAAGTGCCCGAATCCAAAGGATAGCTCCCAACTCTTGATGATCTCCATCAACATTGAGCATCCACATCTTCAACATCTACACGAAGTCTTCTACGACAACCCAAGGTTAGTTTGACCCTTTAAAAGGGGTTCTCACATCTAGGGGGAGCTTTGCTCTAAAAAATTGAGCTAAAGCATCTTCAAATGATGTGAACACATCAATGCTTTATGTAAAAGTGGTAACCCCACTTGTGCTTAAACGATGAGTATGACCTATGATCAAATGTTCTCATTTGGCTCCTAAGTCAATATACTCATATAAAGATGACCTAGTCATCCACAAATTGTGTGTTAGTTGCTAGAGTTTTTGGTTGTGCATGTTTGACACATATTTCATTTGCTATCTTATTGTGTGAGCATGTTGGATGCATGATTTTATCCATTCGAGGACATCCATTTGTTGTTTTGGTCGTTTTGATTTTTCTGACCAAATGGATGGACAAGAATGCCTAAGTACCTCCCCTAGCTATCTATGCTTTCTTGTCTCAAATTCTATTCATGCTTACATCACAAACTTTGAACAAGTCATTTTCGGACCCTCCGGGTGAGGAGCACTCGGAGCCACCGATCCGTCAAGGGCTAATCTCCAAAACCTTCTAATTGATTTCGGTCAGACCAACTCACTCAAACTCGGTCGAACCGAAAGCATTTAGACTGATCTAGGTTTTCATCTCGGTGAAACCGAGTTGTGATTTTCGGCGTGACCGAAGTGCATAACTGCCTAGCAGCTATCCATCTCGGTGCCACCGAGTTTTACAACTCGGTCCCACCGACAGCAAAGGGGTATATATTCCAAGGGCCGCGCGCGTTGATTCCTCCTTCAAACATTTCGCCCCCACATCCCTTGCTGCCGTCGCCTTGGTCTCCGGATCGTCGCCGTCGTCACCTGTGCGCCCTCGCCGCAGGTCTCCGTCGCCGTCAACGGCCATCTCCTCCGCGCCGTTGCCGCCGTAGAAAAACTCCACCAAGTTAGGGTGAGTTTTGATCCCACTCGTGCTCCCATCTCCGATTCAATGCACGTTTGGATTGCCTAGTATCTTGCCACGATTGAAATCCTCCTGTACACCAGATTGGTTCGTTTGAACTAGATTCGAGTAAAAGTTTTAGGGTTAGGTTTCCACGAACACATCTCGGTGAGACCGATTTTATATTTTCGGTATGACCGATTTGGCCTATGGCCATTGTACTGCACCCTTCGGTCCAACCGAGTTGTGCAAAATCGGTGTGACCGAAATGTAGATTTTGTGAAACCCTAGTGTTTTCGGCAGGACCGAAACCCACTTCGGTCAAACCGAAAGTGGTGTGCCAAGCTCCTGTTTAACACTTCGGATTCACCGAAACTTAAACTCGGTCTGACCGAAATGTCTTCTGTGAAAACTTAATACTAGAATTTGAACTCATTTTTTTTGCAAAAACTTCTGCAGTTAGTGATGACTCTTCTTCTCTGCCTATACCTTATCTATTCACAGGTTGTCAGCCATGTCAGATACCAGTGACAGTGAGAACAGGTCAGAGACACCCTTTGCAGACATTCCAGAGGCAGACACTAGTCCTGATCCTAGTAGCTCATCTGATGATGGTGAGAGGAGTACACCAAGTGGCATGCCTCCTGCAGCCACCAGAGCTAGAAAGGAGAGGAATTCAGATGATGAGGATTCAGATTTTGTTGTTGAGGAAGAGGTGACCTCAAAGCCTAAAAGGAAGGTTGTTGCCAAAGAGCAACAAGGTCAACAATCTAAGAAGGGCACCAGCAAAGTCAAGCAGTCAACTGTTGCTAAGAAGCTGAATTTGGGAGAGGCAGCTGCAAGCAAAGTGAAGAAAACCACCAAGAGAAAGAGGGTAGTGCATGTGTCAGAAGCTAGAGCAGATATGTATATTGATTCTCATGCAGATGCAGCAATAGAGGATGAGGATGAGGAAGCACCCCAGCCTCCTCCTCAGAAGCCGAAGCTCATGGGTGATGCCATTAAGGCTGGAGCCACATCAAAGCCCAAGAAATCTGCTCCAGCTAAGGCAGCTCCAGCAAAGCTTGCTGCCAAGCCCAAGAGGACCATCAGAAACATTCCAGCATCTGAAAAGAACAAGGATGATGTGCCACCAGCTGAGTCTGACGATGAAGGACAAGTTTTGCTGAAACTTCGTCCAAAACTGCCACTCGATAATGATGCTCATCCTCAAGCTGAGGATATGAAGGCAAGGAAAAATAGAGGTCTCAGGCTATGGAGACAAACTGACCCATATGCCGTGAGGAGAAGAACTGCTGTAGATCCCAGATTTCACACCAGAGAGCAGCAGGACTTCTATGAGACCGTGCTGATGGACAAGAAGCCCATAGTCGCAGACACCAGATATGTTGACTGGAAGTACATTGACAGTGAAGAGCACAGATATTTCTTTCCACATGTGCATGAAAGTTTCACTGCATGTGGAGTTGCAGATTTTGTAGGTCAGAAATTGACCTGTTGGAACGATGAGATGATAATGCAATTTTATGCCACAGCTCACTTCTACCCTGATGGAAAGATTACGTGGATGACTGAAGGTCAAAGGTTTTCTTCTTCTGTTTGAAGAATGGGCAGAAATTCTGAATGCTCCAGTGCAACGAGAAGATGATATTGATGTATATGGGATTCCAAAGAAGAATCATGAATCCATGAAAAACATGTACAAAGAGGTTCCAGCAGAGGATTTGGAAATCTGGAAGCTCGGCTCAGTCTACCATCTCCAGGCAGGCTTACCTACCACTAATACCATGTTGAGGCATACCTTGATGCCCAAATCTGGAGATCATCGCATGATCAGAGGATACTCTATCAACATGCTGCATATACTTGATGAGAAAGCACCTTTCAAGGTGATGGACTTGATGGTAGAGACCATTAAGAGGACTGCAGCTGACCAGAAAAGGTCATGTGGATTTGCCCCGCAGATTCAGATGCTTATCAATGCCAAGTTTGGCACGGGCACATTCTTGTTGGATAGAAAACATTTACCGTTGCAGCCAGAGCATGAAGACAATGTTGTTGTGATGGATGAGGAGGATCCGACATCTGTTGAAGGTCAAGCCAAGATCGCAGCTGCTAAGAAAGCCAAAGCTGACAAAGCAGCAGCAGCAGCAGCTAAACCAAAGAGTTTCGAAGAGCAAATTCTTGAAGCTACTCAAAGGATTGAACAACGCCTGGCCAGCATTGAACAGTCTCAGGAGAGCTTAGAGAGGATTGTTGACGAGAAGATCCACGCTCTGGACGTGAAGCTGACTGAAGTACAAGTGACCGTCAACAAGCTCGAGGCAGACATTGAGGAAGCAAAGCAGGACAAGGCAGAGCTTATGCGTGAGTTGCAGGATGACTTAGTCCAGGATTCTCATCGACAGACTGGTCCGGTTCCCAAAGGATCCCGATCAGCTGCTATTCCAGTGACTGACACCAGGACTACAACTTCAGCACCTCCCACAGTTCCAGCAGTTACTCCAGCTCCAGCTCTAGTGTCCACTCCTCCAACACAGACATCAGCTGAAGTCTTCGCCGATGCTGTCATATCCACTCCGACATCAACCCAGACGGGAGCCGCCAGCAGAGTCCACAGTGACGCTTAGCTCTATGCTTTTTCGAACTTTTTGGTAACTTGTTGCCAAAGGGGGAGAAATTGTATAGATCATAGGGCTTCGAGAGAGAGAGTGCTGTTGTCTTTGCGCTTTTGCTCTTTCGTTCTTTTGCGGTTTCTTTGAGATACTTTTGGTTTTCGAGCCATTCAGTGTGCTTGATACTCCGTTCGATTCTATCTTAATGAGTGCTTGGTCGTACTATGCTTTAATGTGTGCTTAATGCTTATCATATGCCATTCCTATCTCGTATGACTATTTACTCATGTCTTGGTGATTGGGTGCATGCTGTTCATTCTTATCATTTTGTGCGCTCCACCAAGATGTATGTGACATGGAAGAGTGACCCATGATCCTAATCGATTGTGCATTTGCATTCAAACGCAAATCTTAAATAATGCACAAATTTAGGGGGAGCTCTTGCTTATCACATACTTCTCAAAGCGACGATAATATTCATTGATTATATCCTTTGTCGAAGCTTTGATCTATATGTTGTCATCAATTACCAAAAAGGGGGAGATTGAAAGTGCAACTAATCCCCGGGTGGTTTTGATAATTAATAACAACATATATATCATTGAACTAATAGTTACTTGAGAATCATTTTAGAGAAGTTCAGTGATATGGGTATGGCAAGGACTGAAGAAGTGGACCCCTCAAAATGCTAAGGCAAGCATTGGCAAAAGCTCAAGACTCCATTTTTGGTTTAGTGATCCAAGATCACATTGAGTCCATAGGAAAAGCCAATACTATTAAAAGGGGATGAGGTTATGATGATGATCTGGTTGCTCAAGTGCTTAGTGATACATCTCCTAAACTATCAGCAACTTTCACTGCCATAGACACTCATAAGTAGTCTCGGTCCCACCGATATTCCAAACTCAGTCACACCGAGATGAACCACCTCAGCCATAAGCCAAACCCTAGTAAACTCGGATTTTCCGATTCTGAACTCGGTCTCACCGAAACATGAGTTGCCAAGGTTCTGTAACCTTCTGTCATCAAATCGGTGTCACCGAGATGATGAAGTCGGTCCCACCGAAACTGGCATGCTCTTGTCATTGCACGAATCGGACTAACCGAGATTGTATATTCGGTCCCACCGAAAACCCCAACATTCACATTATTTGAACTATCGGTCTCACCGAGTTGTCCACTTCGGTCCCACCGAGATTGCTCAAATGTGTGTAACGGTTGGATTTTGTGTGGAGGCTATTTATACCCCTCCACCCCCTCTTCATTCGTGGAGAGAGCCATCAGAAAGAACTACCACTCCTACCTTACATTTCTGAGAAGAGAACTACCTACCCTTGTGTTGAGATCAAGTTGCTCCACTCCCACCATATGAAGCTTGATCTCTAGCCTTCCCAAGTTGCTTTCCACTCAATCCTTTCTTCCACCACAGCCAAATCAGTGAGGAGAGTTGAGTGTTGGGGAGATTATCATTTGAAGCACAAGAGCAAGGAGTTCATCATCATCTACAACATCTATTACCTTTTGGAGGGTGGTGCCTCCTTGATTGGTTAGGTGTCGCTTGGGAGCCTCCGTCGTCGAGATGTGG
Source organism: Secale cereale (assembly GCA_902687465.1). Lineage (NCBI taxonomy): Eukaryota > Viridiplantae > Streptophyta > Magnoliopsida > Poales > Poaceae > Secale > Secale cereale. The sequence goes on along the minus strand of LR738711.1, from coordinate 278,566,378 downwards.
AGTTGAACCAAGAAGTTTGTAAGGGCAAGGAGATAGCCTACTTCGTGAAGATCTACCCCGAGTTAGGCTAGCCCTCCGTGGGCGTAGGCCATGATGGAATAGACAAGGTTGCTTCTTCGTGGACCCTTCGTGGGTGGAGCCCTCCGTGGACTCTCGCAGCCGTTACCCTCCGTGGGTTGAAGTCTCCATCAACGTGGATGTACGATAGCGCCACCTATCGGAACCACGGGAAAAATCACCGTGTCTCCAAAATTGCGTTTGCTCTTCTCCACCTCTCTTTACTACATGTGCAATTTACTTTCCGCTGCCTATACTCTAGAATTGCATGTGTAGGGTGATGCTTGACTTGATCAAAATTGTGAATCTGCCAAAAACTGTTCTTTGTCAAAAGGCAGAATTTTTATATTTACAAGTAGTCTAATCACCCCCCCTCTAGACATACTTTCGATCCTACACATACATTTTCTAGAACTAAGCGTATGTGATGACCGCATCTATCCCAAACGCTATTCGTCACACAAGTATTTGTGATATATCTAATATCCCAAATGCTCCATACTTGCTACTCGTGTGTGTCGGCATTACCATTGCACACGCTTTTCTGTGGTGCAACGTTTATGATGTGCACCCCATCACCAGATGTTCATGATTGTAAAACGTGTATGATAAGGAGACTATCACACGCATTCACTTCCCCCGAACTGTATGCGATATATAATTAAGAAGATTAGTTAATCATCGTATAAGTGTCGAATAGATTTACGAAACGTCAAACTATCATACTAGTGCTGTACAGGATAACTATCACACACACTATTCTGTGGTGCAACATTTATGATATGTACGACATCACAAATTGTTCATGATTGTAAAGCGTGTACGATAAGGCGGGTATCAAAAACATTTAGTTTGCTTGCACCGTTTGTGATATTGTCTGACATCACACACGCTTTGCAAACGGCAATTGTGTGCATGGTCGCACGTGTTTCCTCTCTATGATCCGTGTCGGATTATGATGTGTATCACACATGTTGTGCTTTACAGACCGTGTGCGCCGTGATGACACGCAGATGTATTTTTACCCTAATTTAATCGCTACCATTTAAAATTGTACCTAATTTGAGTAGGCTATAACTTCACTCATATCCATCAGGTTCAACAACCAATGCATTATTCGATTCACGGGTACATGTGTTCAAGCATTACATAAAAAAGGATTTACATAAGCACCAAATATAAAATGATGAACCGGGGTTTTATACTTGTACTATTAAAGGCGGTAAAGAAAGAAGCGAAAGACATTCTGGTTGCTGAATAAGGTGAAACAGAATGCCCATATTGTGCCCTCTACCATGCAGAAGGCACGCACGATTCTAGTCCAACCCTTTGTGATGACGACCGTACATCCTTCACGGTCTTCATGAGGACATCTTGATAGTCATTGTCTTCTGGTAGAAATACTTTAACATTTACATGCCCACCAATCATGTAGTTTGAGAGGTACTCTTGAGTAAACTGCTTTCGGAACCACTGCAAAGGAAAAAGATTTAGACATTGTCATCTAACACAACTCATTATGGGCAGTAAAAAGAAGGTTGCAGAGTTCTTACATACCATCCTACAGTTCATTGTTGTCTTGGATAAAGTGTAAACAATTAGTTTAATTGCCATCTTTTGACCTATTTTACTAACAATCTTTATCAGTTTCCTCACTTGATGCTGGTTGATACGTCTTCGATGTATCTATAATTTTTGATTGTTCTATGCTATTATATTATCAACTTTGGATGTTTTATATGTATTAATATGTTATTTTATATTATTTTTGGGACTAACTTGTTAATTTAGAGCCCAGTGCCAGTTTCTGTTCTTTCCTTGTTTTTGAGTTTCGCAGAAAAGAAATATCAAACAAAGTCCAAACGGAATAAAACTTTCGCAATGATCTTTATTCGACCAAAAGACACACGTAGGACTTGGAGTCCAAGTCGGAGAGTCCCCGAGGAGACGACAAGGCAGGGGGCGCGCCCCTAGGACTTGTGGCCCCCTCGGAGACCCCCTGCCCCTTCCTTGGCCTATATATTCAAAAGAATTCCCAAAACCCTAGAAGCATCCAAGAGAATACTTTTCCACCGCTGCAGGTTTCTGATCTCGTGAGATCCCATCTGGAGGCCTTTTTCGGTACTCTGCCGGAGGGGGATTCGATCACGGAGGGCTTCTACATCAAACTTTTCGCCCTTCAGATGATGCGTGAGTAGTTTACCATAGACCAACGGGGCCATAGCTAGTAGCTAGATGGCTTCTTCTCTCTCTTTGATCTTCAATACAATGTTCTCCTTGATATTCTTGGAGATCTATTCGATGTAATCTTCTTTCGTGGTGTGTTTGTCGAGATTCGATGAATTGTGGATTTATGATCAGATTATCTATGAATATTATTTGAATCTTCTCTTAATTCTTATATGCATGATTTGATATATTTGTATTTATCTCTGAATTATTGGTTTGGTTTGGGAACTAGATTGGTAGTTCTTGCAATGGTAGAGGTGCTTAGTTTTGGGTTCAATCTTGCGGTGTCCTCACCTAGTGGCAGAAGGGGTAGCGAGACACATATTTTATTGTTGCCAGCAAGGATAAAATGATGGGGTTTATATAATGTCATCTTGCCTAAGCCGTTACTCAGTTCTTATGAACTTAATACTCTAGATGCATGCTGAATATCACTTGATGTGTGGAGTAATAGTAGTAGATGCAGGCAGGAGTCGATCTACTTGTCAAGGACTAACAAACACTTGTGCTTTAGATATCGCCATAACTTTGCACCTTTCTATCAATTGCTTGACAGTAATTTGTTTACCCACCGTATGCTTTATTCAAGAGAGAAGCCTCTAGTGAAACCTATGACCCCGGGTCTATTTTACATCTATTATTTTCAGATATATAAAACCAAAAACCCAAAAATATCTTGCTGCAATTATTTTGTGTTTACTTTATTTTGCTTTTTTACTTTAGTTTTAAATATATCTCTATCAGATCTCACTCTTGTTTGTGACGTCGAAGGGATTGACAACCCCTTTTCTGTGTTGTGTGCAAGTGTTTGTTAGTTTGTGTAGGTGCATATATTGGAGACTTGCTTGTACCTCCTACTGGATTGATACCTTGGTTCTCAACCGAGGGAAATACTTATCTCTACTTTGTTGCATCACCCTTTCCTCTTCAAGGGAAAAGATAAAGCAAGCTCAAGAAGTAGTAGGAAGAATTTTTGGTGCCATTGCGAGGGAGGTCTACATCAAGCCTACCAAGTACTTATCATAAACTCTCATCTCTTAGGAGAAGAGTTCCTTACAAAGAAATCACTCAAGCCATTTATCTTGATACTTATGAAAAAATTGATTAGGTAGTTAAGGGAATTAATGTTGGATTTGATGAGGAATGGATGGAGGTAATGTCTAAAGAACCCATAAGAAATGATATACGAATTTTATATGATGATATTTATGGGGATAATCAAGAGTATTATGTTATGAATGTTAAGATTACCGATCAAAGTCATTTTCATGAATTAAGCTCTCCTATTCGGAAAAGGCGAGAAGAGAAAAAAGATTTGTTGAGAGAGCATTTAACAGATTTTGTGCCAATAGTATGAGTACCAACGATGACAATACCTAGATTGTTGCTTTTTGCCTAGCTACGGCTGTTAAACAATAACGCTTGTTGGGAGGCATCCCAATTTATTTTGGTTTTTGATTTTCTTTTCTTGTTGTTATTGAATAAATCTATCATCTAGCCTCTCGTTAGATTTGTTTTCATGTTTTAATTTAGTGTTTGTGCCAAGTAAGACCTTTGGGATGATTTGGAAGATAGTAGATTGGCTTTTTCTAGAAAACGGAAACTTTTGCGTCTAGTGTCAAGACTGTTTCTGGATGCTGGAGTGCGAAACAAACTTTGAATTTTTTACACGTTTATGATATACAAATTGCCCACATTGTCATAATTTTTCAGAATGTTTAGAGATGCAGAAGTTTCACATCAATTGGCATCTTTACAAATTGTTCTGTTTTTTACAGATTCTGTTTCCTTTGTGTTGTTTGCTTATTTTGATGCATCTATTGTTGGAGAACGTAGTATTTCAAAAACATTCCCATAAAAATTCCCTACGCACATGCAAGATCATGGTGAAGTATAGCAACGAGAGGGGAGAGTGTCGTCTACGTACCCTCGTATACCATAAGCGGAAGCGTTATGACAATGCGGTTGATGTAGTCGTACGTCTTCACGATCGACCGATCCTAGTACCGAACGTACATCACCTCCATGATCTGCACACGTTCAGCTCGGTGACGTCCCACAAACTCACGATCTAGTAGAGCTTTGAGGGAGAGTTACGTCAGCACGACGGCGTGATGACGGTGATAATGAAGTTACCGACGCAGGGCTTCGCCTAAGCACCACAATGATATGACCGAGGTGTGTTTCTATGGAGGGGGGCACCGCGCACGGCTAAAAGATCAATGATCTACTTGTGTGCCCATGGGGTGCCCTCCACCCTCATATATAAAGGAGTGGAGGAGGGGGAGGGCCGGCCCTCTCTATGGCGCGCCCTAGGGGAATCCTACTCCCACCGGGAGTAGGATTCCCCCTTTCCTAGTAGAACTACGAGCCCTTCCAAGTAGTAGGGGTAGGAGAGAAGGAAAAGGAAAAGAGAAGAGAAGGAAGGAGGGGGCGCTGCCCCTCCCCCTAGTCCAATTCAGACTAAGCCTTGGGGGGGGGGGGCGCAGCCTCCTCTCTCTCTTTCCCTTAAAGCCCAATAAGGCCCATATACTCCCCGGCGAATTCCCGCAACTCTCCGGTACTCCGAAAAATACTTGAATCACTTGGAACCTTTCCGATGTCTGAATATAGTCGTCCAATATATCGATCTTTACGTCTCGACTATTTCAAGACTCCTCGTCATGTCCTCGATCTCATCCGGGACTCCGAACTACCTTCGGTACATCAAACCACATAAACTCATAATACCGATCGTCACCGAACGTTAAGCGTGCGGACCCTACGGGTTCGAGAACTATGTAGACATGACCGAGACTCATCTCCGGTCAATAACCAATAGCGGAACCTGGATGCTCATATTGGTTCCTACATATTCTACAAAGATCTTTATCGGTCAAACCACATAACAACATACTTTGTTCCCTTCGTCATCAGTATGTTACTTGCCGGAGATTCGATCATCGGTATCACCATACCTAGTTCAATCTCGTTACCGACAAGTCTCTTTACTCGTTTCCTGATGCATCATCCCGCAACTAACTCATTAGTCACATTGCTTGCAAGGCTTATAGTGATGTGCATTACCGAGAGGGCCCAGAGATACCTCTCCAACAATCAGAGTGACAAATGCTAATCTCGATCTATGCCAACTCAACAAACACCATCGGAGACACCTGTAGAGCACCTTTATAATCACCTAGTTACGTTGTGACGTTTGGTAGCACCCAAAGTGTTCCTCCGGTTTTCGGGAGTTGCATAATCTCATAGTCATAGGAATGTGTATAAGTCATGAAGAAAGCAATAGTAGTAAAACTAAACGATCAAGTGCTAAGCTAACGGAATGGGTCAAGTCAATCACATCATTCATCAATGATGTGATCCGGTTAATCAAATGAAAACTCATGTCTATGGCTAGGAAACTTAACCATCTTTGATTCAACGAGCTAGTCAAGTAGAGGCATACTAGTGACACTTTGTTTGTCTATATATTCACACATGTATTATGTTTCCGGTTAATACAATTCTAGCATTAATAATAAACATTTATCATGATATAAGGAAATATAAATAACAACTTTATTATTGCCTCTAGGGAATATTTCCTTCAGTCTCCCACTTGCACTAGAGTCAATAATCTAGTTCACATCGCTATGTGAATGACACCGATAGTTCACATCGCCATGTGACCAACACCCAAAGGGTTACTAGAGTCAATAATCTAGTTCACATCGCCATGTGTTTTAACACCCAAAGAGTACTAAGGTGTGATCATGTTTTGTTTCGTGAGAGAAATTTAGTCAGCGGGTCTGTTACATTCAGATCCTTATGTATTTCGCAAATTTCTATGTCTACAATGCTCCGCATGAAGCTACTCTAGCTAATTGCTCCCACTTTCAATACACATCCAGATTGATATTTATAGTCGTGTGGATTAGTGTCAAAAGCTTGCATCGGCGTAACTCTTTACGACGAACTCTTTATAACCTCCATAATCGAGAAACATTTATGTAGTCATCCAGTAACTAAGGACAATTTTGACCGTTGTCCAGTGATCTACTCCTGGATCACTATTGTATCTCCTTGTCAATCTCATGGCAAGGTACACAACAGGTTTGGCACACAGCATGGCATACTTTATAGAACCTATGACTGAGGCATAGGGAATGACTTTCATTCTTTCTCTATCTTTTGCCGTGGTCGGGTTTTGAGACTTACTCAACTTCATACCATGTAACACAGGCAAGAACCCTTTCTTGGACTAATCCATTTTGAACTTCTTCAAAACTTTATCAAGGTATGTGCTTTGTGAAAGTCCAATTAAGCGTCTTGATCTATCTTTATAGATCTTGATGCCTAATATGTAAGCAGCTTCACTGAGGTCTTTCATTGAAAAATTCTTATTCAAGTATCCTTTTATGCTATCCAGAAATTCTATATTATTTCCAATCAATAATATGCCATCCAAATATAATACAGAAATGCTACAGAGCTCCCACTCACTTTCTTGTAAATACATGCTTCTCCAAAAGTCTGAATAAAACCATATGCTTTGATCACCTCATCGAAACGTATATTCCAACTCCGAGATGCTTGCACCAGTCCATAGATGGATCGCTGGAGCTTGCACACTTTGTTAGCACCTTTAGGATCGACAAAACCTTCTGGTTGCATCATATACAACTCCTCTTTGATATATCCATTCAGGAATGCAGTTTTGACATCCATTTTCCAGATTTCATAATCATAAAATACGGCAATTTCTAACATGATTCGGACAGACTTAAGCAACGCTACGGGTGAGAAAGTCTCATCATAGTCAACTCCTTGAACTTGTCGAAAACCTTTCGCAACAAATCGAGCTTTGTAAATAGTAACATTATCGTCAGCGTCAGTCTTCCTCTTGAAGATCCATTTATTTTTGATGGCTTGCCGATCATTGGGCAAGTCAACCAAAGTCCACACTTTGTTCTCATACATGGATCCCATCTCAGATTTCATGGCCTCAAGCCATTTTGCGAATCTGGGCTCATCATCGCTTCCTCATAGTTCGTAGGTTCATCATGGTCTAGTAACATGACTTCCAGAACCGGGTTGCCGTACCACTCTGGCGCGGAACGTACTTTGGTTGATCTACGAAGTTCAGCGGTAACTTGATCTGAAGTTTCATAATCATCATCATTAGCTTCCTCACTAATTGGTGTAGGAATCACTGGAACTAGTTTCTGTGACATACTACTTTCCAATTCAGGAGAAGGTACATTTACCTCATCAAGTTCCACTTTCCTCCCACTCACTTCTTTTGAGAGAAACTCCTTCTCTAGAAAGGATCCATTCTTAGCAACGAATATCTTGCCTTCGGATCTGTGATAGAAGTTGTACCCAACAGTCTCCTTTGGGTATCCTATGAAGACACATTTATCCGACTTGGGTTCGAGCTTATCAGGTTGAAGCTTTTTCACATAAGCATCGCAGCCCCAAACTTTAAGAAACGACAACTTTGGTTTCTTGCCAAACCACAGTTCATAAGGCGTCGTCTCAACGGATTTAGATGGTGCCCTATTTAACGTGAATGCAGCTGTATCCAAAGCATAACCCCGGAATGATAATAGTAAATCAGTAAGAGACATCATAGACCGCACCATATCCAATAAAGTACGGTTACGACGTTCAGACACACCATTACGCTGTGGTGTTCCAGGTGGCATGAGTTGTGAAACTATTCCACATTGTTTCAAATGAAGACCAAACTCGTAACAAAAATATTCACCTCCATGATCAGATCGTAGAAACTTTATTTTCTCATTACGATGATTCTCTACTTCACTCTGAAATTCTTTGAACTTTTCAAATGTTTCAGACTTGTGCTTCATCAAGTAGATACACCCATATCTGCTCAAATCATCAGTGAAGGTCAGAAAATAAAGATACTCGCCGTGAGCTTCAACACTCATCGGTAGTATGTATGATTTCCAACAAATCTGTTGCTCGCTCCTTTGTTCCGGAGAACAGAGTTTTAGTCATCTTGCCCATGAGGCATGGTTCGCAAGCACCAAGTGATTCATAATCAAGTGATTCCAAAAGCCCATCAGCATGGAGTTTCTTCATGCGCTTTACAACAATATGACCTAAACGGAAGTGCCACAAATAATTTGCACTATCATTATCAACTTTGCATCTTTTGGCTTCAGTATTATGAATATGTGTATTACTACGATCGAGATCCAACAAACTATTTTCATTGGGTCTATGACCATTGAAGGTTTTATTCATGTAAACAGAATAACAATTATACTATGACTTTAACTGAATAACCGTATTGCAACAAACATGATCAAATCATATTCATGCTCAACGCAAATGCCAAATAACATTTATTTAGGTTCTACACTAATCCCGAAAGCATAGGGAGTGTGCGATGATGATCATATCAATCTTGGAACCACTTCCAACACACATTGTCACTGCACCTTTAACTAGTCCCTGTTCATTCTGCAACTCTCGTTTCGAGTTACTAATTTTAGCAACTGAACCGGTATCAAATACCCAGGGGTTGGTTATGAACACCACTAAAGTACACATCAATAATCTGTATATCAAATATACCTTTGTTCACTTTGCCATCCTTCTTATCCGCCAAGTATCTAGGGTAGTTCCACTTCCAGTGACCATTTCCTTTGCAGTAGAAGCACTTAGTTTCAGGCTTGAGTTTAGCTTTGGGTTTCTTCATGGGAGTGACAACTTGCTTGTCATTCTTCTTGAAGTTCCCCTTCTATCCCTTTGCCCTTTACTTGAAACTAGTGGTCTTGTTAACCATCAACACTTGATGCTCTTTCTTGGTTTCTACCTTTGTCGATTTTAGCATCGCGAAGAGCTCGGGAATTACTTTCGTCATTGATATGTCTCAGTCGTATCTATAATTTTTTATTGTTCCATGCCAATATTCTACAACTTTCATATACTTTTGGCAACTTTTTATACTATTTCTTGGGACTAACATATTGATCCAGTGCCCAGTGCCAGTTCTTGTTTGTTGCATGCTTTTTGTTTCGCAGAATATCCATATCAATTTGAGTCCAAACGGAATAAAAACGGACGGAGATTTTTTTGGAATATATGTGAATTTTGGGAAGCGGAACCAACATCAGACGATGCCCGAGTGGGCCACAAGGCAGGGGGGCGCGCCCCCTGCCCAGGGCGCGCCCAGGGCCCTCGTGGCCACACCATAAGGAGGTTGACAGCCTTCTTTCGCCGCAAGAAAGCTAATATCTGGATAAAAATCGTGTCAAAAAATTAGCCCAATCGGAGTTACGGATCTCCGGGAATATAAGAAACGGTGAAGGGCCAGAATCTAGGAAGGCAGAAACAGAGAGAGACAAAAAGACATATCCAATCTCGGAGGGGCTGTCGCCCCTCGGCCTCCATGGAGGCCATGGACCAGAGGGGAAACCCTTCTCCCACCTAGGGAGAAGGTCAAGGAAGAAGAAGAAGGAGGGGGCCTCTCTCCCCCTCGCTTCCGGTGGCACCGGAGTGCCACCGGGGCCATCATCGTGTGACAGCGATCTACACCAACAACTCCGTCATCTTCACCAACATATCCATCACCTTCCCCCATTTATCTACAGCGGTCCACTCTCCCGCAACCCGCTGTACCCTCTACTTTAACATGGTGCTTTATGCTTCATATTATTATCCAATGATGTGTTGCCATCCTATGATGTCTGACTAGATTATCGTTGTCCTATCGGTGATTGGTGAAATGCTATGATTGGTTTAAATTGCTTGTGGTTATGTTACTGTCCTTTTGTGCCCATCACATGAGCGCGCGCGTGGATCACACCATAGGGTTAGTTGTGTGTTGATAGGACTACGTATTGGAGGGCAAGAGTGACAGAAGTTTCAACCTAGCATAGAAATTGATGCATACGGGATTGAAGGGGGACCAATATATCTTAATGCTATGGTTGGGGTTTACCTTAATGAACGTTAGTAGTTGCGGATGCTTGCTAATAGTTCCAATCATAAGTGCATAGAATTCCAAGTAAGGGATGACATGCTAGCAGTGGCCTCTCCCACATAAAACTTGCTATCGGTCTAGTAACGTAGTCAATTGCTTAGGGGCAATTTCGCAACTCCTACCACCACTTTTCCACACTCGCTAAAACTAATTTAGTTGTGTCTTTATCTTAACAGCCCCTAGTTTATATTTTACGTGCTCTTTATATTCTTGCAAACCTATCCCACAAAACCACACAATACTTCTAGTTTCATACTTGTTCTAGGTAAAGTAAACGTCAAGCATGCGTAGAGTTGTATCGATGGTCGATAGAACTTGAGGGAATATTTGTTCTGCCTTTAGCTCCTCATTGGGTTCGACACTCTTACTTATCGAAAGAGGCTACAATTGATCCCCTAAACTTGTGGGTTATCAAGACCTTTTTCTGGCGCCGTTGCTGGGGAGCAATAGCGTGGGTGAATATTCTTGTGTGTGCTTGTTTGCTTTATCACTAAGTAGACTTTATTTGATGTTCTAAGTTGTTCTCTATCTTTAGTTATGGATATGGAACACGAAATACCAAAAAATTTAGTTGTAGTTGCTACTCATGTAGATGGGGAACCTCCTAAAACCCTCGATGCTCATTATGTGAAAGATATTATGTACTACATTGATAATCCCGAGAAAACCCCATTCAACTATGTAATGGGAGTAACGTTGGATCAACGTGAATACTTTAGGGATTATCGCTTGACACAAAAAGGGAAACTGTTATGGGATCAAATTCATATGCTGCATTGGTATGCTCGGCAACTATGCTTGAGATATGATTATTCTTGTTGCTCTAGGATGAAGGCGCCACACCTTCCCTTTTCATGCAAATTTAATGGCAATGAAACCTTAGCTTCTTATGCTAATGATATATATGATTATTATGATGTGGAACAAATAGAAGAATTCGTTGCTTTTAAGGGTGCTTCTGAAATTGAATCTCTATTTAAAAAGAATGATGCTTTTGATAATGATGTTTCTAGGCCTGAAAATCTTGCTATATTGAAATATTGCTATTTGAATTATGAATATAACTCCAATATTGATGCGCTTATTGAGAAAGTCTCTGCTGTCCAAGAAGAGACTAATATTTTGCAGGAAACTATGGAAGAAAAACTGATGACATTGTGAGCTCATTAGATGAAAAAGATGACGAGGAGAGCGAAGAACAAAAGGAGGAAGAGCGGATTAGCTACCCGTGCCCACCTTCTAATGAGAGTAACTCTTCAACTCATACATTGTTTAATTTCCCTTCGTGCTTACCGAAGGATGATTTCTATGATGATTGCTATGATCCCATTGATTCTTTTGAAATATCCCTTTTTAATGATGCTTGCTATGCTTGTGGCCAAGATGCCAATATGAATTATGCTTATGGAGATGAACTTGCTATAGTTCCTTATGTTAAACATGAGATAGTTTCTATTGCACCCACACATGATAGTCCTATTATCTTTTTGAATTCTCCAAACTACACTATATTGGAGAAGTTTGCACTTATTAAGGATTATATTGATGGGTTGCCTTTTTCCGTTACACATGATGATTTTGATGAATATAATATGCATGTGCTTGCTGCTCCTACTTGCAATTATTATGAGAGAGGAACTACATCTCCACCTCTCTATGTTTCCAACACGATAAAATTGCAAGAAACTGCTTATACTATGCATTGGCCTTTACTTGATGTGCATGAATTGTTCTTGTATGACATGTCGATGCATAGGAAGATAGTTCGACTTCGGTTTTGCATGACACATATCACTTGTGCTCACTACTAAATGCTAAATCATTGCTAATTAAAATTGTCTTCGATATACCTTGGGATCCGGGTGGATCCATTACTTGAGCACTTTATGCCTAGCTTAATGGCTCTAAAGAAAGCGCTGCGAGGGAGACAACCCGGAAGTTTTAGAGAGTCATTTATTTCTGTTGTGTGCTTTCATAAAGTTTAAAAAAAATATATATATAAAGAGGGGAACCTAAAACTTTTTCAAAAAGAAAAGTGAAAGTGATATAGACGAGCATTGTGAAAGTGGGGGACGTCCTTGAACATTGTTCATGCCCATGGAAACTTTGTGAATCTTAATTACAGAAACTTTTCAACAAAAATAATTATCCCCTTGTACAATTCCATTGTATTATAAAAATAATGTGCCAAGGTTTGCCTTTAGGATGTTTACAATGCTTGTTGATTTGTGCGGTGCAGGACATAAACTTTGGCTGTAGTGCGCGATTTTACATTTTTTGCTGGATCGTCAAATGGTTCTGAAACTTTTTGCACTGTCTTTCTATACAAATTGTTGATTTTTCCTAATTTTGGAATTATTTTAAAGTAACAGAAGTTTGGTGAATGTTCAGATTATTACAGACTGTTCTGTTTTAGACAGATTCTGTTTTTGATGCATAGTTTGCTTGTTTTGATGAAACTATCAATTTCTATCAGTGGATTAAGCCATGGAAAAGTTATATTAAGTAGATACAATGCAAAAACAAAATATTAATTGGTTTGCAACAGTACTTAGAGTAGTGATTTGCTTTATTATACTAACGGATCTTACCGAGTTTTCTGTTGAAGTTTTGTGTGGATGAAGTGTTCGAAGATCGAGGAGGTCTCGATGTGAGGAGAAGGAGAGGCAAGAGATAAAGCTTGGGGTTGCCCAAGGCACCACAAGTAAATAGTCAAGGAGACTCAAGCGTCTAAGCTTGGTGCCTCGGAAGGCATCCCCTCTTTCTTCAACAAGTATCGGTATGTTTTCGGATTCGTTTCATTCATGTGATATGTGCAGATCTTGGAGCGTCGTGTGCTTTTTATTTTTCTTTTAATAAATGCACCATGCTGGTATGAGATAGTCCTTGGTTGATTTATAGAATGATCTTTGCACTTCACTTTTATCTTTTGAGTATGGCTTTATAGAATACTTCATGTGCTTCACTTACATCATTTGAAGTTTGGATTGCATGTTTCTCTTCACATAGAAAACCGCCATTTGTAGAATGCTCGTTCGCTTCACTTATAATTGTTAGAGTGTGGCCATAACTTTTTTAGAAAGAATTAAAACTCTCCTGCTTCACTTATATCTATTTAGAGAGTTGACAGGAATTGGTCATTCACATGGTTAGTCATAAAATCCTACATAAACTTGTAGATCGTTGAATATGATATGTTTGATTCCTTGCAATAGTTTTGCGATATAAAGATGGTGATATTAGAGTCATGCTAGTGGGTGGTTGTGGATTGTAGAAATACTTGTGTTGAGGTTTGTGATTCTCGTAGCATGCACGTATGGTGAACCGTTATGTGACGAAGTTGGAGCATGATTTATTTATTGAGTGTCATCCTTTGTATAGAGGTCGGGGGCGCGCGATGGTTAACTCCTACCAACCTCCCCCCTAGGAGCATGCGTGTAGTACTTGGTTTCGATGGCTAATAATTTTTTGCAATAAGTATGTGAGTTATTTATGACTAATGTTGAGTCCATGGATTATACGCACTCTCACCTTTCCACCATTGCTAGCGTCTCTTGTACCGCGCAACTTTCGCCGGTACCATACACCCACCATATACCTTCCTCAAAATAGCCACCATACCTACCTATTATGGCATTTCTATAGCCATTCCAAGATATATTGCCATGTAACTCCACCATTCCGTTTATTATGACACGCACCATCATTGTCATATTGCCTTGCATGATCGTAAGATAGCTAGCATGATGTTTCCATGGCTTGTCCGTTTTTTGATGTCAATTCTATGCTAGATCATTGCACATCCTGGTACACCGCCGGAGGCATTCACATAGAGTCATATTTTGTTCTAGCTTCGAGTTGTAATCTTTGAGTTGTAAGTAATTAAAAGAGTGATGATCTTCATTATTAGAGCATTGTCCCATGTGAGGAAAGGCCAAATAAAAAAAAGATGGCGTAAAAAATAGAGAGGGGCTAAAAAAAGAGAGAAAGCCCCTCCAAAATATTAAAACAAAAAATAGAGAAAAGAGAGAAGGGACAATGCTACTATCCTTTCCCACACTTGTGCTTCGAAGTAGCACCATGATCTTCATAATAGATAGTCTCTTGTTTTGTCACTTCCATATACTAGTGGGAATTTTCATTATAGAACTTGGCTTGTATATTCCAATGACGGGCTTCCTCAAATGCCATAGGTCTTCATGAGCAAGCAAGTTGATGCACACCCAGTAGTTTTCTTTTTGAGCTTTCATACACTTATAGCTCTAGTGCATCCGTTACATGGCAATCCCTACTCACTCACATTGATATCTATTGATGGGCATATCCATAGCCCATTGATACGCCTAGTTGATGTGAGACTTTCTCCCACCTTTTTTCTATCACCACCTTCTATTCCACCCATAGTGCTATGTCCATGGCTCACGCTCATGTATTGCGTGAAAGTTGAAAAGGTTTGAGAATACTAAAGTATGAAACAATTGCTTGGCTAAAACCGGGGTTGTGCATGATTTAAATATTTTGTGTGGTGAAGATGGAGCATAGCCAGACTATATGATTTTGTTGGGATAACTGTCTTTGGCCATGTTATTTTGAAGAGACATGATTGCTTTATTAGTATGCTTGAAGTATTATTGTCTTAATGTCAAATGATAGACTATTGCTCTGAATCACTCGTGTCTTAATATTCATGCCATGATTAGATTACATGATCAAGAATATGCTAGGTAGCATTCCACAACAAAAATTATCTTTTTTGTCATTTACCTACTCGAGGACGAGCATGAATTAAGCTTGGGGATGCTGGTACGTCTCCGTCGTAGCTATAATTTTTTATTGTTCCATGCCAATATTCTACAACTTTCATATACTTTTGGCAACCTTTTATACTATTTTTTGGGACTAACATATTGATCCAGTGCCCAGTGCCAGTTCCTGTTTGTTGCATGTTTTTGGTTTCACAGAATATCCATATCAAACGGAGTCCAAACGGAATAAAAACGGACGGAGATTTTTTTGGAATATATGTGAATTTCGGGAAGCGTAACCAACATCAGACGATGCCCGAGTGGGCCATGAGGTAGGGGGCGCCCCTGCCCAGGGCACGCCCAGGGCCCTCGTGGACACACTGTAAGGTGATTGACGCCCTTCTTTTGCCGCAAGAAAGCTAATATCCGGATAAAAATCGTGTCAAAAAATCAGCCCAATCGGAGTTACGGATCTCCGGAAATATAAGAAACGGTGAAGGTCCAGAATCTGGGAACGCAGAAACAGAGAGAGACAGAGAGACAGATCCAATCTTGGAGGGGCTCTCACCCCTCCTCCACCATGGAGGCCATGGACCAGAGGGTAAACCTTTCTCCCACCTAGGGAGAAGGTCAAGGAAGAAGAAGAAGGAGGGGGGCTCTCTCCCCCTCGCTTCCGGTGGCACCGAAGTGCCACCAGGGCCATCATTGTGTGACGACGATCTACACCAACACCTCCGTCATCTTCACCAACATCTCCATCAGCTTCCCCCATCTATCTACAGCGGTCCAGTCTCCCGCAACCCGTTGTACCCTCTACTTGAACATGGTGCTTTATGCTTCATATTATTATCCAATGATGTGTTGCCATCCTATGATGTCTGAGTAGATTATCGTTGTCCTATGGGTGATTGGTGAATTGCTATGATTGGTTTAAATTGCTTGTGGTTATGTTGCTGTCCTTTGGTGCCCATCATATGAGCGCGTCCGTGGATCACACCATAGGGTTAGTTGTATGTTGATAGGACTACGTATTGGAGGGCAAGAATGACAGAAGCTTCGACCTAGCGTAGAAATTGATGCATACGGGATTGAAGGTGGACCAATATATCTTAATGCTATGGTTGGGGTTTACCTTAATGAACGTTAGTATTTGTGGATGCTTGCTAATAGTTCCAATCATAAGTGCATAGAATTCCAAGTAAGGTATGACATGCTAGCAGTGGCCTCTCCCACATAAAACTTGCTATCGGTCTAGTAACGTAGTCAATTGCTTAGGGGCAATTTCGCAACTCCTACCACCACTTTTCCACACTCGCTAAAACTAATTTAGTTGTGTATTTATCTTAACAGCCCCTAGTTTATATTTACGTGCTCTTTATATTCTTGCAAACCTATCCCACAAAACAAAATACTTCTAGTTTCATACTTGTTCTAGGTAAAGTAAATGTCAAGTGTGCGTAGAGTTGTATCGGTGGTCGATATAACTTGAGGGAATATTTGTTCTGCCTTCAGCTCCTCGTTGGGTTCAACACTCTTACTTATCGAAAGAGGCTACAACTGATCCCCTACACTTGTGGGTTATCAGTCATCCCTTGCATATTATAGTTCATCACGAAGTTCTACTAACTTGGTGATATTGACTAGAGAACTTTGTCAATTACTATCTTATCTGGAAGATTACCTCCCACTTGATTCAAGCAATTTGTAGTACCCAAACCATCTGAGCACATTCTCACTGGTTGAGCTATTCTCCTCCATCTTGTAGGAAAAGTACTGTCAGAGGTCTCATACCTCTTGACATGGGCATGAGTATGAAATACTAATTTCAACTCTTGGAATATCTTATATGCTCCGTGGTGTTCAAAACGTTTTTGAAGTCCCGGTTATAAGCCCTAAAGCATGGCGCAACAACTATCAAGTAGTCATCATACCGAGCTTGTCAAACGTTCATAACGTCTTCATCTGCTCCTGCAATAGGTTTGTCACCTAGCGGTGCATCAAGGACATAATACTTCTGTGTAGCAATGAGGAAAAATCCTCAGATCACGGACCAAGTCTGCATCAATGCTACTAACATCTTTCAATTTCTCTAGGAACATATAAAAAATAAATGCGGAGCTATATCGCGGGCTATTGGTCTACAACATAGACATGCTAATACTACCAGGACTAAGTTGATGATAAATTAAAGTTCAATTAATCAAATTACTTAAGAACTCCCACTTAGACAGACATCTCTCTAATCATCTAAGTGATCACATGATCCATATCAACTAAACCTTGTCCGATCATCACGTGAGATGGAGTAGTTTTCAATGGTGAACATCTTATGTTGATCATATCTACTATATGATTCATGCTCGACCTTTCGATCTCCAGTGTTCCGAGGCCATATCTGCATATGCTAGGCTTGTCAAGTTTAACCCGAGTATTCTGCATGTGCAAAACTGTCTTACATCCGTTGTATTTTAACGTAGAGCTTATCACACCCGATCATCACGTGGTGTCTCGGCACGACAAACTTTCGCAACGGTGCATACTCAGGGAGAACACTTATACCTTGAAATTTAGTGAGAGATCATCTTATAATGCTATCGTCGATCTAAGCAAAATAAGATGCATAAAAGATAAACATCACATGCAATTAATATAAGTGATATGATATGGCCATCATCATCTTGTGCCTTTGATCTCCATCTCCAAGGCACCGTCATGATCACCATCGTCATCGGCGTGACACCATGATCTCCATCGTAGCATCGTTGTCGTCTCGCCAAATATTGCTTCCACGACTATCGCTATCGCTTAGTGATAAAGTAAGCAATTACATGGCGATTGCATTTCATACAATAAAGCGACAGGCATATGGCTCCTGCCAGTTGCCGATAACTTTACAAAACATGATCATCTCATACAATAATGTATAACTCATCACTTCTTGACCATATCACATCACAACATGCCCTGCAAAAACAAGTTAGACGTCATCTACTTTGTTGTTGCAAGTTTTACGTGGCTGATACGGGCTGAGCAAGAACCGTTCTTACCTACGCATCAAAACCACAACGATAGTTCGTCAAGTATGTGATGTTTTAACCTTCACAGGGACCGGGCGTAGCCACACTCGATTCAACTAAAGTTGGAGAAACTGACACCCGCCATCCACCTGTGTGCGAAGCACGTCGGTAGAACCTGTCTCGCATAAGCGTACGCATAATGTCGGTCCGGACCGCTTCATCCAACAATTCCGCCGAATCAAAGTATGACATGCTGGTAAGCAGTATGACTAGTATCGTCCACAACTCACTTGTGTTCTACTCATGCATATCATCTACGCATAGACCTGGCTCATGATGCCACTGTTGGGGAACGTTGTATTTCAAAAAAAAAACCTACGCACATGCAAGATCATGGTGAAGTATAGCAACGAGAGGGGAGAGTGTCGTCCATGTACGCTCGTAGACCGTAAGCGGAAGCGTTATGACAACGCGGTTTATTTACACGATCGACCGATCCTAGTACCGAACGTACGGCACCTACGCGATCTGCATACGTTCAGCTCGGTGACATCCCACGAACTCCCGATCCAGTAGAGCTTCGAGGGAGAGTTCTATCAGCACGACGGCGTGATGACGGTGATGATGAAGTTACCGACGCAGGGCTTTGCCTAAGCACCGCAACAATGTGACCGAGGTGTGTTTCTATGGAGGGGGCCACCCCACACGGCTAAAAGATCAATGATCAACTTGTGTGTCCATGGGGTTCCCCCCACCCCCGTATATAAAGGAGTGGAGGAGGGGAGGGCCGACCCTCTCTATGGCGTGCCCTAGGGGAGTCCTACTCCCACCGTAAGTAGGATTCCCCCTTTCCTAGTAGAACTAGGAGCCCTTCCAAGTAGTAGGAGTAGGAGAGAAGGAAAGGGAAAAGAGAAGAGAAGGAAGGAGGGGGCGCTGCCCCTCCCCCTAGTCCAATTCGGACTAAGCCTTTGGGGGGGGGGGGGAGGCGCAGCCTCCTCTCTCTCTCTTTCCCTTAAAGCCAAATAAGGCCCATATACTCCCCAGCGAATTCCCGTAACTCTCTGGTACTCCGAAAAATACCCGAATCACTCGGAACCTTTCGGATGTCCGAATATAGTCATCCAATATATCGATATTTACGTCTCGACCAATTCGAGACTCCTTGTCATGTCCCCAATCTCATCCGGGACTCTGAACTACCTTCGATACATCAAAACACATAAACTCATAATAATGATTGTCACCGAACGTTAAGCGTGCGGACCCTACGGGTTCGAGAACTATGTAGACATGACCGAGACTCATCTCCGGTCAATAACCAATAGCGGAACCTGGATGCTCATATTGGTTCCTACATATTCTACGAAGATCTTTATCGGTCAAACCGCATAACAACATACGTTATTCCCTTTGTCATCGGTATGTTACTTGCCCGAGATTCGATCGTCAGTATCACCATACCTAGTTCAATCTCGTGCCTTGCAAGTCTCTTTACTCATTCCGTAATGCATCATCCCGCAACTAACCCTTTAGTCACATTGCTTGCAAAGCTTATAGTGATGTGCATTACCGAGAGGGCCCAGAGATACCTCTCCGACAATCGGAGTGACAAATCCAAATCTCGATCTATGCCAACTCAACAAACACCATCAGAGACACCTGTAGATCACCTTTATAATCACCCGGTTACGTTGTGACGTTTGGTAGCACACAAAGTGTTCCTCCGGTATTCGGGAGTTGCATAATCTCATAGTCATAGGAATGTGTATAAGTCATGAAGAAAGCAATAGCAGTAAAACTAAATGATCAAGTGCTAAGCTAACAAAATGGGTCAAGTCAATCACATTATTCATCAATGATGTGATCCCGTTAATCAAATGACAACTCATGTCTATCGGTAGGAAACTTAACCATCTTTGATTCAACGAGCTAGTCAAGTAGAGGCATACTAGTGACACTTTGTTTGTCTATATATTCACACATGTATTATGTTTTCGGTTAATACAATTCTAGCATGAATAATATACATTTATCATGATATAAGAAAATATAAATAACAACTTTATTATTGCTTCTAGGGCATATTTCCTTCATCTATGGCTAGCATCGGGGGGTATGAACCATGGAAAAGCTGGAATACAATAGATATCACACCAATATAAAATAAGAGTGAGTTCACAACTGTACCTACAAGTAAGGATTGAATTTGTTTTACTAACGGACCTCACAAGTTTTCTGTTGAGTTTTGTGTTGTGAAGTTTCCAAGTTTTGGGTAAAGATTGGATGGATTATGAAATAAGGAGTGGCAAGAGCCTGATCTTGGGGATGCCCAAGGCACCCCAAGGTAATATTCCAGGACAACCAAGCATCTAACCTTGGGGATGCCCTAGTTGCTTGGAGTGTCTTGTATGATTTGAGTCTTTGCCTTTTAGTTTGCCACAATCATCCTTGTTGTACACACCTTTTGAAAGCGACACACAATAATCGTGAATTTATTAGAATACTCTATGTGCTTCACTTATATCTTTTGAGCTAGGGTAGTTGCTCTAGTGCTTCACTTATATCTTTTTTAGCACGGCGGTGATGTTTATTTTGAAGAAATTGATGAACTCTCATGCTTTACTTATATTATTTTGAGAGTATCTAAACAACATGGTAATTTGCTTGGGTTATGAACTGAGTCCTAATATGATAGGCATCCATAGAGGGTATAATAAAAACTTTCATAAAGAGCATTGAATATATGAGAAGTTTGATTCCTTGCAATTGTTTTGAGATATTAAGATGGTGATATTAGAGTCATGCTAGTAGTAAATTGTGTGGTTAAAGAAATAATTGTGTTAAGGTTTGTGATTCCCGTAGCATGCATGTATGGTCTTCTAGTTATGTGATGAAGTTGGAGCGCGATTTATTCTTGATTGTCTTCCTTTGCGTGAAAGTCGGGGGCACGCGATGGTTAACTCCTACCAATCTCTCGCCTAGGAGCATGCGTAGTAGTAATTTTCTTCGAGGGCTAATAATTTTTTGGCAATAAGTATGTGAGTTCTTTATGACTAATGTTGAGTCTATGGATTATACGCAGTCTCACCCTTCCACCATTGCTAGTCACTCTAGTACCACGCAACTTTCGCCGGTGCATCAAACCCACCTTATACATTTCCTCAAAACAGCCACCATACCTACCTAATATGGCATTTTAATAGCCATTCCGAGATATATTGCCATGTAACTCCATCGTTCCATCATCATGTTTGAGTTTACCATTGAGTTGTAATTTTGAGTTGTAAGTAAATAAAAGTGTGATGATCATAATTATTAGAAAATTGTCCCATCTGAGGTTATAAATAAAAGATGCCAAAGAGCCCAAATAAAAAAAAGGGCCAAAGAGCCCAAAAAAGGGTCTCCAAAGAAAAGAGGAGTCTCCAAAAAAATGAGAGAAAAAGAGGGAAGGGACAATGTTACTATCTTTTTCCACACTTGTGCTTCAAAGTAGCACCATGTTCTTCATTGTAGAGAGTCTCCTATTTTGACACTTTCAAATATTACTAGTGGGAAATTTTCATTATAGAACTTGGCTTGTATATTCCAACGATGGGTGCTACTTCTCGAGCTTGCGTTGTATTCCCTCGAAGAGGAAAGGGTGATGCAGCACAGTAGCGTAAGTATTTCCCTCAGTTTTTGAGAACCAAGGTATCAATCCAGTAGGACACCACGCGCGAGTCCCTCGCGCCTGCACAAACAAATAAGAACTTCGCAGCCAACGTGATAAGGGGTTGTCAATCCCTTTATGGTCACTTACAAAAGTGAGATCTGATAGATAGGATAGTGTGATATTTTTGGTATTTTTGGATATAAGAACATAAAGTAAATAAAGCAAAGTAAAGTAGATTGTAGATTTAATATACTGAGAATAGACCCGGGGGCCATAGGTTGCACTAGTGGCTTCTCTCATGATACCAGAATTCTACGGTGGGTAAACAAATTATTGTCGAGCAATTGATAGAAAAGCGAATAGTTATGAGAATATCTAGGCATGATCATTATATATAGGCATCACGTCCGTGACAAGTAGACCGAAATGATTCTGCATCTACTACTATTACTCCACATCGACTGCTATCCAGCATGCATCTAGAGTATTAAGTTCATAAGAACAGAGTAATGCTTTTAGCAAGATGACATGATGTAGATGGATAAACTCAAGCAATATGATATAAACCCCATCTTTTTATCCTCGATGGCAACAATACAATACGTGCCTTGCTTCCCCTGCTGTCATTGGGAAAGGACACCGCAAGATTGAACCCAAAGCCAAGCACTTCTCCCATTGCAAGAACTATAGATCTAGTAGACCAAACAAAACCAATAATTCGAAGAGACTTGCAAGGATATTATAATCACACGTAAAAGATTTCAGAAAATAACCAAATATTTCTCGTAGATAATCTTGATCATAAACCCACAATTCATTGGATCTCGACAAACACACCGCAAAAAGATTACCTCGAATAGATCTCCTCGAAGACCGAGGAGAACTTGGTATTGTGATCCAAAAAGAGAGAAGAAGTCATCTAGCTAATAACTATGGACCCGAAGGTCTGTGGTATACTACTCACAACTCATGGTGAGGCTATGGTGTTGATGTAGAAGCACTCCATGGAAGATCCCCCCCCCCTCCGGCGGTGCTCCAGACTAGGCCCCAAGATGGGATCTCACGAGAGCAGAAGGTTGCGGTGGTGGAATTAGGGTTTTCTCTGTTGCCTCGATGTTTTCAGGGTACATGTATATAGGAGGAAGGAGGGCATCGGGGGAGCCAGAGGGGGCCCACGAGTGTGGGGGTGCGCCCTAGACCCTCGTGGCCGCCTCCTTCGTTCCCTCGCGTGTACTCCAAGTCTTCTGTGTTCATATCGTTCCAAAAATAACTCTCGCGAAGGTTTCATTCCGTTTGGACTCCGTTTGATATTCCTTTTCTGCAAAACTGTGAAATAGGCAAAAAACAACAATCTGCATTGGGCCTTGGGTTAGTAAGTTAGTCCCAAAAACAATATAAAAGTGTATAACAAATCCCATTAAACATCCAAAACATAATATATAATAGCATGGAACAATAAAAAATTATAGATACGTTGGAGACGTATCAAGCATCCCCAAGATTAATTCATGCTCGTCCTCGAGTAGGTAAATGATAAAAACAATTTTTTTGATGTGGAATGCTAACCAACATAATTCTCAATGTAATTTCCTTATTGTGGCATGAATGTTCAGATCCGAAAGATTCAAGACAAAACTCTATATTGACACAAGAATAATAATACTTCAAGCATACTAACAAAGCAATTATGTCTTCTCCAAATAACATGGCCAAAGAAAGTTATCCCTACAAAATCATATAGTCTGGCTATGCTCCCTCTTAATCACACAAAATATTCATATCATGCATAACCCTGGTTTCAGCCAATCAATTGTTTTCATACTCAAATTTTTTCGAACCTTTCAACTTTCACGCAATACATGAGCGGGAGCCATGGATATAGCACTATAGGTGGAATAGAGTGGTGGTTGTGGAGAAGACAAAAAGGAGGAAGATAGTCTCACATCAGCTAGGCGTATCAATGGGCTATGGAGATGCCCATCAATAGATATCAATGCGAGTGAATAGGGATTGCCATGCAACGGATGCACTAGACCTATAAGTGTATGAAAGCTCATCAAAAGAAACTAAGTGGGTGTGCATCCAACTTGCTTTCTCATGAAGACCTAGGGCATTTGAGGAAGCCCATCGTTGGAATATGCAAGCCAAGTTCTATAATGAAAATTCCCACTAGTATATGAAAGTGACAAAACAAGAGACTCTCTATCATGAAGATCATGGTGCTGCTTTGAAGCACAAGTATGGAAAAAGGATAGTAGCATTGTACTTCTCTCTTTTCTCTCATTTTTTTGGAGGGGCTTTCTCTTTTTTTAGCCCCTCTCTATTTTTTGGGGCCATCTCTTTTTTTGGCCTTTCCTCACATGCGACAATGCTCTAACAATGAAGATCATCACACTTTTATTGACTTACAACTCAAAGATTACAACTCGAAGCTAGAACAAAATATGACTTTATATGAATGCCTCCGGAGGTGTACCGAGATGTGCAATGAATCAAGAGTGACATGTATGAGAAATTATGCATGGTGACTTTGCCACGAATACGATGTCAACTACATGATCATGCATGGCAATATGACAATATGAAGCGTGTCATATGAACGGAACGGTGGAAAGTTGCATGGCAATATATCTCGGAATGGCTATGGAAATGCCATGATAGGTAGGTATGGTGGCTGTTTTGACGAAGGTATATGGTGGGTGTATGGTACCGGCGAGAGTTGCGCGGTACAAGAGAGGCTAGCAATGGTGGAAGGGTGAGAGTGTGTATAATCGATGGACTCAACATTAGTCATAAAGAAGTCATATACTTATTGCAAAAATTTACGATTCATCAAAAAAAGTAATCAACGCATGATCCTAAGGGGAGGTTGGTAGGAGTTAACCATCATGCGCCCCCGGCCTCCACACAAAGGATGACACTCAATAAATACCTCATGCTCTAACTTCATCAGATAGCGGTTCACCGTGCATGCTACGGGAATCACAAACTTTAACACAAGTATTTCTCAAATTCATAATTACTCCACTAGCATGACTCTAATATCACCATCCTCATATCTCAAAACAATCATCAAATATCAAACTTCTCATCGTATTCAATGCACTTTATGTGAAAGTTTTTACTATATTCATCTTGGATGCCTATCATATTAGGACTAGTTTTATAACCAAAGCACATTACCATGCTGTTCTAAAAGACTCTCAAAAGGATATAAGTGAAGCATGAGAGATCAACAATTTCTAAAAAATAAAATCACCACCGTGCTCTAAAAGATATAAGTGAAGCACTAGAGCAAAACTATCTAGCTCAAAAGATATAAGTGAAGCACATAGATTATTCTAACAAATTTTAAACCATACTTATATCTCTCAAAAGGTGTGTACAGAAAGGATGATTTTGGCAAACTAAAAAGCAAAGACTCAAATCATACATGACGCTCCAAGCATAACACATTTCATGTGGTGAATAAAAATATAGTCTCGAGTATAGTTACCGATAGATGAAGACGAAAGAGGGGATGCCTTCCCGAGGCATCCCCAAGCTTAGGCTTTTGGTTGTCCTTGAATTTTAACTTGGGGTGCCTTGGGCATCCCCAAGCTTAGGCTCTTGCCACTCTTTGTTCCATAGTCCATCAAAGCCATACTCAAAACTTGAAAACTTCACAACACAAAACTTAGCCAAAAATCTCGTGAGCTCTGTTAGTATAAGAAAACAAACCACCACTCAAAGGTACTGTAATGAACTTATTCTTTGTTTATATTGGTGTTAAACCTACTATATTTCAACTTCTCTATGATTCATACTCCCAAATACTACTCATAGAATCATCAAAATAAGCAAACAACACACGAAAAACAGAATCTGTCAAAAACAGAACAGTCTGTAGTAATCTGTAACTTTCGAATACTTCTGTAACTCCAAAAAAATTGAAATAAATTGGTAAACGTGAAGAATTTGTCTATTAATAATCCGCAAAAATAATCAAATAAATAGCACTCTCCAGTACAATCTGGTGTCCAATCTCGTGGGCGCTAAAGTTTCTGTTTTTTACAGCATGATCATATAAACTTTAGACAAGTCTTCCCAAAGGTTCTACTTGGCACAAACACTAATTAAAACACAAAAACACATGTAAACAGAAGCTAGATGCAATATTTATTCCTAAACAGAAGCAAAAACAAAGAAAATAAAATTGGGTTGCCTCCCAACAAGCGCTATCGTTTAACGCCCCTAGCTAGGCATGATACAAGGACAGATCTAGGTATTGCCATCTTTGGTCTTTACTTTTTTGGCGGTGTCAATTCGAATCCGGGAGGTTCTTTATGTTTCCCTTCATATTCGGAAATCTTTAGATCTAACGAATCCAACTACTTATTGCAAAGGGTAATCAACATATTCATGCGGGTAGAGATTTCCACTAACATTCTTAAGAGGTTCAAGAGACTTTTGTAATATTTTCGTTACTTCGCAAATTTTCTGAAAAACTTGAGTCTCTTCTGGGGTAGAGGGTTGTCTGAACAACTCTATCAAAGCATTATAGGAATCAATAGTATGAATCCCCAAGAAATTTCCTCCGGTAACGGTATGAAGAGTAAGTCTATTCCAAGGAGTTATGCCAATAAAAAAGTTGCGAAGAAGCAAGGAAGTGGAAAGCTTCCTAGTAGATCTATTTAGAGCATTGCAAATTCTATACCAGGCATCTTTTAGGTTTTCCTCCTCCCTTTGTTTAAAATTAAGAACCTCACTCTCGGGAGTATTGATAATGATAGGTGTGCTAGCCATGACGGCAAGGCAGAGTGAATGATAAACACACGGCAAAAAGAAGGGCAAATAAAACGGCAAGGGTGAAGTGGGGGAGAGGAAAACGAGAGGCAAATAAATGTAATGCGAATGATAAGGGTTTGTGATAGGTACTTGGTATATGACTTTTGCGTACGCCTCCCCGGCAACGGCGCGAGAAATTCTTCTTGCTACTTCTCAAGCTTGCGTTGTATTCCCTCGGAGAGGAAAGGGTGATGCAGCACAGTAGCGTAAGTACTTCTCTCAGTTTTCGAGAACCAAGGCATCAATCCAATAGGAGACCATGTGCGAGTCCATCGCACCTGCACAAACAAATAAGAACTTCACAGCCAACGCGATAATGGGTTGTCAATCCCTTTACGGTCACTTATGAAAGTGAGATCTGATAGATAGGATAGTGTGATATTTTTGGTATTTTTGGATATAAGAACAAAAAGTAAATAAAGCAAAGTAAAGGAGATTGTAGATTTAATATGTTGAGAATAGACCCGGGGGCCATAGGTTTCACTAGTGGCTTCTCTCATGATAGCAGAATTCTACGGTGGGTAAACAAATTACTGTCGAGCAATTGATAGAAAAGCGAATAGTTATGAGAATATCTAGGCATGATAATTATATATAGGTATCACGTCCGTGACAAGTAGATCGAAACGATTCTGCATCTACTACTATTACTCCACACATCGACCGCTATCCAGCATGCATCTAGAGTATTAAGTTCATAAGAACAGAGTAATGCTTTAAGCAAGATGACATGACGTAGAGGGATAAACTCAAGCAATATGATATAAACCCCATCTTTTTATCCTCGATGGCAACAATACAATACGTGCCTTGCTGCCCCTGCTGTCACTGGGATAGGAAACCACAAGATTGAACCCAAACTTCTCCCATTGCAAGAACTATAGATCTAGTAGGACAAACCAAACCAATAATTCGAAGAGACTTGCAAGGATATTTAAAAGATTTCAGAAAAGAACCAAATATTTCTCGTAGATAATCTTGATCATAAACCCACTATTCATCAGATCTCGACAAACACACCGCAAAAAGATTACATCGAATAGATCTCCTCGAAGACTGAGGAGAACTTGGTATTGAGATCCAAAAAGAGAGAAGAAGCCATCTAGCTAATAACTATGGACCCGAAGGTCTGTGGTATACTACTCACAACCCATGGTGAGGCTATGGAGTTGATGTAGAAGCACTCCATGGAAGATCCCCCCTCCGGCGGAGCTCCGGAACAGGCCCCAAGATGGGATCTCAAGGGAATAGAAGGTTGCGGTGGTGGAATTCGGGTTTTCTCTATTGCCTCGATGTTTTCAGGGTACATGGATATATATAGGAGGAAGGAGGGTGTCGGGGGAGCCAGAGGGGGCCCACGAGGGTCGAGGCGCGCCCTGTAGGAGGGGGCGCGCCCTGGACCCTCGTGGCCACCTCCTTCGTTGCCTCACGTGTACTCCAAGTCTTCTGTGTTGATATCGTTCCAAAAATAACAATCGCGAAGGTTTCATTCCGTTTGGACTCTGTTTGATATTCCTTTTTTGCAAAACCCTGAAATAGGCAAAAAACAACAATCTGCACTGGGCCTTGGGTTAGTAGATTAGTCCCAAAAATAATATAAAAGTGCATAATAAAGCCCATTAAACATCCATAACATAATACTTAGTTTTCATTGGGCTTTATATATATTAGCATGGAACAATAAAAAATTATAGATACGACGGAGACGTATCAATGGGCTTCCTCAAATGCCCTAGGTCTTCATGAAAAAGCAAGTTTGATGCACACCCACTTAGTTTTCTTTCAAGCTTTCATACACTTACAACTCTAGTGCATTGGTTACATGGCAATCCCTACTCACTCACATTGATATCGATTGATGGATATCTCCATAGTCCATTGATTTTCCTACTTGATGTGAGATTTTCTCCCTACTTTTGTCTACTGCCACCTTCTATTCCACCAATAGTGTTATGTCCATGGCTCACGCTCATGTATTGCGTGAAGAGTTGAAAAAGCTGAAGCGCGTTAAAAAGAATGAAAGTTGCTTGGCTGACACCGGGTTGGGCATGATTTATACTTTGTGTTGAGAAGAGGGAGCATAACAAGACAATATGCTTTTGTAGGGGTAACTTTCTTTAGCCATGTTATTTTGAAGCTTCATAATTTTCTTTCTAGTATGCTTGAAGTATTATTGTTTTGATATCAATGAACTTTTGTTTTGAAACATATGGATCTGAACATCCATGCCAAATAAAGAATAAATACATTGCTAAATATGCTAGGTAGCATTCCACATCAAAATTCTCTTTTTATCATTTACCTACTCGAGGACGAGCAGGACTTAAGCTTGGGGATGCTAGATATGTCTCGGACGTATCTATAATTGTTTATGGTTCCATGCTACTATATTATCAACTTTGGATGTTTTATATGCATTAATATGCTATTTTATATTATTTTTGGGACTAACTTACTAAACTAGAGCTGAGTGCCAGTTTCTGTTTTTTCCTTGAGTTTGAGTTTCGTGGAAAAGGAATATCAAACGGAGTCCAAACGGAATAAAACTTTCGCGATGATTTTTTTGGACCCGAACACTTGTGTACGACTTGGAGTCCAAGTCAGAGAGACCCCGAGGAGACAACAAGCCAGTAGGTACGCCCCTAGGGCTTGTGGCCCCGTCGTAAACCCCCTGGCCCCGTTCTTTGGCCTATATATTTAGAAGAATTCCCCAAACCCTAGAAGCGTCCACGAAAATACTTTTCCACCGCCGTGGGTTTCTGATCTCGTGAGATCCCATCCGGGGGACTTTTTCGGTACTCTGCCGGAGGGGGATTCGATCATGGGGGGCTTCTACATCAACCTTGTTTCCCTTTCAATGATGCGCGAGTAGTTTACCACAGACCTATGGGTCCATAACTAGTATCTAGATGGCTTCTTCTCTCTCTTTGATCTTCAATACAATATTCTCCTCGATGTTCTTGGAGATCTATTTGACGTAATCTTCTTTTGCGGTGTGTTTGTCGAGATCCGATGAATTGTGGATTTATGATCAGATTATCTATGTATATTATTTGAATCTTCTCTAAATTCTTATATGCATGATTTGATATCTTTGTATTTCTCTTCGAATTATTGGTCTTGTTTGGCCAACTAGATTGGTAGTTCTTGCAATGGTAGAGGTGCTTAGTTTTGGGTTCAATCTTGCGGTGTCCTCACCCAGTGACAGAAGAGATAGCAAGGCACGTATTGTATTGTTTCCATCAAGGATAAAAAATATGGGGTTTATATCATATTGCTTGAGTTTATCCCTCTACATCATGTCATCTTGCTTAAGGCGTTACTCTGTTCTTATGAACTTAATACTCTAGATGCATGCTGGATAGCGGTCGATGTGTGGAGTAATAGTAGTAGATGCAGGCAGAAGTCGGTCTACTTGTCACAGACGTGATGCCTATATTCATGATGATTGCCTTAGACATCGTCATAAATTTGCACTTTTCTATCAAATGCTCGACAGTAATTTGTTTACCCACCATATGCTTTATTCAAGAGAGAAGCCTCTAGTGAAACGTATGGCCCCGGGTCTATTTTACATCTATTATTTTTAGATCTATAAAACCAAAACCCAAAAATACCTTGCTGCAATTATTTTGTGTTTACTTTATTTTGCTTTTTACTTTAGTTTTAAATCTACTCTATCAGATCTCACTCTTGTTCGCGATGTTGAAGGGCTTTACAACCCCTTTTCTGCATTGTGTGCAAGTCTTTGTTAGTTTGTGCAGGTGCATATATTGGAGACTTGCTTATACCTCCTATTGGATTGATACCTTTGTTCTCAACTAAGGGAAATATGTATCTCTACTTTGTTGCATCACCCTTTCCTCTTCAAGGGAAAAATCAACGCAAGCTCAAGAAGTAGCACTGGTTCATGAATATCTCATTCCCCCATAGGCAAAAAAGGTCAAAGTGTGAATCTTTACCAATGACATATGTACCTAAAAGCACCATGTTAATATTAGAAAAAATGTTTAGAATAATGATGCGGCTAGAACTACGTCGGTATTTCCCCAAAGAGGAAGGGATGATGCAGCACAACGACGTTAGGTATTTCCCTTAGATGTGAAACCAAGGTTATCAAACTAGTAGGAGACTCAAGAAACACTATGTAAATGGTACCTTCACGCAAGAAACAAATACTTGGAACCCGACGCGTAAGAGGGGTTGTCAATCCCTCCCGAGTAAAAGATTGGTAAATAGGTAGATAGATAAAAGAAAATGGAACAACAGCAAATAAAATTCAGTGATGTATTTTTGGGTTTTATATAATATAGATACGAAAATAAAAGATGCAAATAAAGTAAAAGGCAAATAGCAATGTAGATCTGAAAGTATATGATAGGAAAATAGACCTGGGGCTGTAGATTTCACTAGTGGCTTGTCTCAAAAAATAGCATACGGTGGGTAAACAAATTAGTGTTGGGAAATTGATAGAAATCGAATAATCATGACGATATCCAAGACAATGATCATGTATATAGGCATCACATCCAAGATTAGTCAACCAACTCATCTACTACTATTACTCCACTCATCGACCGCTATCCATCATGCATCTAGTGTATTAAGTTCATGGAGAAATGGAGCAATGCAATAGGAACGATAACATGATGTAGACAAGATCTATTCATGTAGGAATAGACCCCATCTTTGTATCCTTAATAACAATGATACATGCGTGCCTTGCTGCCCCTCTGTCACTGGGAAAGGACACCACAAGATCGAACCCATCATAAAGAACTTCTTCCCATTGCAAGATAAATAAATCAAGTTGGCCAAACAAAACCCAAATATCAGAGAAGAAACATGAGGCTATAATAATCAAGTATGGATATTAAGGCAAAACAAATCTGATCAGAAACTCATAATTCATCGGATCCCAACAAACACACCGCAAAAGTCATTACATCAAATAGATCTCCAAGAGTCCATTGTATTGAGAATCAAAAATGAAAGAAGCCATCTAGCTACTGCCTATGGACCCGTAGTTCTGTGGTGAACTACTCATGCATCATCGGAGGAGAACCAATGAGGATGATGAACCCCTCCGTGGTCGTGTTCCCCTCTGGCGGAGTGCCGGAGAAGGGCTCTAGATTGGATCTCGTGGTTCTGGAACTTGCGGCGGCTGGAACAATTTTTTGTCGACTCCCCTAGGGTTTCTAGAATATTTTGGTATTTATAGAACTGAGGGGCAGTGCAGGAGACCTCCGTGGGCCCCGCAACCCACCAGGGCATGCCTAGGCTCCCTGGTGTGCCTTGGTGTCTTGTGCTCCCCACGAGCCTCCCCCTAGTGGCTTCCTTGGCCCATAAGTTGTCTTCTGGTAAATCACCAAAAAGTTTTGTTGCATTTGAATTCTGATTGATAGGGATTTTCTGGAAAAAACAGCAACTGGTCTAGAAAAAGCAAGCAAAAAACAAGAACTGACACTTGGCACTATGTCAATAGGTTAGTCCCAAAAAATGATATAAAGTTGCTATAAAATGAATGTAAAACATCCAAGATTGATAATATAACAATATGGAACAAGCAAAAGTTATAGATACTATGGAGACGTATCAGCAACCCCAAGCTTAGTTCCTACTCGTCCTTGAGTAGATAAATGATAAAAATAGAATTTTTGATGTGGAATGTTGCCAATCATGTTCATCACATATTCTTTTATTTGTAGCAGCAATATACTTGTTCAAGTTATATTCATTGAAAATCTCAAGCATCTCATTCTTCCAAGAATTATAGAACTCTCCGTCAAGCATAGGCACTCTATGGCTAATACTCCCAAACGTAGACTCATCCATCTTCCTCCAATAGTGATTAAACCAAAGCAATGGAGACCAAAGCTCTTATACCAATTGAAAGGATCAAGAAAAGGGGTCTAGAGGGGGGGGGGGGTGGTTAGACCCTTAACAAGTAAAACTGGCAGTTTTTAAGTTCTTCAAGTTAAGGTGGAGTTTTAGCACAAATTCAAGCATTCACAATACATTTCAAGCAAGCATGACAAGAGTATATGTAGTGGAAAGGGTAAATCATGCTAATTGCAAGAAAGTAATGGGATGACATTGGAGTGTGCAAACGCAATGAAGGCATGGAGAATTTTGGCGTGGTTCCGATAGGTGGTGCTATCGTACATCCACGTTGATGGAGACTTCAACACATGAAGGGTAACGGTTGTGCGAGTCCACGGAGGGCTCCACCCACAAAGGTGTTGGAGATATGCCCTAGAGGCAATCATGTATGATGATATTTCCTATGTTTTTATGAATAAAGATAGTCCTTGGATGTAATCAATGATACTTGTTGTCAAGTATGTGACTTGTCTGTGAGATCTTGTGTTGTATGATACATCCTAAATGGTCCCTAGTCGTAAGTGATGTGTGGACACACGTCGGACTAGACTAGCATATGACACGATGGATGGCTCGGTCTCACCAGCCATGGAGCATTGGATGCTAACCGGATAATATGGACTTGGAAAGGTCTGGTCAGATTCGACGTAGTCAGAGCCGAGTCGAGATAAGGTCTGAGTCGGACATACCCAACTATGAGACGCAACGATATGTCATATGTGAGTCTCTAGTGCAACATACGTTCTATGTCCTAAGACCTGAGCTCACGCATGTACTCGGGATGGTGACAGACTTGCTTTGGGCCAACCAAACGCTACTCCATAACTGGGTAGTTACAAAGGTAGGTTTCGGGCTTGTCCAGACCCATGCTGCGAGACGTGGTGGAGCAAGATGGGATTTGCCCATCCGATCAAGAGATATATACTCTGGGCCCCTTGTGTGATCTGACCAGGATAAGCATGGCCATGCGACAAGGATTAGGAGATAATCAGATTTGGGTCGGCAGCACTGGAACGAGAAATAGGTGGGGCTAGCACAAGGATGACAGTCTCGCCTTGAGCCCGACAACATATATCGTGTGGCAAAGGGAACAGAAGTGTGACATGTTGTGCAGGTTCGCTAGCCAGCTTCATAGTCTGCTTGGTGGTCGGCACGCCTTGCTAGAGGCCGCTACCAACCATATAGGTCGGAGGTGATCCAAACTGTGACCAAGACGACTTGAACCTAATGGGTCATGCACTCAAGGGAAGGAATCTGTGAGGTTGGATCCGACTCCACAAGTCAGACTTGGTCCTACTCGGACTCGGATACAGACCGAACAGACTTTGGGCTTTAGGGTCCGTGCGAGGCCCAAGGGTTGAGCCCGCGACGGATGCCTATATATAGTGGAGGTGCGATACACTCATTCGGTTGATCACTTCGGCGCCATCATTAGGGCTTTGCATATGTTGCAACTAGCCACCTCCACTCACCGCCAATTGTACGATCGGACCTAGCAGTCCGTCGCATGACATTCCTCCTGCACGCGCGGATACCGTTAGAGGCGGTGCACTTGCGCCCTCCGACAAACCTGTTCACGGGATCCGATCGGCTACGTGGGAGACCGACAAGGAGGAGACGACTCCGGAGACGCGCTACCCCAACTCTACTTCCGCTGCATGGAAATGCGCGTCTAGTGGTAACGATCTGTGATCCATATCCCTTAGCATGTTCCTGGATATTCTTCATGTAGGAAAATTTTAATTTACAGTCGATGCACCCTACGGTAGAACTCAACAGAAGGGTCCACGAAGAAGCAACCTTGTCTATCCCACCATGGCCATCGCCCAGAAAGGACTAGCCTTACTCGGGTAGATCTTCATGAAGTGGGCGATCTCCTTGCCTTTACAAACTTATTGGTTCAACTCCACAATCTTGTCGGAGGCTCCCAAGTGACACCTAACCAATCTAGGAGACACCACTCTCCAAAATGTAATAGATGGTGTGATGATGATGAACTCCTTGCTCTTGTGCTTCAAATGATAGTCTCCCCAACACTCAACTCTCTCTCACATATTTGGATATGGTGGAAAGATAATTTGAGTGGAAAGCGACTTGGGGAAGGCTAGAGATCAAGATTCTTGTGGTAGGATTGGTATATCTTGGTCTTAACACATGGATAGGTAGTTCTCTCTCAGAAAATGTATGCTAGAAGTGTAGGCATGTTCTGATGTCTCTCTCACATATGGAGAAGGGGGTGGAGCGGTATTTACAGCCTCCACACAAAATCCAACTGTTATACACATATGACTCAACTCGGTCAGACCGAATAGAAGAACTCGGTGAGACCGATTCAGTTCAAAATGTGAACATTAGGAATCTCCGTGGGACCGACTAGAAGAACTCGGTGGGACCGATGTGCTAGGGCTTAGGGAAAACATCAACTCGGTGGTACCGATTGCATCAACTCAGTGAGACCATTGTGAAGCAATAAGGCAACAGAGAAAATGTCAAGCCAAATCGGTGAGACCGATTGCTATCTTGGTGAGACCGAAATAATTGCAAGAGGCGACAGATAATTGGCAAGGCCATCTCGGTGAGATCGAGATCCGTGTCGGTGTGACCAAACTGTTGGGGTTTCTAGCAGTGGCTATGTCATGAGAACTTGGTGGCGTCGGGTAGGATATACCGGTGATGCCGAGTTGGAGTTTTGGGTTTTGACATATTTGGAATGAGAAAGTGGCTGAGGGCTTTGGAGCAATATCACTAAGCACTTGAGCAAGCAATCCATTAAGCAACACCTCATCTCCTTTTAATAGTATTGCCTTTCCCATGGACTCAATGTGATCTTGGATCACTAAAATAGAAATGAAGAGTCTTGAACTTTTGCCAATATCTGTCCTTAGCATTTTTAAGGGGTTCCACATCCTCTTGTCCTTTCGACGCCATTGTTGAACTTATCTGAAATACACTAGATAAAAGCAGTGGTCCGACAAGAGATATGTTGACATTAATTACCAAAATCACCCAGGGAGCACTTGTGCTTTCACGAGTCCCCACATAACTGCGGGCACAACTTTTCAAAAGATGTAACCCTGCAGGGGTGCTCCTAGTAGTCCATCATAAATTACCACACATATTCGATGGAAAACCTCACACCGTGATACACGATGCCTTTAAGGAATCCGGGTGGACACGCCACTCGTCACATGTAAAACAAAACCAGCAAGACATCCTGCCGTGCCGTCGATCCCGAAAGGAGCCGCATGTATCTCGTTCTTAGGGCACACTGGATGGGCAAGATGTCAGGTTGGCCAAGACCCTAGCTGCCCACGGGGTGCCGCACATCGCCCAGTGTGGACCAGCACTCATTAGGAGCACTGGCCCGGGTGTTGATTAATTTTGCGTGAGGGACAACATGTCCCTATGTAAGTTATTATTATTATTATTAGGACAATTTAAAACCAAAGCTCGGCCTTGCTGAAAGAGTATTTTCCTAAGATGAATGATCAAGGGGGGCCCCATAAAACCCCACAAAAGTTAGGAGTGCTCATCATGGAACATAACACCGGTATTACGAAAACTAGGGCTGCGAGAGTGAACATAATAGTGATATCCAAGGTAATGACCATATTGCCTGGAATCTTACTTGGAAGAAGATCGAATCCATGAAGTAGACGAACGAACCCTCACAGTCCAAAACATTACCGGGAACTATCAAAAAGAAGCACAACTCGAAAGACGCAAACAATATGGTAAATAAACAAGCATAATCATGACATGATGCACAACAAAGTATGAAGCATGTATGGTTAAAAGAGGCATGTCATGGTGATACGTCCAAAACGTATCTATAATTTTTGCTTGCTCCATGCCACTTTTGGGTGATATTGCTATGATATTCATACACTTCCATACACTTTTGATCATATTTGGACTAACTTACTAATCCAGTGCACCCCAGTGCCAGTTTCTGTTTTCGGCTGTTTTTGTATTTCAGGTTTTCACGTTTCGAGAACTGCCCAGGAAAATCCAGAAAAAATATATAAAAAATCAGCGTATCGGAAACAACACTGCGTCCGAAGGGCAGCCTGGGGGGCCACAGGGGCTCCAGGCGCCCTGTGAGCGCTCCCCCCTGGGCCGCGCCGGGGGGGGGGCGCCTCGGCCCCCCGAGAGCCCCCCGGTGCCCTACTTTGGCATATATTTAAAGGACTCTCCAAAACCCTCGAAACAGGACTTCTTTTCGCGATCCCATCTCTGTTCCGCCGCCGCCGCTTCCAAGATCGGGAGGACCAGGAGAACTCTTCCCGGCACCCTGCCGGAGGGGAGGATCACCACCGGGAGCTTCTCCACCACCATGGATGCCTCCCGGATGACTCGTGAGTAGTCTCCCTTGGACCATGAGTCCATGACCAATAGCTATGTGATGTTCTCCTCCCGTTCTTGTTCTTCACTAATTAGTCCTCGTGAGCTGCCCTACATGATCGAGGCACCTATGTAATCCTTATGCTGTTGCTATGTTGAGTTTGCTGGGATCCGATGGATTATGAGATTATGTTCAGATTGATCTTGAGTAATATATTTGATCTACCTCTTTTATATTTTAGTTCATAAGTAATTCTTGCATGTTCTCCGTTGTTATTTATTGCTTTGGCCGAGTAGTAAGTAGTGACTCCAAGAGGGAACGTTATGCTCGATTGTGGGTTCATGCCCCTCGATGACTAGCTTGAGTGACAGAAACATGAGTCTAGGGGATGTGCTGTTGCCACAAGGGGGAAAACAACGGTGCTTGTGCCCGCGGGTGCAAGGATTGTTTACTTTACGCAAAGTTCTTTTAATACAGTTGTCTGTTGCATTGAGTTTACACTATGGGTGGGACTCGCAACTTAATACCAGCGAGATGTTCTGGATAGATATCTCAAGGTGGATGATTAGTAGTAGATATTGATGTGTTTCGGTCTACTTACTTTGGCGTACCGCCCATGCTTTGAACCTCAACCTTTCTTGCAATGTAATCAGCATTGGTTTGCGTTCGTGGTCCTGTCAATTGCCCAGCTGTAATTTGTTTACCTCACATAGCTATTTTATCGTCTTTTGGGAGAGAGACATCACTAGTGAACATCATGAGACTCCGGTCCATATTACCATCATTGATCACATCCACTATTTACTTTTCTTTATTTACTTACTATTGCAAAAACACTATCTATCACTACTATCATATTGCTTTTAACACTTTGTGAACTACAAGGCCGGAGAGATTGACAACCTCTCTGTACTCGTTGCGAGCAAAGTTATTTGTATCTGTGTGCAGGTCCACATTGATTTCTGATTGCGCTGTTAGCAATTGACACCTACTTGTTGAACCTAGGAGTCTCTGGGGATTCGATCCTTGGCATCTTTGCTAGGGAAAAACACTTCTACTTACTGCATCTTACACCTTCCACTTGGGGTAACCAACGAGGGGTTCGAGGCCCATCAAGAAGTATTTTCAGGCGCCGTTGCCAGGGAATCCACTCTTCAGGATAGGGGAGTTGCATGCTATCTTTTACCTTTGCTTTTTAGTCTTGTTAGTTTACTTTTCATTTTTGCTTTAGTTCCTTTTATCGAAAATCACAAAAATAGTTATCTTGCTTGCTTGCTACTATGGGTTCTACCAAAAACACTAAATGGGAGGAGTACACCCCTACTTCCATTGCCCCACTTATCTCTGACGGGGTTTACAAAAAAGATAAACCTTGTGATTACACTAGTTATGACGGAGAGTTATGCCCATGGCATGGACTCCCAGGAAAAAAGTATGAGCCTCAGTTTAAAATTGCTCCTAAACTTCTCGAAACTTGGGAAGATGTTCAAACTCTTATAATAGAGAGCGAATTAAACAAAGAGGATGACACTACAATTCTGCCCACTAATGATAAAATTGATTTTGATAATTGTAGTATCTCAGAAGTTGTTGCCTTTCTACAAGGAATGGCTAAGGATCCCAACACTAGCACGCTTAATCTTGCCTTCACAGAGCATATCACTAATGCTCTTATCAAAGCTAGGGAGGAGAAACTTAGAGTAGAAGCCTCCATACCTAGAAAGCTAGGAGATGGTTGGGATTCTATGATTAAAATTAAGATAAACAACTTCTCATGCTATGCTTTATGTGATATTGTAGCAAGTACTTCTATTATGCCCAAAAGACTATATGATATGCTTAAATTAAAATCTTTTGATTCTTGTTCTTTTGGTGATGCTCTCGTTGATTCTTCCATAAAGAAACCTTTGGGGAGGATTGACGATGTTCTTATTGTTGTCAATGATAATTATGTGCCCGTTGATTTCACTATTATGGATATTGAATGTGATCCTTCATGTCCAATTATTTTGGGACGTCCCTTTTTGCGCACCGTTGGTGCTGTCATTGACATGAAAGAGGGTAATATTAAATTTCAGTTTCCTCTCAAGAAATGGATGGAACACTTCCCTCGTAAGAAGGTCAAGTTACCTTTTCAGTCCGTTGTACAGGCTAGCTATTCTTTTACTCTTGATAAAATTTGATCTCTATCCATTATGCCTAGCTTAAAGGCATAAAAGAAAGCGCTTTTGGGAGGCAGCCCACATGAATTAAATTTTAGTTTTTGTTGTGTCTTGATGTTGTTTACTGCTGTAGCATCATCATTGTATCTTTGCTTTTCATATTTGTGCCAAGTATAGCCTCTGATTGCTAGAAAGTTCAAAAGTTGTGAGGTGCTGTCCAGGAAACAGATTCTGTCCTTGGATAGAAAAATTCGTATAAAATCACCAGATCATCTTTTTGGTCTGAAATATTTCGACAGCGTTCTCTATATAATAGTCTTTCGTGCGTCAGTTCTGAGTTTTTTGATTTGAGTTGCAGAAGTATCCCGAACAGGTCAATTACTGCCTGCTGTTCTGTTTTTCACAGATTCTGTCCTGTTTTGCCTTACCTTCACTTTGCAAATTAAGAACTTGCTTTTTCTTTGCAAAAACCTTTTGGCAATCTTGAGAAACAGTAGAACTTCAAGAATATCCTTATTTCCAGAAAGGTATAATTATTTTATTAAGGGTACTAACCTCGCTAATCAGATTATGATGAGTTGTGTATGAAGGGAGTTTTCAAGTGTGCGAGGGAAGATGATAAAAAGATTCAGGAGTGTCAAGCGCTCAAGCTTGGGGATGCCCCCGTGCACCCCCAAGAAATATTCAAGGAGACTCAAGCGTCTAAGCTTGGGGATGCCCCCGTGCATCCCCTTCTCCATCAACGTTATCAGTTCGTCTTTCGTTTCGCTATATTTTTATCACTTCATATGTTATGTGCTATGCTTGGAGCGTCTTGCTTTTAGTTTTCTTTTTAGTTTTTCATAACGAGTCGGAACTCAGCATTCCTTTATGTGGGAGAGAAACACGCTCCACCTCTACCTAGAACATTACATAGAATTTTTATGTCTATCTATGCTGTGTGTGTTCTTTGTCTTTTAATAGCTACTATCGTGCTCTGCTCTTAGTATTCATGCTTATCTTTTCAAGAGCTTTTATTTAGTTGGTTGCTTGAACTCTCTTTAATTACCATGCTCACCTTATTAAGAGAGTTTGCTTCCGTTGCATGGGTTAATGTGTCTATGATAAAGATGCTACTTTCATGATGGTGCTTAGTAGTTCAGGTTTTATTTTGGTTAATCTCAAATAGCTGGGAGGTTCCCAATGTGTTATTGGAATACCAACTTGGTTTGTTTGCCTATGATGTGGTATGGTTTAGTAATATCTTCCTTCGAGAATTTATTTTGATTGACTTGGCGTATGCTCACGCATATTCAAGACTGTAAAGAAAGTCTGTCAAGCCTTGATGATCTTTTGTTTCTAAGTAACGATATAACTACCATGCCTGATTCAATATTGCTTTGTCGCTCTGCATGATTATGACCGTCATTGCTCTCTTAGTTGGTCGCTCCCAGTCTTTTGCTAACCTCCACCTGCACTAAGCAAACTAACCATGCAATACATAGCTCATGGGAAAGTAGCCTAAAAACTATTATGGTAAAGAATATGTTGCCTATGTATCTTATTTCTTATGAGTTGCTTGCTGAGCGGTAACCATGTTTCTGGGGACGCCATCAACTGTCACACTTTTGTTGAATATCATGTGAGTTGCTATGCATGTTCGTCTTGTCTGAAGTAAGGGTGATTTACCGTGGGTTGAATTAATATGCATATTGTTAGAGAAGAACATTGGGCCGCCAACCAAAGCCATGCATCATGGTGGAAGTTTTAGCTTGGACCTTAATCCTCAATCTCTCATGAGAATATGCTTATGCATTAAAGAGGAGTCCATCATCTATTTTCTATGTTGTCTCGGTATGGATGTCCTCAAGTTGAGATCTATCAAAAACGAGAAATCAAATGCGATCTATCTCCTTGGACCTTTGTACTGGTGGCATAGAGGTACCCCTTTGTGACACTTGGTTAAAACATATGCAATTCAATGATAACCCATGGGGATCCGAGCTAATTAGGACAAGGAGCGAGCACTATAGGTATTCGATGCATGAGGCTTGCAACTTATAAGATGTTTTATACATGACACATATGAAGTACTACTACCGTTGACACAATTGCTTCCATGTTTTCAAAATAAAAAGCTTTAGCACTTAACCTTTCTTTTACCTTTATGTTGAAGCACCAACTACTGAGAGCATGATTGTCATTCTGAGTGTAATGTGCATTGTCCCAAAGTAGCATTGTCTTTCACATGATTGTGATATCGTTTATTCTGAAATGATTGTATCTAGTCATCACTTAAACCTTGAAGGTGCCCTTGCATTTATGTTTTGCATCACTAAAGGGGGCAAGCTAGATATCACTTTATCATATTTGCACATCATGTTCATTGCAAATCTTTTTGATGTTTCAGTTTCATGTTGTAAAACTTTCAGTCATTTGTGATTTTCTCTTGAGACAACTTAATTACTATAGAATCATTGTCTCAGTAAGCTTTTGTCATATGAGTATGAGAAAGTCCTATATGGTTAATAGCATGTCACCACAGAAATTATTCTTGTTATCATTTACCTACTCGAGGACGAGCAGGAATTAAGCTTGGGGATGTTGATACGTCCAAAACGTATCTATAATTTCTGCTTGCTCCATGCCACTTTTGGGTGATATTGCTATGATATTCATACACTTCCATACACTTTTGATCATATTTGGACTAACTTACTAATCCAGTGCACCCCAGTGCCAGTTTCTGTTTTCGGCTGTTTTTGTATTTCAGGTTTTCACGTTTCGAGAACTGCCCAGAAAAATCCAGAAAATATATATAAAAAATCAGCGTATCGGAAACAACACTGCGTCCGAAGGGCAGCCTGGGGGGGGGGGTACAGGGGCTCCAGGCGCCCTGTGGGCGCGCCACCCCCCTCGGCCGCCCGAGAGCCCCCCGGTGCCCTACTTTGGCATATATTTAAAGGACTCTCCAAAACCCTCGAAACAGGACTTCTTTTCGCGATCCCATCTCTGTTCCGCCGCCGCCGCCGCTTCCAAGATCGGGAGCACCAGGAGAACTCTTCCCGGCACCCTGCCGGAGGGGAGGATCACCACCGGGAGCTTCTCCACCACCATGGACGCCTCCCGGATGACTCGTGAGTAGTCTCCCTTGGACCATGAGTCCATGACCAGTAGCTATGTGATGTTCTCCTCCCGTTCTTGTGCTTCACTAATTAGTCCTCGTGAGCTGCCCTACATGATCGAGGCACCTATGTAATCCTTATGCTGTTGCTATGTTGAGTTTGCTGGGATCCGATGGATTATGAGATTATGTTCAGATTGATCTTGAGTAATATATTTGATCTACCTCTTTTATATTTTAGTTCATAAGTAATTCTTGCATGTTCTCCGTTGTTATTTATTGCTTTGGCCGAGTAGTAAGTAGTGACTCCAAGAGGGAACGTTATGCTCGATTGTGGGTTCATGCCCCTCGATGACTAGCTTGAGTGACAGAAACATGAGTCTAGGGGATGTGTTGTTGCCATAAGGGGGAAAACAACGGTGCTTGTGCCCTCAGGTGCAAGGATTATTTACTTTACGCAAAGTTCTTTTAATGCAGTTGTCTGTTGCATTGAGTTTACACTATGGGTGGGACTCGCAACTTAATACCAGCGAGATGTTCTGGATAGATATCTCAAGGTGGATGATTAGTAGTAGATATTGATGGATTTCGGTCTACTTACTTTGGCGTACCGCCCATGCTTTGAACCTCAACCTTTCTTGCAATGTAATCAGCATTGGTTTGCGTTCGTGGTCCTGTCAATTGCCCAGCTGTAATTTGTTTACCTCACATAGCTGTTTTATCGTCTTTTGGGAGAGAGACATCACTAGTGAACATCATGAGACTCCGGTCCATATTACCATCATTGATCACATCCACTATTTACTTTTCGTTATTTACTTACTATTGCAAAAACACTATCTATCACTACTATCATATTGCTTTTAACCCTTTGTGAACTACAAGGCTGGAGAGATTGACAACCTCTCTGTACTCGTTGGGAGCAAAGTTATTTGTATCTGTGTGCAGGTCCACGTTGATTGCTGATTGCGCCGTTAGCAATTGACACCTACTTGTTGAACCTAGGAGTATCTGGGGATTCGATCCTTGGCATCTTTGCTAGGGGAAAACACTTCTACTTACTACATCTTACACCTTCCACTTGGGGTAACCAACGAGGGGTTTGAGGCCCATCACATGGGAAAATGCAACAATCAAATACTACACATCAAGTGAAGCTCAATATGCAACGGGTTGCATATTGACGAAACTTCACATTCAATTATCATCCAGT
The DNA here is from genome assembly GCA_902687465.1 of Secale cereale. Lineage (NCBI taxonomy): Eukaryota > Viridiplantae > Streptophyta > Magnoliopsida > Poales > Poaceae > Secale > Secale cereale. The sequence goes on along the minus strand of LR738711.1, from coordinate 278,523,149 downwards.
CCCAGTTAGGCATGCATCAATATTAAATATTGGTTAACTTGGCAAGAGGTGAATCATAAGAAAACTACCTGTCTAGGCAAGATTTGATGAGGCCGAAAATAACATATAAAAATTCTGGAAAATCCCCATATGCAATTTTTTTATTTTGGTACGGTTCTGCCTAAAATACAATTTTATTATTGTTAAGCATGGAAAGTAAGTGCACCATGTTATTTGATATGCCTCCAATGTATCTATAATTTTTGCTTGTTCCATGCTGTTATATTATCAATCTTCAATCTTTTACTTTCATTTTATAGCAACTTTATATCATTTTTGGGACTAACCTATTAACATAGTGCCAAGTGTCAGTCGTTGTTTTTTGCTTTTTTTTACTTCGTAGAAAATCCATATCAAATGGAGTCCAAAAGCAGCAAAACTTTTTGGTGATTTTTTCTTGACCAGAAGACAACTTATGGGCCAAGGAAGGAACCAGGGGGAGGCCTGTGGGGACCACAAGACTCCAGGGTGCGCCCTGGTGGGTTGTGGAGCTCACGCAGGTATCGTGCATAGACTCTCAGTTCTATAAATACCCAAATATTCCAGAAACCCTAGGGGAGTCGACGAAAACTTGTTCCAACCGCAGCAACTTCCAGAACCACGAGATCTAACCTAGAGCCATTCTCTGGCACTCCACCGGAGATCACGGAGGGTTTCATCATCCTCATTGGTGCTCCTCTGATGAAGCATGAGTAGTTCACCACAGATCTACGGGTCCATATGCAGTAGCTAGATGGCTTCTTTCTCCTTTTTATTCTCAATACAATGGTTTCTTGAAGATCTATTTGATGTCATGACTTTTGTGGTGTGTTTGTTGGGATCCGATGAATTGTGAGTTTATGATCAGATTTGTTTTACCTCAATATCCATACTTGATTATTATAGCCTCGTATTTCTTCTTTGATATTTGGGTTTTGTTTGGCCAACTTGATCTATTTATCTTGCAATGGCAAGAGGTGCTTTGTGATGGGTTCGATCTTGCGGTGTCCTTTCCCAGTGACAAAAGGGGCAGCAAGGCACGCATGTATCGTTGCTATTAAGGATAAAAAGATGGGGTCTATTCCTACATGAATAGATCTTGTCTGGATCATGTCATCGTTCCTATTGCATTACTCCGTTTCTCCATGAACTTAATACACTAGATGCATGCTGGATAGTGGTCGATGTGTGGAGTAATAGTTGTGTAGTCATGATGTCTCAAAGAAAGTAGTATGATGTTACTTACCCCAATATTTTGCTTGAGATTGAGAAAAGTACCAAGGAATATATGACCACACAATTTGAGCATAATAAGTATTTTACCAAGGAGCTTAAAGAACACTCTACTATGCTAGATGCTATAACAAAACAACTTGATGATATTAGTAGGGAAGTTTCTAATCTGCAATCTAAGTATGTTCATGCTGAAAATTTGTTAGGCAAAATATCCAATGCGCAAGCTACTTTAGTAAATCAAATGGCCGCTAAGCCAATTTCTTTAGAGGATAAAAATGATGAAGTTCTTAAAGTGATTGGTGTTTCTTCTATTGATTCCTTGTTTAGTAATGTTAAAATTGTTGAAAAAGGGACTGAAGAAGAGTCAACTTTAGCTAGAAGGCGTCCCGATGATTCCGAGGGTGAAAAACTTGATGTAAAATTTGATTAAAGATGTTTTGGAGAGGTCAAAACTTTAACTAATGATGTGCACACTTTTGGATTGCAAGGACTTTAATTTTGATAGTTGCTCTATGATTGAGTGTATTTCTTTGCTGCAATCTATGTTGAATTCACCTCATGCTTATGAACAAAACAAAGCTTTTACTAACCATATTTCCGAAGCGGTGATAAAATCCTTTGAAGAAAATTTGGAATTAGAGATTTCAATTCCTAGAAAATCATATGATGAATGGGAACCTATGATTAAAATCAAAAAAAAAAATTATGAGTGCAATGCTTTATGTGATTTGGATGCCGGTGTTTCCACAATTCCGAAATCTCTTTGTGATGTGCTTGCTCTTACCAATATTGAAGAATGTTCTCTTAATTTGCACTTGGAGAATTTCACTATTAAAAAGCCTTTGGCAATAATTAATGATATTCTTATTCTTGCAAATAGGAATTATGTGCCCATAGATTTTATTGTTCTTGAGATTGATTGCAATCCGTCTTGTCCCATTATACTTGGTGGTTCGTTTTTACGAACAAAAGGTACCGTGATTGGTATGAAAGAAGGGAATATTAAATTCCGATTTCCACTAAGAAAGGGTATGGAACACTTCCCTAGTACGAAGATTAAACCACCATATGAATCAATCATGAGGGCAACTTATGGATCAACCACCAAAGGTGACAACACGTAAGAATCTATGCATTATGCCTAGCTAGGGGCGTAAAACGATAACACTTGTTGGGAGGCAACCCGATGAATAAAATTTATTTTTACTTTTTATCTTTCTGTTCTTGGGTGTTTGGACAATTATGCTTCTGTTATTATTGTGTTATTATGTTTTAATTAGTGTTTGTGCCAAGCAAAGCCTTTGGGATGATTTGGTTGATAGTTGATTTGATCTTGTTGGAAAACAGAAACTTTTGCGCCCAGTACAGAAAATTCTAGAAATCACAAGATCATGATAATTCTCTGAAGTTTTTACACGAGATTTGTATACAAATTGCCAATGTTTTCCTAATTTTTCAGAATTTATAGAGTTGCAGAAGTATGGTGAATTTCCAGATTGCTATAGGCTGTTCTTTTTTTTTGACAGATTCTGTTTTCGTTACATTGTTTGCTTGTTTTGATGAATCTATGGTTTGTATTGGAGGGTATAAGCCATGGTAAAGTTGGAATGTAATAGTTATTGTGCAATAATAAAATATGAATGGGTTTGCAACAGTACTTAGAGTGGTGATTTGCTTTATTATACTAACTAATCTCACGAAGGTTTTGTTAAGTTTTGTGTGATTACAGTTTTCAACTTTTCGGTGAGATCACCATGGATGAAGGAATAAGGAGTGAAAATAGCCTAAGCTTGGGGATGCCCATGGCACCCTAATATAATATTCAGTAAGTATCAAGCAACTAAGCTTGGGGATGCCCCGAAAGGCATCCCTCTTTCTTCTAACGACCATCGGTATTTTACTTGGAGCTATATTTTTATTCGTCATATCATGAGTTTTTCTTGGAGCATCTTGTATTATATGAGTCTTTGCTTGTTTTGATTTTCAGTTTGTCACAATCATCCTTGTTGGACACACCTATATGAGAGAGCCAAAATTATGCTATGATTTATTAGAATTGCTCTTATGCTTCACTTAAATTTTGTGAGAGCAACGGAATTGCTCTAGTGCTTCACTTATATCTTTTTGAGCATGACGTGCTTTAGTATTTTTGAAGAAATACTCTCATGCTTCACTTAGATTTATTTGAGAGTTAGTAAAATTTTGAAGAAAATCTCTCTTGCTTCACTTATATTGTTTTGAGAGATGAATTTTTGTATGCTCATTTTATTCACTTAAATTAGCTTGAGCTTGTCAAAAGCAATTGCAACATATGAAATTAGTCCCAAAGTGATAGATATCCAAGAAGGATATAACACAAACTTTCATGAAGATCATTGGACAAAATAAACTTGATTCCTTGTAATAGTTTTGAGATATGATGATAGTAATATGTGAGTCATACTAATGAGTAATTGTGCTTTAGTAAGAATAATGGTGTTAAGGTTTGTGATTCCCTATGCAAGCACGAAAGTCAACGGTTATGCAATGAAATTACATCCTACTTGTGTTGCATTATTCGGTGTTAGTTATGTTTAATGTTCTTTTATGATGGTTCCCGTTCCTTGGTTGGTCGCTTCTCAATCTATTTGCTAGCCTTCACCTTGTACTCAGTAGAAATACTACTTGTGCATCCAAATCCTAAAACCCAAGTTGTGCAAAATGAGTCCACCATACATACCTATATGCGGTATTTCCATGTCGTCCTAAGCCAATTTTTATGTGCCAACTCTAATTTCAAAATAAACTTCTTCTTTTTTGTTCCCATACCGCTCATGAAGCGGCAAGGGTGGCCGATATTTTTCCATGCTAGATGTGTTATTCTCAAAATGAGTGTTTATTCACTTGTCATTGCACGAGAGTGTCGACGTAATAGGGATGTCCAGTCCCGAAGTGAAAAATAAATTTACTTTATGTTGTCAAATAATAAATTCCTTGGAAAGTGTTGGTATGCACGGTACCCGTGGATACGGCTAGCCGTGGATTGCGAAAGTATGGTGGAAAAGGAATAAACTTTATTTTATGTTTGGGAACCGCCTATGATGTGTCTAGCATGGAAAGTATTGTGAACTCTTAGTCGTTCTCGTTGACGAGAAAAGCATGCCACCCAAAATAATTTTATTTCTCAATTTAAGCTTTGATCTTTGGCGCCTCTACAAATCCCTACTTTCCTCTATAAAGGGTCTATCAATTTACTTTATGCAATTTTTATGTTTATTGGAGTCTCATCTTCTCTTATAAAGCACCAACTACGGAACATTATTATCACACTTGAGCATTGGACATCGCTAATATTTGGATGTGTTGCGTGAATGGATCAATGATTGGGCATAATGGGCTAGGGATAACTTTCTTTAGTGTTGATATTTTGAAAGACATGGTTGCTTGTTGATACGCTTGAGTATTGAAATCTTCATGTCAAAACTAGACTATTGCTTTGAATCATGTAAAATTCCAATTGTCCATGCTAGCCCTTGTGTGCCCCCCATTGATCCCTTGCATCCTACCCCGATGAGTATCTTGACATGACCCGTAATTTAGAACTATCGATCTTATCATTAGAGGATTTCCTAGAAATTTTCTTGTATGCTTGCCTACTTTTTAATGTGCTTATACTGTATGGAAATATCTTGAGTGATTTCCAAACTATTCCTTGAAAAATCTAGATGAGATTCTTCAGAAGTCCATTGCTTTTCAAAAGATGGATCCTAGTGATCCTAAATTTGATGAATGTTTATTTGAGCTTCATGGCCTTATGTGTGCCAAAGGAAATGTTGGAGTCATTAGTAGCATCATTTCACAAACTATTAGAATTTATAAACATGCACACTGTCATGATCATAAATCTAATGAATCACTCTCTTAAGGTGATGATCATCCACATGATGATGTTGAGCATGGATATTATGATAAGGATGATGATAGTGATTTTGATCTTGATGAGTCAATGATACACTTTGGTCTTATGGCTGACCTTCATGGTTACATGGCTGGGGGAAAGGAGTGGATTCTCGATACTGGATGTACTGATCATATGATCGAAGATAAGGACATGTTCCTTGAGCTTGCAAAGAACGATGGCCTTGGCAAGTATGTCACTTTTGGAGAGAACTCCAAGGGTAAGGTACTTTGCCTTGGTAAGGTGGCCATTTCCAATTATAGCTCTATCCAAAATGTTATGCTCGTTGAATCTCTTGGCTACAATTTACTTTCCATATATGGACTAGTAGACTTCGGTTTCAATGTCTTATTTACTGAAGTAGATTTTATTTCTGATAGTTAGTTCCAATGTTTTCTCCATCTGTTCATGTTTCCCGAAAGAAAAAAAATAAAATTGCTTCTATACCATCGAGACAACCTCAACAATGGCAAGTGTTTCGTAGAGATAATCATAATATGGTCTTTACCGGTATTCATGAGGTGACCTATACATTATTGATTTCACTAAGAGAGCTCAACCTCGTACTTGCTTAATTGCTAAATCTTCTAAAGGTTGGTTATGGCATAGAAGGTTAGGTCATGTGATTATGTGAAATCTTGATAAGCTTATTAAAGGTGATCATATCCTTGGTGTTAAAGATGTCATATTTGACAAGGATAGACTATGTAGTGCTTGTCAAGCAGGAAAACAAGTTGGAGGAAGTCATCTCGTGAAGAACATCATGACCACGAGCAGACCGCTTGAGCTACTTCACATGGATCTTTATGGTCCCAACGCCTACAAGTGTCTTGGTGGTAACTCGTTTGGTTTGGTCATTGTTGACGATTTTTTGAAGATTTACATGGGTGTTCTTTCTCGTTAAGAAATTGCAGGTCCAAAATATCTTCGAGAACTTCGCTAGGAAGGCCCAAAATCAGTTTGAAGTGAAGATCAAGAAGGTTTGGAGTGATAACGAAATGGAGTTCAAGAACGCCAATGTGGATACCTTCCTTGACAAAGAAGGGATTTCACATGAGTTCTCGGCTACATACACACCTCAGCAAAATGAAGTCGTCTAGAGGAAGAACAAGACGTTGATTGAGATGGTGAGGACAATGGTTGATGAATACAAGATGCCATGAAACTTTTGGGCAGAAGTGTTTGAGACACCTTGTCATGCTACGAATCGACTATATCTTCACAAGACGGCATACGAGCTTCTCATCGGTAACAAACCCCAAGTTGGATACTTTTGAGTATTTGGCTCAAAGTTCTACATTCTTGATAAGCATCATCATTCGAAATTTGTTCCTAAATCTCATGAAGGTTTCCTACTTAGTTCTGGCTCAAACTCTCACACTTAGTGTGTCTACAATAATTTCACCCGAAAGGTTGAAGAGACAGTAGATGTGAAGTTTGATGAATCTAATGGCTCGCAAGTAGAGCAATTGCCAATTGATGTAGGGGACAAAGATCCTTCGGAAGTAATCCAATATTTTTCTATTGGCAATATTCGCCCAACGGAGGTGAAGGAGAGTACTTCATCAATTCAAGTGGAAGCCTCAACTTCACATCAAAGTGAACCACAAGTTGACTTGGAGGCATCCACAAGTGGAACACATCAAGACGGAGGAAATGAGCAAGTACAACAAGATGAACCATCTCGGCCTCCCTCTCCGCCTCCACAAGAGAACGACAACACCAACAAGAATGATGAAGGACAAGAATAACAAGACAATGAAGAGGATGTTCCACCCCAACCCAAACAAGATCTCTCATGAGTTAGAGGAAGAGTCACAAGAGACCATCCCATCGAACAAATCTTCAATGATATTCAAACCTGGAGAATTAATCGCTCTAAAACTTGTTTGGCTAACTTTTGTGAACATTACTCATTCATTTCTATTGTTGAACCTATGAAGGTTGAAGAAGCTCTTGATGGTCCGGATTGGGTGAATGCTATGCACGAAGAGCTACACAACTTTGAGAGGAATCAAGTATGGAGATTAGTTGAAAAGCTAGACGACAAGCACAATGTCATTGGAACCAAATGGGTGTTTCGAAATAAGCAAGATGAAGATGGACAAGTTGTACGCAACAAGGCCCGTCTCGTCGCTCAATACTACACTTAGGTCAAAGGTATGGACTATGGTGAGACATATGCCCCCGTTGCTAGACTTGAGCCCATACGTATGTTACTTGCTTATGCCAATCATCGTGATATCACTTTATATCGAATGGACATTAAAAGTGTTTTTTTTCTAAATGGAGAAATTGAGTAGGAAGTTTATGTTAAACAACCTCCCGGCTTTGTCAATCCCAAGAAACCTAATCATGTCTACAAACTTCACAAAGCTCTTTATGTTCTTAAACAAGCTCCTGGAGCATGGTATAAATGCTTGACCAAGTTTCTTATTGATAAAGGCCTTGAAATTTGGAAGATTGATTCTACACTTTTTACTAAAAGGGTTAATGGTGAATTATTTGTGTGCGAAATGTATGTGGATGATATCATATTTGGTTCTACTAACCCCCATTTTAGTGAAAAGGTTGGAAGGCTAATGTCGGAGAAGTTTGAGATGTCTATGATGAGTGAACTCAAATTTTTCCTTGGTTTGCAAATCAAACAAAATAAGGAAGGTACCTTTGTTTCTCAAACAAATTATACCAAAGATCTTTTCAAGAAGTTCAATATGCAAGAAATCAATGGTATGAAAACACCCATGCCTACTAGTGGACATCTTGACTTGACTAAGGATGGCAAACTAGTTGACCAAAAGGTTTACCACTCTATGATTAGTTCATTGTTATATCTATGTGCCTCCCGTCCCGATATAATGCTAGGTGTGTCCATGTGTGAACGTTATCAAGCAGCCCCTAAAGAGTGTCATCTTAAGGCCGTGAAAAGGATAGTGAGATATTTAATCCATACACCAAACTTTGGCATTTGGTATCCTAAGAGGTCATCTTTTGATCTTACTCCGATTTGGACTATGCCGGAGATAAGGTTGATAGCAAGTCCACTTCGGGTACTTGTCAATTTCTTGGTAGATCCCTTGTATCTTGGTCCTCCAAGAAACACAACTTTGTATCCTTATCCACTGTCAAAGCGGAATAAATTGTCGTCGGATCATGTTGTGCTCAATTACTTTGGATGACCCAAACCCTTAAGGATTATGGGATACATGTGAAACATGTTCCGTTGCTTTGTGATGATGGAAGTGCTATTAAGATTTCTCACAATCTCATGCAACATTCTTGAACTAAGCATATTGAGTTCGTCATCATTTCATTCGAGTCCATGTTGCTAAAGGAGACATCAATCTTAAACATTTTCGTATCGATAAGCAATTGGCGGATATATTCACAAAGCCACTTGATGAGAAAATATTTTGCCATTTGAGAGGTGAATTGAATACCATTGATGCCTCAAGCTTGGTAGAAACTCCATTTGGATACATGCAAGGCATGAGCCTTTTGACTAATCCGTGATATTTCTCTTACGATGATGATCATATGTCTCAGATATCTACTTGTACACTTGCATGTTATCTAACCCTTGTAGGTACTTAGATGAGCCCAAATTTATAAGATTGCAAGTCACTTACATTTTTAACAATTTCTACATCACCAAGTTCCTATGCTTTGGTTGTTGAATTCAAGGAAGCATGAAGTCACTCAACATATCCTTTGACTATCTCTATATGAGAAAATTTCATGATTGGCAATTTGGATACACAAGTGCTATTCCTTGCTAAGACTAACCCATACAGGAAGATGAACTCAAACTACTAGTGGTGCTCTCAACTCTTGATGGACAACATCAACCTTGAGCATCCAACACAAGTTCGACTACATGATCAAGATCAACACCAACCCAAGGTATGTCATTCCACCTTAGAGAAGTTCTGCTTCAAGACATGAGCTAAAGCAACTCAATAAGGTGTCAATACATCAAAATGCTAAAATGGAAAATTGTAACCCCATTTTGAGCTTAAATGATGAGTATGACCTACGATCAAGTGTAATCACTTGACTCCTCAATCAATATACTCTAATATAGGTGACTTTGTCGCCGACCCTATCTAGATGAAGCTCTCTACTATTCCTTTGCTCAATTGACTTCTTTTTCATTTCATATGTTTTTTTTGTCTTTTTGTCTCCCTCAAACAAACAAAAAACTTCATCTAGATCTCTTTTTTTATTTCTGTTTTTCTCTGTAATTTATGTGTTCAATTCCTAGCAAATCCTTCAGTTAATTCCTTTCAAATTCTTGTGAGATTTCATATGCCAAGCGAGCTGAGTTGAAAAACTTTTTACTCTATGTTGAACTCTCTCCCTTCGATCCAAACCTATCGGCTCAACCAAAATACAAGGTTTCCTTGTATAGTTCATTGGTTCCACCGATAAGGACTAGCTCGGTCTCACCGATGAGTACCTTCTGTGACTCTATCATCTCGGTGTCACCGATGGAAAACCAATTGGTGTTACCAATTTCAACTGTCATAAAATATTTTGCCACTTCCGACTGCCTACTCTTTTCAGCTCCACTCAATGATTCTTCCCTCTATGAGCATCATGAAATACCTACTACTTTGTAGTGTTTCTCAAGGACCACACCTTCTTGACTCATGATCCTTCATGGAAATTGATGTCAAAGGGGGAGAAAAGGCACATCAAAACTTATCAAAAGAACACATCCAAGGTCTTCTACAGATGCTTGTTCACAAGAGGAGAGAATTCCCATGTCTTTAAGAGGGGAAATACATGCCAATATGTTTGATCTTAGCTATTGCTATATTTCTTGTTGCTTTGACTTTATATTGCTCTGATTTTATCTCACCCTATCATCTCCCATTATGCAATATCAGATTCAGGGGGAGAAAGAGTCCATGTCTAAGGGGAGAAAAATCTTTGGAATTCTTTGCACATCTTTTTATCTTTGGGGCCATGTCTATATCCTATTGAAGTACTTAGTACTCACCGATTACATGTCATCCCAGTCTTGGAATTCTTGTGGTTCCTTAACTTGATTTATTAAGAGTGTTCTTGTGCTATCTAACCATGTTTTCTCAAGTCCACTCTTCCAAAGTCAGCTCAAGGCCACAAGGTAAGTATATGCATTACACTCATGTGCAGGATGATCTCTTGCCGGTATACATTTTGGTTGCAAGAGGGATTCATGAACATGAAGATACATTTTTAAATCATGTCACTTGCTTTGATGCATATAGCCAAGATACATGTAACTCTCTGCATGCTCTGTCATGATTATGCATTCACATGTTAGTATATCCTATCTTCACATGATTGCATACATGTAGGGGGAGCTTATGCATGTTACATGTCTCTCCAAAGCTTCGCTTACTATTCTTCATATCTTATGTAAAGCTTTGATGTATGTTGTCATCAATTACCAAAAACGGGGGAATTGAAAGCACAAGTGCTCCCTGGGTAATTTTGGTAATTAATGTCAACATATCTCTTGTTGGACTAATGCTTTTATCTAGTTTATTCAGATAAGTTCAACAATGGTGTGAACAGGACAAGAGGATGGGGAACCCCTTCAAAATGCTAAGGACACATATTGGCAAAAGCTCAAGACTCTTCATTTCTATTTTAGTGAACCAAGATCACATTGAGTCCATAGGAAAGTCAATACTATTAAAAGGGGATGACGTGTTGCTTAATGGCTTGCTTACTCAAGTGCTTAGTGATAGTGCTCCAAAACCCTCAGCCACTTTCTCATTCCAAATATGTCAAAACCCTAAACTCCAACTAGGCCTCATCGATATATCCTACCCAGTGCCACCGAGTTCTCATGACATAGCCACTACCAGAAACCCTAACAGTTCAGTCACACCGATACGGTTCTCGGTCTCACCGAGATGGCCTTGCCAATTCTCTGTTGCCTGTTGCAATTATTTTGGTCTCACCGAGATAGCAATCAGTCTCACTGAGTTGGCTTGACATTTTATCTGTTGCCTTCTCCATATGTGAGTGAGCCATCAGAATGTGCCTACACTTCCAGCATACATTTTCTGAGAGAGAACCACCTACTCATGTGTTGAGACCAAGAAATACCAATCCTACCACACGAATCTTGATCTCTAGCCTTCCCCAAGTTGCTTTCCACTAAAATCATCTTTTCACCATATCCAAATATGTGAGAGAGAGTTGAGTGTTGGGGAGACTATCATTTGAAGCACAAGAGCAAGGAGTTCATCATCATCACACGACCTATTACCTTTTGGAGAGTGGTGTCTCCTAGATTGGTTAGGTGTCGCTTGGGAGCCTCCGACGAGATTGTGGAGTTGAACCAAGAAGTTTGTAAGGGTAGGGAGATCACCCACTTCGTGAAGATCTACCCGAGTGAGGCAAGTCCTTCATGGGCGATGGCCATGGTGGGATAGACAAGGTTGCTTCTTCATGGAACCTTCATGGATGGAGCCCTCCGTGGACTCGTGCAACTGTTATCCTTCGTGGGTTGAAGTCTCCATTAACGTGGATGTACGATAGCACCACCTATCAAAACCATGCCAAAAATCTTCGTGTCTTCATTGTGTTTGCGCACTCCAATCCCATCCCTTTACTTTCTTGCAATTAACATGATTTACTCTTTCCGCTGCATATACTCTTGTCGTGCTTGCTTGAAATGTATTGTGAATGCTTAAATTTGTGCTAAAACTCCTCCTTAACTTGATGAACTTAAAAACTGTCACTTTTACTTGTTAAGGGTCTAATCACCCCCCCTCTAGACCGATCTTCTCGATCCTTTCAACTTGATAATTTATAATATCCGGTTGTAGAGAACTTGACACTAAATCTAATTAAAATACATCAACCATGTCCATAATCGTGATCGTCTCTTTTCGAGCGAGTTCAGGAAGAGAATACAGTGGGGTTATGTATGACTTATAAGTAGGTGTTCCGGATCACTTCTTGATCATATTAATGTGTGCCCATTTATGCGTAGTTTACTATTCTTATTCTTGTACTAGTAAGTTGTCCACATACAAATGCATAGTGCTTGCCACAGCCTCACCACTTAAACATTACATACCCATTAAGCTTTGCTAGTTTTGATACACATGGTAATGATATTGCTGAGTCCCCATGGCTCACAGATTACCGCAACAACAGGTGCGGATACAGGTAAAGCGATGCTTTGACATGAGAGTGGTGCTGTTTATATTTGGAGTTCTTCATATGCTTCTTCTACTTCTTAATCGATCATAGGATGGGTTCTCAGTTGGCAGCCTGGGAATAGCTATCAAGGTGGATGTCGTTCTTCTTTCGTTTGATTTCATCCATAGTCGGACCCTGATCTTTTGTACGATGATTGCTATGTATTGATGTATTGAGTTATTCATGATGTAGCTTGTGGCAAGTGTAAACCTTTATCTGGTATTCTGACCAAGTTAGTACATGGTATGTTGTAATGATATCTGTCGGGGAAACTGATCCACGAGCACCTATGGGGACCGGTAGACCGAGCCCCTTTCGGTTCGGCGGGGGGCGGAGATCGCACGAAGAGCAGATCGAGGCGAAGCACACGAGCAGTTTACCCAGGTTCGGGCCGCACGGATGCGTAAAACCCTACTCCTGCTTTGTGGTTTGTATTGAGTTCTTGCTCGGGAGCGCGGGGTGCTACAGTACACACCAGCAACTAACGTGACCGAGCGTGAGAGTTCTTCTGCGTTCCTCCCTTCTACGTTGCGCATGGGCCTCCTTTTATATGCTCAAGGGGTCACCGACAGGTGGCAACGTAGACAAGGGTAAAAATGGAAAGGTGTTGCGGTTGGTACAGCTACCTGTATAGTCTATCATACCTAACCCTGACGGCAGGGGATAAGGGCATTGAATGCCCGTCTGCGTCGCCCAAACAGTGCAAAAAGGGACCGTCACGGACGCCACCGCTCGCCACGATGGCGATCTTGTCAGCGCCGCTTGCCACCGCGTACCGCTGGCTGCACAGCCTCCCGCCACGTACGCCTCGAAGGGTCCCAGAGCGACACGTTGGTGAATGCGCTGGAGCGCGGGTACAGAGTGGTAGCTTGCCGCGGCAAGCGCCTTGCCGCGGTCGTTGCCTTGTCGCGTCCGGGAGCTTGCCGCTCACCGGGTCTTGCCGGGACACGTGGCGCGTCGCGGCAAGTTCCTTGAGATGCCTTGGTTGGCCTTCCCGGCAAGCTCCTCTTGCCGGGGTCTTGTCTCTTTGACTTAAATACTTTGTTCTTGAATGGCTCCAAAGGAACCACGGAGGACCTTGGCGGTCACCCGGAAAGCCTTGCCGCGGGATGCTGCGACTGCCCGTGCACAAGTTCGGGATACTAGGGTACCCCTACTCTAGTACACCGACAGGAGCCCCCGGGCCTGGGCCATACACGGTGCCGAGCGCTGTTGGGCCAGGCCCAAAACAGGGCACGGGCACGTGCGGCCTGGGTTACGCCGTATCTCTCTCCGTATCCACCGCGCCCTCCCCGAACGGCACACGTTGATTGCGGCGTTGTGGGAGAGATCGTGGGTGGTTTCTTTATTCGGAAAGGCGGAACGTCCGCCCCCTCCCTCCTTATAAGCAGGGGAAACAGGGGCAGTTCGCCCATCCGCCAGTTGCTACTCCAACCTCGGAAACCTCCGCCGCTCCCCTTCTTCCCAAAGCTGAAAGAGAGCAGCGCCCTGCCCCCCATCGCCACCAGCACCACCAACGCCGTCGACCTCCCCCACCACTTCCGCCATTGCCCCGAAAGGCGACAAGGGGAAGGTTGTGAAGTCGACCGAGGCGCAGCGGCTCGCGGCGCTGCGAAAGGAGCGGGCAATCCCCCCCCCAAGCTCGCCGCGAGGGAGCTGAGGGAGTACTACTACCTCTTCTGGTCGACGGAGACGCGAGCGCATCCGCGCACGAAGGTACTTCCAGCCGTCGCTTGGAAAATGGCTCCAAATGGATATCCATTCTTCGCCTTGTTCTTCTACTGCGGGCTCTGCCCGCCTTTCTCTGAGTTTTTCTGCGATATTATGAACACCTACGGGTTCCGCCTCCTTGACTTCACCCCCAATGCCGTTCTGACCATGGCAGTTTTCGCACATCTTTATGCCCTTTTTTGCCACTTCTTTATGCCCCGAGTTGAGAGAGGAGAGCCTTTATCCGGCGGAATCGCCTGGATCTCGAGAGCCCATAAGAAGGAAGCTTATCTGGAGGGAGAGCTCCGCGGCAAGTGGGAGGAATGGAGAGCAGACTGGTGCTGGATTGTCGAGGAGAACCCGCAGCCATTTATCGCCCGGCGCCAAGCCCCAGTAGCGCGTGGCAGCGATTGGAGCAACGTGGCCCCGGAAGACGACATGCTGAAGATTTCCGTCACCCGGATCCAACGCCTCAGGCTTGCCGGGCTCACTGTAGGCGCAGTTGGCACAAATTTCCTTCGCCGCCGCATCGCCCCCCTGCAAGAGAGGAGGAGACCTGCCTAGGAGTTCAAGAATGCGGCGGACATCATGAGGCTGCGCCCGGGCCTCAACTTCAACTTCACTGTCCTAGAACTTAACGCGATGCTCCAGGAGTTGTTCAAGTACGACCCTCAACATCCCGAAGTGTTCAGGTTGCCGAAGGACGTCATTCCACTGTGCAACAACTCCTCGCTCGACCGCATCCGTGCAATGATGCCACTGTGCGACTCGCATGGAATTGTTCCAACTTGGCAAGAGCCTGAAGATGTCGTCGTGCACGAGTTCTTTGACGGCTTGGTAGAAAAGCCGGTCCGCTCCGACGAAAAGAAAAGCCTCACTCGCGACACCACCGATGCGGAGATGAAACGCATTGCCACTAGGCTGGAAGAGGCGGCAGCAGCCGCAGCCGCGGGCGAGTTTGGATTCACCATGGAGGAGGTAGAGGCAGCAGAGGCGGCAATCCTTGCCGAGTGAGAGGGGCTTGCCGGCGAGGAGGAGCTTGCCGGGCATGACGTCGAGTCGAGCGAGCCCGCCGAGGATACGAGCGGCTCGTTGGAGATCGACTCCTCTTCCTCCTCATCTTCGGGCAGCTCGTCGCAAGCAGAGCCCCCGGCTCCACCAAGAAGGTGTCTCCGCAAGGCCGGGGACGTAGCGGAGCGGCAGACGGGTCGACAGCCGCCGCGCCGCGCGACATGCTCCATCGCGGCAAGTAATGTTGCCGCGGGAGCACCTAACGCTGCTGCGGCAACTGGAGCGGGGTCCTCCCGGACCACCGCTTCTGCTCCTGCCGCTTCTCACGTCGCGGCGGCAGCCGGAGCGGGGTCGTCTCGGACCACCGCCACTGCTCCCGCCAAGCGGCCGATGGAACCTACTCCTCCGCCTCCTCGCGCCGGACGTGAGCCAGACTTCGACTTCTCGGCGCTCAGCTCCGACGAGGAAGAAGAAGAGTAAGACTCCTCGCTGTACTTATAGTTCTTCAATTCTTGTTGTTTTGTCTTGTATCTCATTCGCTTTACCCTGAACTCATTCTTTTTCAGGACCCTGGCCCAGAGAGCGGCGAAGAGAGCCAAGGTCCCGGCGAGGAGAGAGGAGGTGATCATCGTCGAGGACGAACCCACCAAGACCACCTTGCAGGACCCGGTAACTATTCTCCAGAGCAGCCCCCAGCGCAGCCCCCAGCGTAAGTATATGGTTTGCATTCCGCTGTTAGGCGCGCATGGATGCTCTATCTTTGCTGACATCTGTTTGTTGGTTTGTGTAGGAGCAGAGCAGCCCCACCAGGAGCGCCCGGAGACCGCCCCCGACATGCCATCTGCTTCAACTACGCCGTCAAGGGAGAGTTCTCCGGCAAGGGACTCTCCGGCAAGGAAGAGTTCTTCGCCAAGGGAGAGTTCTCCGGCAAGGGAGGGTTCTCCGCCAAGGGAGAGTTCTCCGGCAAGGGGGAGTTCTTCGGCAAAGGACAGCACCAGCGGCCCCCCGGCGGTGGAGACTGCGACTGCAGAACCTGATACAGGTAATCCTCTTGATTCGAAACTTCCCTTGGGTTCTTTTTCTTTTGATCTTCCTTTTGGATATTTGCTTGACTCTTCTCCCTTTTCCGGCCGTCAGACCCATCTGCTGTGGAGCCGATGGAGACCGAGGTTGCCGGGGAGGAGAACATCACCGAGGCCGCCGACGACGTCGCTGCTACCGAAGAAGCAGCCGACGCTGATGATCCCGCCGGCGACGAGGCCGCCAAAGCTGCCGCCGCAGCAGCTGGCGAGGGGTCTGGCGATTGCACTGACGGCCCTGAAGCCGCAGGAGCGCCAGGCGCTACGCCGACCGCCGATCCCTCCGCCGCTGCCGCAGCGTCAGGCTCCGAAGAGACCCAGCCAGGCGTCTACTTGAAGGCCGGTGATGGCATCTTCATCAACCTCCCCTGGGCGTCACTCTCCAGGGCGCCGGTCGAGGGAGAAAACTTCGATGGAGAGGTGCTCGCCTCCGCTTGGCTGACGCTGGTTGATGTGCCAAGCAGCAGCAGCGGCGAGCCTGAGGAGGAGCGGCTACTGCGAAAGCTGGTGTCGCTCTACTGCGCTCGGCAGGCCAAGCTGGAACCCCGGGAGGCGCTTGTCGCGAAGGCGGGAGCGGACATCGAGAAGCGCGCGGAGGAGCTCCGGGGCCTTAACCAGGAAGCTCTCCGGTCCCTGGCAGAGGAGCGGGAGCAACTCGCCGAGGAGCAGAAGGCCTTCTTCCTCGAGAAGGCTGACGTCGAAGAGCAACAGCGGCTTGCCGCTGAGAAGCTGTCTGCGCAGGAGGGTGAGCTGGCGCAGCGGAAGATTAACCTCAATAGCCACGGGGAGGAGCTTGCCGCGCGCGAGCAATCATTCGACGGGGCCCTCAAGCAAGCAGAGGATGCTGCCGCAGCTGCCGAGGCCGCCAAGAAGGAGCTGTAGACGAAGGTGGCGCGGCTCGAGGCCGATCTCAAGGAGAGCGGTGAGGAGCTTGCCGCGCTCAAGCGTGAGCGGGAGAAGGACGCCTACAGCCACTCAGAGCTGCAGGCTCGTCTCGCCGAGAAGGGCAAGGAGCTTAGCGCCGCTAAGGGAGCTGACTACTTTGACCAAGACGCTGGACGGCGCCAGGGAGCAGGAGGCGGCCTTGAAGGAGGAGATCAAGGCCGACAAGGCGCTGGTGGCGAGTGCTGCTGCCGTCCAAAACACTTTTAGGGAGACTGTGGAGCACTGGACGGAGGGTCTTGTGAATGCTGCCGCAGATATTGACAAGGAGCTGGCGCAGCTGGGGATGGAGGATCTCGGGTATCCCTCCGATGAGAACTCCCATCCAGCGCCAAGCTCACCTTGTTCTTCAAAGGCGTGGCAACGGCGCTCCAGAGACTCCGGGAGAGGATCCCAAAGCAGCTGGCCGACGAGTCGCGCAAGATCTGCGCGTGAGCTCTTCAAAAGGTGTTGGTGAAGGTGGCCTTCCGCAACCCGGGCCTCAACCTCACCAACGTCCTCAAGACCCTGCCGCCAGACGCCGAACTGGAGGCGCTCAAGGCCCTTGTCGTACCCATTGTGGACAAGGTGAGCGGGATCAAGAGGATTGAGGGCGATCGCGTAGACTAGGCCGTCCGTTTTCTTCTTTTCTTGTCGCTGCTGGTCATGTTATGAGAACAATCTGTTAGAGCTGCGACAAGCTATCTTGTAATATAACTCTATTTTGGGTAATGATTGCAATGTTATTTCCTTTATTTGATTCCTTCCTTTGTATGTTTTTGCCCTACGCTTTTAGGGAACCCGCCGGCACAGGCACCTTAGCCGCGAGCGCTGAGTGCGGGACGTCAGCAGCCTACTGGCGGTGCCGTTACCGACAAGAAACCTTGTCGCAACTAGTTGCAGCTCACTTAAGTTGTTGAGCGGACTCGAAACAAAGTAAGGGCGCAACTAGCTACGAGTTGGTTCCTCCGCGCACAGGTTTTCCATACAAAGTGCGGTCGTTCAAGGAAGATAACTTAAATTTTTTAAAAAACTGATTGCTCAAGCTTTGGCAACTTAGCTTTTCTGTTGTTTGCTTCCCGGCAAGGCGAAACTTTTTTGAACGACGCCTGGTCCATACCATTATCTTCTCCTTTCCCTCCGGCAAACTTGTGGGCGAGGGAACCTTCCTTTTCTTGAGAAAAAGAAAGAAGAGGAAATAAAGATATGGAGCCTTACGGCTCGTTATTGCTTACCGGGGGTAGGTGCTGCACAAAGTGTCAGATAACACATGCAAAAAATAGAAAGCATGAAATTGACAAGATGTGCTGGGCACATGAGCTTTACTTATGCACGGGGTCTGCGCCCGGCTTTGTACAAAGGATTACATGCAACAGCGGCAAGACTTGTACAAAAAGGTGGTTGCCGGAACGGGTTCCGGCAACCGCGCCTTACTGGTAAAACTTACGAAGATGCTCAATGTTCTAGGAGTTGCTCACCGGAATGCCATCTTCGGTCTCAAGGCGGACAGCGCCAGGCCTAGTGACTCGTTTCACCCGGTAAGGGCCTTCCCACTTCGGCGTCAACTTGTTGGAATTCTTGGCGGACTGAACGCGCCGAAGAACAAGGTCGCCTTCCTCGAGACTTCTGGCGTTAACTTTGCGGCTATGGTAGCGGTGCAAAGCTTGCTGGTAGCGAGCAGCTCGCACAGCAGCCTGAAGACAGTCTTCCTCAAGGAGCAGCGCGTCATCTTGTCGCTGCTGCTCTTGCTCAAGCTCATCATAAGCGAGCACTCGAGGTGACCCGTATACGAATTCCGTGGGGAGAACTGCCTCTGCTCCATAGACTAGAGCGAAAGGTGTCTGTCCAGTGGCTCGATTTGGCGTCGTCCTGATCGACCAAAGAACCACCGGTAGCTCCTCAATCCAGTTTCTTCCGCACTTGTGCAGCCTGTCGAAAGTCCTGGTCTTGAGCCCACGCAGCACTTCAGCATTTGCCCTCTCCGCTTGACCGTTGCTTCTCGGGTGAGCAACAGAAGCGAAGCAGACCTTGGCGCCAAGGTCTTGGACGTACTGCATGAAGGTGCGGCTCGTGAATTGCGTACCGTTGTCGGTGATGATCCTGTTAGGGATCCCGAAGCGGCAAACAATCGACCTGAAGAACTGGACTGCTGACTGTGCTGTCACCTTCCTCACTGCTTCCACTTCCGGCCACTTTGTGAACTTGTCGATTGCAACGTACAAGTACTCAAAGCCCCCGACTGCTCGGGGAAAGGGGCCGAGGATGTCGAGCCCCCAGACCGAAAATGGCCAGGATAAAGGGATCGTCTGGAGAGCTTGAGCTGGCTGGTGTATCTGCTTGGAATGGAACTGGCACGCTTCACACTTGGTTACTTGTGTAGTTGCATCCTGGAGGGCTGTCGGCCAAAAGAAACCTTGCCGGAATGCTTTGCCGGCAAGTGCTGTTGCGCCAATGTGGTGACCACATATGCCTCCATGTATCTCTGCCAACAGCTTTTGTCCGTCTTCCCGGTGAATACACTTCAATTTCACATTGTTGAGTCTTCTTCTGTACAGTGTGTTGTCGACAAACTGGTACATACTTGACTGCCGGGCTACTCTTTCCGCTTCTTCTTGCTCTTCGGGAAGTTCTCCTGTCTGAAGGAAACGGACAATCTGTTGTGCCCATGCTGGAGCTTGTGGCTCGACAACAAGGACTAAAGGCACATCTGCTGCTGCGGGAACATCCGCTTCTACGGCGAGAACCCGCGGCTGATACGTCCAAAACGTATCTATAATTTCTGCTTGCTCCATGCCACTTTTGGGTGATATTGCTATGATATTCATACACTTCCATACACTTTTGATCACATTTGGACTAACTTACTAATCCAGTGCACCCCAGTGCCAGTTTCTGTTTTCGGCTGTTTTTGTATTTCAGGTTTTCACGTTTCGAGAACTGCCCAAAAAAATCCAGAAAAATATATAAAAAATCTGCGTATCGGAAACAACACTGTGTCCGAAGGGCAGCCTGGGGGGGGCACAGGGGCTCCAGGCGCCCTGTGGGCGCGCCCCCCCTGGGCCGCGCCGGGGGGGGGGGGGCGCCTCGGCCCCCCGAGAGTCCCCCGGTGCCCTACTTTGGCATATATTTAAAGGACTCTCCGAAACCCTCGAAACAAGACTTCTTTTCGCGATCCCATCTCTGTTCCGCCGCCGCCGCCGCTTCCAAGATCTGGAGCACCAGGAGAACTCTTCCCGACACCCTGCCGGAGGGGAGGATCACCACCGGGAGCTTCTCCACCACCATGGACGCCTCCCGGATGACTCGTGAGTAGTCTCCCTTGGACCATGAGTCCATGACCAGTAGCTATGTGATGTTCTCCTCCCGTTCTTGTGCTTCACTAATTAGTCCTCGTGAGCTGCCCTACATGATCGAGGCACCTATGTAATCCTTATGCTGTTGCTATGTTGAGTTTTCTGGGATCCGATAGATTATGAGATTATGTTAAGATTGATCTTGAGTAATATATTTGATCTACCTCTTTTATATTTTAGTTCATAAGTAATTCTTGCATGTTCTCCGTTGTTATTTATTGCTTTGGCCGAGTAGTAAGTAGTGACTCCAAGAGGGAACGTTATGCTCGATTGTGGGTTCATGCCCCTCGATGACTAGCTTGAGTGACAGAACCATGAGTCTAGGGGATGTGCTGTTGCCACAAGGGGGAAAGCAACGGTGCTTGTGCCCGCGGGTGCAAGGATTGTTTACTTTACGCAAAGTTCTTTTAATGCAGTTGTCTGTTGCATTGAGTTTACACTATGGGTGGGACTCGCAACTTAATACCAGCGAGATGTTCTGGATAGATATCTCAAGGTGGATGATTAGTAGTAGATATTGATGGATTTCGGTCTACTTACTTTGGCGTACCGCCCATGCTTTGAACCTCAACCTTTCTTGCAATGTAATCAGCATTTGTATGCGCTCGTGGGTCCTGTCAATTGCCCAGCTGTAATTTGTTTACCTCACATAGCTGTTTTATCGTCTTTTGGGAGAGAGACATCACTAGTGAACATCATGAGACTCCGTCCCATATTACCATCATTGATCACATCCACTATTTACTTTTCGTTATTTACTTACTATTGCAAAACACTATCTATCACTACTATCATATTGCTTTTAACACTTTGTGAACTACAAGGCCGGAGAGATTGACAACCTCTCTGTACTCGTTGGGAGCAAAGTTATTTGTATCTGTGTGCAGGTCCACGTTGATTGCTGATTGCGCCGTTAGCAATTGACACCTACTTGTTGAACCTAGGAGTCTCTGGGGATTCGATCCTTGGTATCTTTGCTAAGGGAAAACACTTCTACTTAATGCATCTTACACCTTCCACTTGGGGTAACCAACGAGGGGTTCGAGGCCCATCAGCGGCTCAGCCGGAGCTTGACGTTCCCCGGCAAGCTTGCCGGAGCAAAACTTGTCGGGAGCCTCTGCTTCAACGGAACAAACCCTAGGGCTTGCCGGAGCAGACTGCTCCTCAGCACTCTTGGTGTTGATCTTGGGGACCTTCTTGGCGGCGGCTTCGGGAAGCTCTGCCGGAAAGTAGTCACCAGAAATCAACTTCCTCTTCTTGCTCTGTCCAGTTGATGGCGTTACAGACGGTTGAGTCATCTTGAGCACAACAATCCCTGGTTCCACAGGTAACTTAAGTGCGGCGCACTTCGACAGGCCGTCGACAATGTCGTTCTGAGCTCTTGGAACATGCTCCATTTGTAGGCCGTAAAAGTGCTCTTCTAGCTTTCTCACTTCATCAACGTAGGCTTCCATCAACGGACTCTGATAACTCTTGTTCACTTGGCGGATGACAAGCTGCGAGTCACCCCTGACAATGAGCTTCTTGATCCCAAGGTCTGCCACGATCCTGAGACCGGCAAGCAAACCTTCATACTCTGCTTTATTGTTTGTTGCTTGCTCCTTGGGAATGTGCATCTGGACTACGTACTTGAGGTGCTCTCCGGTGGGTGCGACAAGCAGCACGCCAGCACCGGCGCCTTACAGCGAGAAGGCACCATCAAAGTACATCAGCCACTCTTTGCTTGCTTCCTTGACGGGGATGCTCGTTTCTGGAATTTCTTCATCTGGTGTTGGCGTCCACTCTGCTATGAATTTTGCCAATGCCCTGCTTTGGATAGTTGAAGTTCTCTCAAACTTGAGGCCAAAGCTTGACAGTTCCAGTGCCCACTTAACAATCCTGCATGTTGCTTCTGGATTCTGCAGTATCCTCTTCAGCGGAAAATGAGTGACAACTGTGATCTCATGTGCTTGGAAGTAATGGCGCAGCTTTCTTGAGGCCATGAGAAGGCCGAAAAGCAATTTCTGCACACCAGAGTACCTTGACCTAGCCCCCTGCAGAAGGGAACTGACAAAGTAAACTGGGCGCTGCACCATTCTTTTCCGTATCTCCTCGCATGCGTGCGCAGATCCATGTTTGTCGGGACCAGAGCTTGTCGGGGAAGCCCCCTGCTTGTCGCTGGGTGCGCCTGCCGTGGTTGCTGGCTCATCATCTACCTCCCTCTCCGCTCCTAACGCAGCACTAACCACTTGATTGGTCGCTGCTATATACAGCAGCAACTTCTCTTGTGGCTTAGGTGCGACAAGTGTTGGAGTGGAGGACATGTATCTCTTCAAGTCTTGCAGCGCAGCCTCCGCATCCGGAGTCCATTTCATTGGACCTGCCTTTTTCAATATTTTGAAAAATGACAGGGAGCGCTCAGCAGACTTAGAGATAAACCTGCTGAGAGCAGCCACGCAACCGACAAGTCTTCGTACATCCTTGACGCGCTTTGGTGCTTCAATTTGCTCAATAGCCTTGATCTTGTCGGGATTGGCTTCAATTCCTCGCTGAGACACGAAGAACCCGAGAAGCTTGCCGGAAGGGACTCCAAACACACACTTCTCGGGGTTGAGCTTGAGGCTGATCTTGCGCAGATTTGCAAAGGTCTCGTCTAAATCATGAACCAGAGTTGCCTTGTCCTTGCTCTTGACCACAATGTCATCCATGTAGGCTTCCACATTTCTGTGTATTTGTGGCTCAAAAGCGACATGGACTACCCTTGCAAATGTTGAACCAGCATTCTTCAGACCGAAAGGCATCTGTTTGAAACAGTACGTGCCACATGGAGTGATGAATGCGGTCTTCTCCTCATCCTCTTCTGCCATGAAGATCTGATGGTATCCTGAGTATGCGTCAAGAAATGAAAGCAAGTCACATCCGGCCGTGGAGTCAACAATCTGGTCAATGCGCGACAAGGGAAATGGGTCTTTGGGACAAGCTTTGTTAACATCGGTAAAGTCGATACAAAGCCTCCATTTCCCGTTTGCCTTGCGCACGACTACAGGATTGGCCAACCACGCAGGATGGAGCACTCCTCTGACAAGGCCTGCTGCTTCCAACTTCTTGATCTCTTCTGCGATGAATTCTTGGCGCTCCACTGCTTGTTTCCTGAATTTCTGTTTGACGGGCCGCGCATGAGGACAGATGGCAAGATGGTGCTTGATTACTTTCCTGGGAACACCGGGGATGTCAGACGGTTGCCATGCAAACACGTTGACGTTCGCCCGCAGGAAAGCAATGAGCGCGCTTTCCTATTTAGGGTCAAGAGTGGCACTGATGGTGAAGGTACCACCAGTGCCGTCCTCCTTGGCGGACACTTTCTTGGTCTCTGGCGGAGCTGCCATTGTCTTCTTACACTTGCCGGTGGAGCTCGATGGTGCGTCCTCGACGGTAGCGCAGCACTCCGAAGAGGTGCGCTTGCCGGAGTGGGCATCCGAACTCTTGCCGGTCTTGGTCTTCTTCTTCCCCCCGAGAGCTTTAACTGCAGGTAGCTTGCGATCTGTTGCGGCCGCCGCTTCTCGGTACATCTTGTCGGTGCAGATAAGAGCATCCTTCTTGTCGCCAGGGACAGAGATGACACTTATTGGGCCTGGCATCTTCAGCATGTTATATGCGTAGTGAGAGGCTGCCATGAACTTGGCGAGTGCTGGACGGCCGAGAATCCCATTATAAGGCAATGGAAAATCGGCAACGTAAAAAGTGACCCTCTCAGTCCTGAAGTTCAACTCGCTGCCAAATGTCACCGGCAACGTGACCTTCCCCTTCGGCTTGCTCCTTCCCGGGTTGATTCCTTGGAATGTGCCAGTCTCTTCGAGCTCGCTGTCAGGGATCTGGAGTTTCTGGAGTACAGTGGAGGAGATCAGGTTCAAGCCGGCCCCGCCGTCAACTAGCATCTTAGTGACCTTGAGGTTGTGGATAGTTGGTGAAACCAACATCGGAAAGCACCCAACCGCAGTTGTGCGATCAGGGTGGTCCTCAATATCAAAGATGATAGGCGTGCTGGACCATTTCAGAAGCTTGCGTGACTCGACAGGTGGTTCTGCCACATTGACTTCCCGCACCCATTGCTTGAGTTGGCGGTGTGAAGTATGCAGAGAAGCACCGCCGTCGATGCACAAGACCTCTGTGGCTTTCTGGAACTCCTGCTCACTGGTCTCGACATCATCCATGTCCTCGTCATCGTCGTCATCTTCATCCTTGTTGCGGCCGCGGGGAGTTCTGTCTCCTTGCCACTGCTTGGCCTTGCCGCGGCGTCCTCCCCGACCGGGACGCTTCGTGTCGGATCCTCTAGCACCTCTTTGGGCCTTCTCCTTGTCGCGTCGCTCGTATTCGGCCTTTTGCAGCTCGACAAGCTGCTCGACCTTCTTGCAGCTCTGGAGATCATGGCCCTTGGTGCGGTGGATCTTGCAGTACTGCTTGTTGGTGCCGTCCTGCTTGTCGGCGACCGCCACAGCCTGGCAGTTGGAGCATGCGGCAATCTCCTTGCCGGAGCTACCAGTTTTGGCTTTCTTGGCGCCACCTTCGTTGCCGCACTGCTCAACGACTAGCACATCTTTGCCTTTCTTCTTCCTGTTGTTCCGCCGCCGGTTTTTCCTTGCCGGGGCAGCATCCTCGCTGTCAGATCCTCCTGCTCCTGTATTCTCTCCGGGGAGTTTCCTCCCTTCCTCAGCACGTGCACACTTGTCGGCCAGGGCATACAGCTCACTGACGTCTCTGATCTTGCACATCGCCATCTCCTCTCGCATCCTGCGGTTACGTACGTTCTGATGGAACGCGCTGATGACCGCGGCAGGGTGGACATCTGGGATGTTGTGCTGTACACGGCTGAATCTCTGAATGTACTTGCGCAGGGGTTCTCCTTCCTTCTGGGCGAGCAGATGAAGGTCACTTTCTTGGCCATGAGGTTTGTGGCCGCCTGTAAAGGCGCCGACAAACTGATGGCATAGGTCTGCCCAGGAGGATATGGAGTTGTCTGGCAAGTGCATGAGCCAGGACCTGACGTTGGGCTTGAGCACTAGCGGGAAGTAGTTGGCAAGGATCTTGTCGTCCCGCCCCCCAGCAGCTTGCACCGTGATGGTGTAGATGCTGAGGAACTCCGACGGATGCGACTTGCCGTCGTACTTCTCTGGTACGTCTGGCTTGAAATTCTTCGTACTGGGCCACTGGACTTGCCGCAGCTCACGAGTAAACGCAGGGCAACCTACCGCGTACGGCAAGTCGCCTGGTTCCCCTGGCGCATGCATGTCGACAGAGGGCCCAGCGCGTTAGTCTGATTGACACCGCGCTTCTCTTCGGCACTCGATGCGAGTACGAGCGTCTTCTTGTTGTCGTTCGTGAAGAACTTGGCGCTGATCGCGACGAGCTCGTGGATCTGATGACGCGGTGGAGTCGCTGTCGAGGTGGATCCAGTGAGTCGGCGATCTTGGCCTTCGAGGCGGAGAGTGCACGGTGGTTGCACCCCCACCGGTCTTGTCGCCACCGGCTCTTGCCTGGCTAACTTGCCGCGGCTGCGATGTACTCGGCTGCCGTGGAGTGTCGCCGTTGGCGAAGCCGATGAGACTCTGAATGGTGGCCCTCTGTAGGATCGAAGAAGGTGAGAGTGTCTAGAGGGGGGGTGATTAGACTACTCGACAAGATAAAAATTCTGTCTTTTAACAAGAACAGATTTTGGCAGATTTTGCATAACACACAAGTCAAGTAGCATACTACACATGCAATTCTAGAGTATGGGCAGCGGAAAGTAAATTGCACAAGTAGTCAAGAGAGGTGGAGAGGATCAAACGCAATTTGGAGACGCCATGATTTTTCCCGTGGTTCCGATAGGTAGTGCTATCGTACATCCACGTTGATGGAGACTTCAACTCACGGAGGGTAACGGCTGCGCGAGTCCACGGAGGGCTCCACCCACGAAGGGTCCACGAAGAAGCAACCTTGTCTATTCCATCATGGCCTACGCCCACGGAGGGCTAGCCTTACTCGGGGTAGATCTTCACGAAGTAGGCGATCTCCTTGCCCTTACAAACTTCTTGGTTCAACTCCACATCTCGATGACGGAGGCTCCCAAGCGACACCTAACCAATCTAGGAGGCACCACCCTCCAAAAGGTAATAGATGTTGTAGATGATGATGAACTCCTTGCTCTTGTGCTTCAAATGATAATCTCCCCAACACTCAACTCTCCTCACTGATATGGCTGTGGTGGAAGAAAGGATTGAGTGGAAAGCAACTTGGGAAGGTTAGAAATCAAGTTTCATATGGTAGGAATGGAGCAACTTGATCTCAACACAAGGGTAGGTGGTTCTCTTCTCAGAAAGTGTAAGGTAGGAGTGGTAGTACTTTCTGATGGCTCTCTCCACGAATGAAGAGGGGGTGGAGGGGTATATATAGCCTCCACACAAAATCCAACCGTTACACACATAATTGAACAATCTCGGTGAGACCAAAGTGGAAACTCGGTCAGACCGAAAGTTCAAATATAGTGAACGTTGGGGTTTTCGGTGGGACCGAAAATACCATCTCGGTGAGACCGAAAGTGCAAATGATATGAACGTTGGGATTTTCGGTGGGACCGAGAAAGAGAACTTGGTTAGACCGATTTGAGAAAAGATAGGAACATGCCAGTTTCGGTGGGACCGGAAATGCAATCTCGGTGAGACCGATTTGAGCCAAGACAGAAGCTTGTCAATCTCGGTAAGACCGAAAAAGCAATCTCGGTTATTCCGATATGATGTCAAATGGTTACAGAATGTTGGCAGTCCATATTTCGGTGAGACCGATCTCAAACTCGGAATGACCGATTTTTCTAGGGTTTGGCTTATGGCTGAGGTGGTTCATCTCGGTGGGACTGAGTTGGAGGAATCGGTTTGTCCGAGATTACTTATGAGTGTGTATAGTAGTGAAAGTTGCTGATAGTTGAAGGAGATATATCACTAAGCACTTGGGCAACCAGATCATCAACACAACCTCATCCCCTTTTAATAGTATTGGCTTCTCCTATGGACTCAATGTGATCTTGGATCACTAAACCAAAAATGGAGTCTTGAGCTTTTGCCAATGCTTGCCTTAGCATTTTGAGGGGTCCACTTCTTCAGTCATTTCCATAGCCAATGTGATTGGATTTCCTGAAACATACTTGATAAAAGCATTAGTCCAACCATAGAGTATGTTGTCATTAATTACCAAAACCACCCAGGGAGCAAATGTGCTTTCAATCTCCCCCTTTTTGGTAATTGATGGCAACACACTAAAAACACACTAAACAAGACATCAAAGCTTTTTGAAAGAAAGACAGAATTATTACGAAAGCTTTGACAAGCATGTAGTACACAGGCTCCCCCTACAAGTGTGCAAGATTTTCATAAATTTTGGTTTTGGACTACCTCAAGCACACAAGAGAGATAAGCAAGATGTGCTACATGCAGCTTGGCTATATGCATCAGAGCAGAAGAAAAAGGAAGTGAGTGATAATACGTATGTGCATGGTGATTTCTTGCAAACAAGTCACCATCATGCACATTCTGCAAGATGCATATACTTACCTTGAGGTTCCTTGACATTATACCTGAAGGGATAAACTTGAGAAAACAAGGTTAGATAACACAAGAGTATTCCTTCAACCAACTGCAAGAACATCAAGAGTACCAAGCCAGGGATGACATGTATAAAGGGTGTCTCATATTGAGCACAAGCTTGAATCAGCAAACATGTCTCCGAAACTTAAAAGATTTTCAATGAACTCTGAGAGATTTTGCTTTCCATAAGATATCAACTGTGAAGATTTCTCTCCCTTTGAGTTCTCTCAGAACAAGGGGTTTGATGGAACAAGCAAAATCAAAAGAATGATGCCAATTGTAATGTCCAATGTAAAACACGACAAAGCTTTGATGTGATTCTCTCCCCTTTAAGATAAGATTGCTTTTCTTCTCCTCCTAAGTCTTCTCTTCTCCCCTACCCCCCCACTAAGTCTTCTCCCCCTTTGACATCAAGTGCCGAAAAGGACAGCAAACTAGGAAGGTTAGGAAAGATGGAAAGAAAGAAGTGGGATCCTTAAGAATCACAATAGGGCAAATAAGAACATGCATAGAGAAACATTGAGTGGAGCTGCAGGAGATGATATCCTGGAGGAAATAAATCAGTGACACCGAATTGAGTTAGGGTAGACCCTTTTCGGTTAGACCAAAATAATAAATCGGTGACGCCGAGTTTAATTCCAAGGAAATACAGAAATAATTCAGCTCACTCTGCGAGGAATGTTTCAAAAGATTTGCAATGAATTTGTAAAAGATTTTCGGGGAATTGATCAGAGCCAGAAGAATATTCACAAAGACATAAGAAAAGAAATAAAAAAGATTCCTAGATGAAGTTTTTTTTTTGTGTAAAGAAAACTCAATGAGAGAACATAAGAGAAAACAGAAAGACTCCAAAAGCATATGTACTTCATCTAGATAAAGGTCGGTGACAAGATCACCTATGTTTGAGTATATTGACTTAGGAGTCAAATGAGGACATTTGATCATAGGTCATACTCATCATTTAAGCTCAAAATGGGGTTGCCATTTTTCGATTAAGCATTTGATGTGATCACATCTTATGAAGCTGCTTGTACTCATGACTTTGAGTAAAGCTCCTTAAAGATGTGAAGAACATACCTTGGGCTTGTTGATGCTTTGCTCATGTAAGTAGACTTGATGTAGGTGCTCATTGAATGTGAAGTTGGAGCGCCATTTCTACTTGTGTAGTTCATCTTCCTACATGGGTTAGGCAAGCAAGGAAATACTCGAGGATATCCAAGATGACAAGAGTGAAATACAAGATGTATAAGAAGTCAAAAAGGATATGTGGAATTTGTTCCTTGAACTCAACATCCCAAATGGCTAGATACTTGGTCAATGAAAAGATTACTCATGAATTGAGTGTGTGGTAATCTTGTGGAATGTAGATCATCCAAGTACCTGCAGAGAGTTAGATGCAATACAAGGAGGCAAATGTGTCCAAGACATATGATCATCATCTTAAGAGAAATATCAAGGATTAGTCAGGAGAGCTCATGCCTTGCATGCATCAATGGAGTTCTTACTCCAAGTTTGAAACATCAATGATGTTCAACTCACTCCTTAAGCGACAAAACACCTTCTCATCAAGAGGTTTTGTAAAGATATCAGCAAGTTGTTTGTCAGTACGAACATGCTTAAGATTAATGTCACCCTTGGCAATATGATCACGAATAAAATGGTGACGAACTTCAATATGCTTTGTTCGAGAGTGTTGCACTGGATTGTGTCCAATTTTAATTGCACTCTCATTGTCGCAAAGCAAGGGAACACGTCTCACATGTATCCCATAATCTTTAAGCGTTTGTGTCATCCATAGCAATTGAGCACAACACGAACCGGCAGCAATATATTCCGCTTCGGCAGTGGATAATGATACTGAATTTTGTTTCTTGGAGGACCAAGATACAAGGGATCGACCAGAATTGACACGTACCCGAAGTTGACTTTCTATCAACCTTGTCACCGGCATAGTCCGAGTCGGAATAGCCAACAAGGTCGAAAGAGGCTCTCTTAGGATACCAAATGCCAAAGTTTGGTGTGTGTATCAAATATCTCACTATTCTTTTAACAGCTTTAAGATGACATTCTTTAGGGGCTGCTTGATATCATGCACACATGCATACACTCAACATTATGTCAGGATGAGAAGCACAAAGATATAGTAGAGAACCAATCATAGAACGGTAAACCCTTTGATCAACGAGTTCTCCATCTTTTGTCAAGTCATTATGTCCACTTGTAGGCATGGGGGTACTCATACCTTTGCTTTCTTGCATGTTGAACTTCTTGAAGAGGTCCTTGGTGTACTTTGTTTGTGAGACAAAGGTACCCTCCTTAGATTGCTTGATTTGCAACCCAAGGAAGAATTTGAGTTCACACATCATGGACATCTCATACTTCTCCGACATGAGCTGTCCAAACTTCTTGCTAAAATGGGGGTTAGTTGAACCAAAGATAATATCATCAACATATATTTGGCACACAAATAGTTCACCATTAACCCTTTTTGTGAACAGCGTTGAGTCTATCTTTCCAATCTCAAACCCTTTTTCAAGAAGAAAGCTAGTTAAGCATTTGTACCAAGCTCTAGGAGCTTGTTTAAGACCATAAAGAGCTTTATGCAACTTGTAAACATGATTAGGCTTTTTGGGATTCACAAATCTGGGAGGTTGTTTCACAAATACTTCCTCCTCAATTTCACCATTTAGAAAAGCACTTTTGATATCCATTTGATAGAGAGTAATATCATGGTGATTGGCATAAGCAAGAAGAATGCGAATGGACTCAAGTCTAGCAACGGGGGCATAGGTCTCACCATAGTCCATACCTTCGACTTGTGTGTAACCTTGAGCTACGAGACGAGCCTTGTTGCGGATGACTTGTCCATCTTCATCTTGCTTGTTCCGAAACACCCATTTGGTTCCAATGATGTTTTGATCATCCTTGGGCTTCTCTACCAATGTCCACACCTTGTTCCTCTCGAAGTTGTGTATTCTTCGTGCATAGCGTTCACCCAATCCGGGTCTTCAAGTGCTTCTTCTACCTTCATAGGTTCAATGCTAGAGATAAATGAGTAATGCTCACAAAAATTAGCTAAGCGAGTTTTAGAGCGAGTAATTCTCCCGGAGTTGATGTCGTTCATCATTTGTTCCACGGGATGATTCTTCTTGACTCTTGCTCGGACTCGGGATAGCTTTTGTTGATGTTGTGGCTGAGCTTCCTCATCATCTTCATCTTCCTCTTCTTCTTCTTCATTGTTGTTGGTGTTGTCTTGAGGCGGTGGAGAAGGAGGTTGTGGTGGATCTTCTTGTTGCACTTCCTCATCTTGGTGAGTTCCACTTGTGGAGGCCTCCATATTGCCTTGAGGTTCATCTCGCCGTGAGGTAGGTGGCTCCACATATGTAGATGAGGTACTCTCCTTCACTTCCATGGGACGGTTCTTTCCAATAGATAAGTCTTGGATAGCTTCCGATGGGTCCTTGTCTCCTACATCAATAGGCATTTGCTCTACTTGCGAGCCATTAGATTCATCAAACTTCACATCTACCATCTCTTCAACCTTTCGGGTGAAATTATTGTAGACACGGTAGGTGTGGGAGTTCGATCCATAACCAAGGAGAAAGCCTTCATGAGATTTAGGAGCAAATTTAGACCGACGATGCTTATCAAGGATATAGCATTTAGAACCAAAGACACGAAAGTATCCCACTTGGGGTTTGTTACCGGTGAGGAGCTCGTATGATGTCTTGCCGAGAAGCTTATGAAGATAAAGCCTATTGATAGCATGACAAGCTGTCTCGACCGCTTCTCCCCAAAAATGCTTCGGTGTCTTGTATTCATCAAGCATCGTTCTTGCCATCTCTATGAGCGTTCGGTTCTTCCTCTCAACAACTCCATTTTGTTGAGGAGTGTACGTAGCCGAGAACTCATGTAGAATTCCTTCCTCATCGAGAAAAGAGTCTACATTGGCGTTCTTGAACTCCGTTCCATTGTCACTCCGAACTTTCTTGATCTTCACCTCAAATTGATTTTGGGCCTTTTTGGCAAAGGTCTTGAAGATTCTCTGAACCTGCGATTTATCATCAAGGAAAAATACCCACGTAAATCTGGAATAATCATCAACTATAACTAGACCAAAGGAGTTACCACCAAGGCTTTTGTAAGCATTGGGACCGAAGAGATCCATATGAAGAAGCTCAAGCGGTCTCCTTGTGGTCATGATGTTCTTTACGGGATGACTTCCACCTACTTGTTTTCCTGCTTGACAAGCACTACAAAGTCTATCTTTGTCAAAGAGAACATCTTTAACACCAAGAATATGATCACCTTTGATTAGCTTGTCTAGATTACGCATACCAACATGTCCTAGCCTTCTATGCCACAGCCAACCTTTAGAAGATTTAGCAATCAAACAAGCTCTAGGTTGGGCTTTCTTAGTGAAATCAACAATATATAGATCACCTCTACGGATACCGGTAAATGCCATGTTTTGATTGTCACGACGAAAGACTTGGCAATCTACTTTGGTGAATAGCACATTGAATCCAAAGTCAGCTAATCTAGACACGGAAAGTAAATTGTATCCAAGAGATTCTACAAGCATGACATTTTGAATAGAGCTATCATGGGATATGGCCACCTTACCAAGGCCAAGTACCTTACCCTTGGAGTTGTCTCCAAAAGTCACATACTTGCGTGGACCATCGTTCTTTGCAAGCTCTCGAAACATGTCTTTATCTCCGGTCATGTGATCGGTGCATCCACTATCAAGAATCCACTCTTTTCCGCCGGACATGTAGTCTCTCAGATTTGCCATAAGACTGAGACTCTTCATGATATTGTCTAGCTCGGTGTCCGAATCAGAGTAATCATCGTCGTGCTCATGCTCATCATCATATTGACCCATAGATTGTTCATCATCAACACCTAGGTCAATTTGATAAGTACTTGCATTAGTTTGGTCAATGTGACAATAATCTTCGGAATGCAATGCAAGAGCATTTCTAATTATAATATTGATAAGACCGGGATCACCCTTCTTTTTCATAAGATCACGAAGCTCAAAGAAGCATTTATCAAAGTTGGGATCATTGGGGTGCAACTTATCAAATTCAATAGTCTTGTGTAGAATTTCATCAAGACTTCTCAAAGAGTAGTCCGGATAAAGTTCTTCCAAGAATTTCCACATAGCATAGGCACACTCAAAGTTTGTAACAAGATTAAGCAAGTCATCGGGTAACCCTCTAATGATAAGATTTACAGTTCTAAGGTTACGAAGCAAATCAAGCTCTTTATCCATGGTAGGGTGCAAGGGATCAAAAGGAGGCACATAGGGGGTCTCAATATATTTGCACAAATTGTACATTTTAAAGATACTAAGCATTTCAGACCTCCATGAGTTATAGAACCTTCCACTAAGAACAGGCACTCTATGGCTAACAATCCCAAACGTAGACACGTCCATCTCCCTCCAATGGTGTGTAAACCAAAGCAATGGAGACCAAAGCTCTGATACCAATTGTAGGATCGAAGAAGGTGAGAGTGTCTAGAGGGGGGGGTGATTAGACTACTCGACAAGATAAAAATTCTGTCTTTTAACAAGAACAGATTTTGGCAGATTTTGCATAACACACAAGTCAAGTAGCATACTACACATGCAATTCTAGAGTATGGGCAGCGGAAAGTAAATTGCACAAGTAGTAAAGAGAGGCGGAGAGGATCAAACGCAATTTGGAGACGCAATGATTTTTCCCGTGGTTCCGATAGGTAGTGCTATCGTACATCCACGTTGATGGAGACTTCAACCCACGGAGGGTAACGGCTGCGCGAGTCCACGGAGGGCTCCACCCACGAAGGGTCCACGAAGAAGCAACCTTGTCTATTCCATCATGGCCTACGCCCACGGAGGGCTAGCCTTACTCGGGGTAGATCTTCACGAATTAGGCGATCTCCTTGCCCTTACAAACTTCTTGGTTCAACTCCACATCTCGATGACGGAGGCTCCCAAGCGACACCTAACCAATCTAGGAGGCACCACCCTCCAAAAGGTAATAGATGTTGTAGATGATGATGAACTCCTTGCTCTTGTGCTTCAAATGATAATCTCCCCAACACTCAACTCTCCTCACTGATATGGCTGTGGTGGAAGAAAGGATTGAGTGGAAAGTAACTTGCACATGTAGTAAAGAGAGGTGGAGAAGATCAAACGCAATTTGGAGACGCAATGATTTTTCCCGTGGTTCCGATAGGTAGTGCTATCGTACATCCACGTTGATGGAGACTTCAACCCACGGAGGGTAACGGCTGCGCGAGTCCACGGAGGGCTCCACCCACGAAGGGTCCACGAAGAAGCAACCTTGTCTATTCCATCATGGCCTACGCCCACGGAGGGCTAGCCTTACTCGGGGTAGATCTTCACGAAGTAGGCGATTTCCTTGCCCTTACAAACTTCTTGGTTCAACTCCACATCTCGATGACGGAGGCTCCCAAGCGACACCTAACCAATCTAGGAGGCACCACCCTCCAAAAGGTAATAGATGTTGTAGATGATGATGAACTCCTTGCTCTTGTGCTTCAAATGATAATCTCCCCAACACTCAACTCTCCTCACTGATATGGCTGTGGTGGAAGAAAGGATTGAGTGGAAAGCAACTTGGGAAGGTTAGAAATCAAGTTTCATATGGTAGGAATGGAGCAACTTGATCTCAACACAAGGGTAGGTGGTTCTCTTCTCAGAAAGTGTAAGGTAGGAGTGGTAGTACTTTCTGATGGCTCTCTCCACGAATGAAGAGGGGGTGGAGGGGTATATATAGCCTCCACACAAAATCCAACCGTTACACACATAATTGAACAATCTCGGTGAGACCGAAGTGGAAACTCGGTCAGACCGAAAGTTCAAATATAGTGAACGTTGGGGTTTTCGATGGGACCGAAAATACCATCTCGGTGAGACCGAAAGTGCAAATGATATGAACGTTGGGATTTTCGGTGGGACCGAGAAAGAGAACTTGGTTAGACCGATTTGAGAAAAGATAGGAACATGCCAGTTTCGGTGGGACCGGAAATGCAATCTCGGTGAGACCGATTTGAGCCAAGACAGAAGCTTGTCAATCTCGGTAAGACCGAAAAAGCAATCTCGGTTATTCCAATATGATGTCAAATGGTTACAGAAGGTTGGCAGTCCATATTTCGGTGAGACCGATCTCAAACTCGGAATGACCGATTTTTCTAGGGTTTGGCTTATGGCTGAGGTGGTTCATCTCGGTGGGACTGAGTTGGAGGAATCGGTTTGTCCGAGATTACTTATGAGTGTGTATAGTAGTGAAAGTTGCTGATAGTTGAAGGAGATATATCACTAAGCACTTGAGCAACCAGATCATCAACACAACCTCATCCCCTTTTAATAGTATTGGCTTTTCCTATGGACTCAATGTGATCTTGGATCACTAAACCAAAAATGGAGTCTTGAGCTTTTGACAATGCTTGCCTTAGCATTTTGAGGGGTCCACTTCTTCAGTCATTTCCATAGCCAATGTGATTGGATTTCCTGAAACATACTTGATAAAAGCATTAGTCCAACCACAGAGTATGTTGTCATTAATTACCAAAACCACCCAGGGAGCAAATGTGCTTTCACACTCCATTCGTCGATCTTGTCTGCTGTTGGAGGGTAGTCTAGGAGCAGTTGAGCTCGTGCCAAATTTTCCGCTGAAGTGGCGGGTGGCGGTGGCGAACGGTGTGAGGAGCGGTATATGCTCGGACTTCTAACTATGTTAGAAGGAGCAGTATCCCGTCCAGGTGACCGTGCCTCGCTCGTGCCAGCATGTTGGCGTGCATGCTGGTCTTGAGCACTCCAAGATCCACCAGCTCGATCTTGGCCCAGCAAACGTATGGTACCGTGAGTACCATGACGCTGCCGGTCCCGCGCCTCCTGAGATGGGCGCGGTGCATGTACGGACGCCGAGGTCTTGGAGTGCGCCCGGTCGTTGTGGGAGCCGGCTACGCTGCCGATGGGCAGCGCAGCCTTGTCCTTGGACCTGGCAGCACCGTGGGCTCCCTCGTCGACGCCCGTTCTTCCACCGGCGTCTACCCCACCAGCCATTTGCTCCGGCGGTGGTGGGTTCGGCGCGGACGGAGCAGCCGCCTCCGAAGCCTTCTTCTTCGGCGGCATGTCGATGAAGAGAATGAAGATCTAGCTCATGTGAACGCCGGATCAGGTTCACGCAACCTCGACGCCCCCTACCTGGCGCGCCAAAGATGTCGGGGAAACTGATCCACGAGCACCTATGGGGACCGACGGACCGAGCCCCTTTCGGTTCGGCGGGGGGCGGAGATCGCACGAAGAGCAGATCGAGGCGAAGCACACGAGCAGTTTACCCAGGTTCGGGCCGCACGGATGCGTAAAACCCTACTCCTGCTTTGTGGTTTGTATTGAGTTCTTGCTCGGGAGCGCGGGGTGCTACAGTACACACCAGCAACTAACGAGACCGAGCGTGAGAGTTCTTCTGCGTTCCTCCCTTCTATGTTGCGCATGGGCCTCCTTTTATATGCTCAAGGGGTCACCGACAGGTGGCAACGTAGACAAGGGTAAAAATGGAAAGGTGTTGCGGTTGGTACAGCTACCTGTACAGTATATCATACCTAACCCTGACGGCAGGGGACAAGGGCATTGAATGCCCGTCTGCGTCGCCCAAACAGTGCAAAAAGTGACCGTCAGGGACGCCACCGCTCGCCACGATGGCGATATTGTCAGTGCCGCTTGCCACCGCGTACCCCTGGCTGCACAGCCTCCCGCCACGTACGCCTGGAAGAGTCCCAGAGCGACATGTTGGTGGATGCGCTGGAGCGCGGGTACAGAGTGGTAGCTTGCCGCGGCAAGCGCCTTGCCGCGGTCGTTGCCTTGTCACGTCCGGGAGCTTGCCGCTCATCGGGCCTTGCCGGGACGCGTGGCGCCTCGCGGCAAGTTCCTTGAGATGCCTTGGTTGGCCTTCCCGGCAAGCTCCTCTTGCCGGTGTCTTGTCTCTTTGGCTTAAATACTTTGTTCTTGAATGGCTCCAAAGGAACCATGGAGGACCTTGGCGGTCACCCGGCAAGCCTTGCCGCGGGATGCTGCGACTGCCCGTGCACAAGTTCGGGATACTAGGGTACCCCTACTCTAGTACACCGACAATATCCACCTTGTGAAGCATCTCCGATACGTTATATCCTTGGTGGGACTTCCAAGTTTCTTGTGGATAGGACCGCATATTTGGCGTTACAAGGCCCTACTAGTGTTCCATTTCCACTACCATTGATACGTCTCCAACATAGCTATAATTTATGAAGTATTCATCCCATGTTTACAACAATTTTATATGGTTTTGGTGCACTTTTATATGACTTGTATGGAACTAATCTGTTGACCTAGTGCCCAGTGCTAGTTGTTGTTTTCGCATATTATTTGTTTTTTTTCGAAATATGCATACCAAATGAAGTCCAAATGCCATGAAACTTTATGGTGTTTTTTATTAGAACAAAAGAGACCCACGGAGTACGAGAGACGCACCAGGGGTGTCCAAGGGAGCCACTAGCCTGGCAGACGAGCCCCCCGAGATCGTCGGTCCCTCATGGCCCCCCCTGATGTGAAATCAATGCTAAATATTCCTATAAATATTGGGAACCCCAAAAGGAAACCTAGAACTTCCACTTCGCCGCTGCAAGCCTCTGTTCTGAAGCAATCTTATGCGGAGTCCTGTTCTAGCACCCTGCCGGAGGGGGAATTTATCATGGGAGGACATCTTCATCATCCCGATGGTCTCCTTGATGAGGAGGGAGTAGTTCACCCTTGGGGCTGAGGGTATGTACCAGTAGGTATGTGTTTGATCTCTCTCTCTCTCACTCTCTCTCTCTCTCTCTCTCTCTCGTGTTATTGATTTGGCATGATTTTGATGTACCACGAGCTTTGTTAATATAGTTGTATTGTATGTTGTTCCTCCCTCTCTATCTTGTTGTGATGAATTGAGTCTTTCCCTTTCAGGTTTCACTATCATCCGATTGAATACTATGGATTTGAGGACACATGATGTATGTCTTGCATGTGGATACCTGTGGTGACTGATTCATTTGATATATGTTTTGGTAATCCACTTGCTGATTCCCGAGGCAACATTGGGGTAATCTAGGCACATAGGTTGATACAAGGTTTTGTCCTAATTTCTCGGATGGAAACTTTGTGGTGCTCTTTGAAGTTCTTTGTGTTGGATTAAGTTTTATGAATCTGAAATTGTTTGATGCATATCGAATAGTTAACTCACAGATACTTGTGGCGACATTGGAGTATCACTACAAAAAAAATACACTTCCGTGATGATACATGTTTGTCACAGTAGGTCACGTTTTCTGTCATGCATGTACATCCATGACGATTTTATGACAGAATCAAGATAGTCATACATGTGCTGTCGTAGAAGTGTTCCATGACATTACCAAAATTATTATCAAGGAAGTGTCCACTTCCATGACGATAAATCGCGCGTCACAGAAGTGCTTTCGTCAAGGGTGACCGACACGTGGCATCCACCGTAATGGAACGCCGTTGTAATGCCCCGGACACACCCGCCGGTGGTTGTTACTCCTGGCGGGATCTAGACTGGCCTCACATATCAATACTAGTCTTTTCTGCGCACTTTGTCCTCACTCGTGTGCACCCGGGAGCAACTTCCCGGTCGGTCACCCATCCTGAAACTACTCCAAGCTGAGCACGCTTAACTTTGGAGTTCTATCCGAATGGGCTCCAGGAAAAGAAGGAATTCCTTATTGATATGAGTAGTCTATCATCCCTAATAAGCCAGGATACCATCTTGTAATGCCCAGGATGGGACTATACCTCCTACGTGTCGAGGCACGACTTAAAGGTATAAGCCCATTCTGGAATCATCTCAAGTTTGGTATCTTTGCACGACTCATGTAAAAATAGGAATGATATTGCAAAAGGAGATAGTTGGCTTACACTCGCCACTTCACACCATACATTACATAAGAAAAACATCATTCAAAACATCACAACCCGACTACGGGCGAAGATCCAAAAGAAAGATACCAAAACATAGAGCCACATGTCTGAATCGCCCCTAGTAGAAAACCACTACTGATCGTCGAAAACGTCACAAACATACGGCCACTCTCTTCATCGAGCTCCCAGTGAAGTACTTGAACCAGCTCCTGCATCATTCTCGGCTGAACCTGCATCTGGTGTTGTAGTAACTGTGAGCCACGAGGACTCAGCAATCCCATAACCATGGGTATCAAGACTAGCAAAGCTTTATGGGTAGGAAGAGGTAAAGTGGTGAGGTTGCAGCAGCGGCTAAGCATAATATGGTGGCTAACTTACGAGTACAAGAATAAGATGGGCATCTACGCAAACGGTCGCAAACTAGTAGTGATCGCTAAAGATCCTGAACTACCTACGAGTCAAACATAACCCCACCGTATTCTCTTCTCAAAGTGAAAAGAGACAGTCACGGTTACTCACACAGTTGTGTGTTTTACTTCGGATCCTGTGTCAAGGTTTCTACAACCGGACATTAACAAATTCCAATTTGCCACATAACCATGGGCACGGCTTTCGAAATATCATAACCCTGCAGGGGTGTCCCTACTTAGCCCATCACAAACTCTCATGATTAGCTGAAGTGATAAATATATTATCATCACCCCTTATCTTAGGGAAATCCGATCAGGCTCGGCATCCCGGTGCACAAGACATTTCGACAATGGTAAAACAAGTGCAGCAAGACCTCCCGGCGTGCCGACACCCTGATAGTAGCCGCGCGTATCTCGTCTCAGGCCATGACTGGATGAGCACGGCGTACAACAGCCAAACCCCAAGTTTCCAATGGGGGGCGGCGCACACGACTATATTTGGGACCAACACCATCAGCACTGGCCCCCCTGCTATGTAGAAATAAATCTCCAAGGAGCGTCCCCCTTATGCAATTTAATTAATTAATTAAGTTGTTATTATGAGCAAATTAGAACCAATGTTGGGCCTTGCTGGAGGACTTTTATTCAAAGTCGAAGTGTCAAGGGGTCCCCATATACCCATCATGTAAGGAACGCAAAATCAAGGAACATAATGCCGGTTTATCGGCGCCTAAGGTGGCATGAGTGGAACAAAACACCGAGAAAAAGGCCAAGCCTTCCACCCATGCCCAGTATATAGGTGTGTTAATAATAATAATAGATATTGTGATATTCCAACAACAAGTTCCCTCCTGGAACAACCTTCATCTTCACCTGCAACTAACAACGCTATAAGAGGGGCTGAGCAAGCGGTAACATAGCCAAACAATGGTTTTGCTAGGAAGGTCTCAAAGGTTAGAGGTTTCATGGCAACAAAGAGAGGCTGACATAAAGATGGGTAGCGCGACATGTAACAGTAGCATCGAGACAACTAAGCATGGCAATGGTAGTAAAGGTATCCAAGGGTATGGTCATCTTGCCTGGGATTCCGCAAGGGAGAAGAATGGGTCCATGAAGTAGTCGAACATAAACTCACAACTCCGGAACGAACCCGAAGCTAACGAGGGAAGCAAACCAGAAAGAAACAAGCAACACGGTAAACACACAAGCATAAACATGGCATACGATGCACATCCAAGTATGATGCATGACAGTTCTATACAGGAAGCACAACATGGCAAGGTAGGAAGCACAGAAAACATCACAGGAAACATGGCAATGTGCTTAAGCAAGTATGGTGCAAACAAGTCTATATAGGAAGCACAACAAGTCTAAATAGGAAGCATTACATGGCAAGGTATGATGCATGACAAGATTAAATATTATGTTGCCACTAACCGCATAGGAGAGTTTTTTATGTCGGCCATCTTAAGTATTCGAGAACTGATGCGATATATTTGTGACGACAACACCTCGGAGCTCAACTCCCCGGGACACTGCCACAACCCCTAAATGACAGGAGGCATCGAGAACAATGTTCTCGTCACAAAGACATCGGAACAATCCAAACAATACTCGCGAGATCCTAAAAAAAAATTGGTGAATTTTTGAGAGTAGAAGAGACAAGAGTAATCATCAGGAGTCCTCACCAGAGTGAAAGAGATGAGGAGCAAAGGAAATCCTACTCTCCGATATATATATACACGACTCAAAACATTTTAAGTGTGTGCCTAGACTCAACCGTCAACGATTCAATCAATCAGTGGGGGCTTCTAGGTCGGAGAAGGCTCAGATACCAACTTGTAATGCCCCGGACACACCCGCCGGTGGTCGTTACTCCTGGCGGGATCTAGACTGGCCTCACATATCAATACTAGTATTTTTGCGCACTTTGTCCTCACTCGTGTGCACCCGGGAGCAACTTCCTGGTCGGTCACCCATCCTGAAACTACTCCAAGCTGAGCACGCTTAACTTTGGAGTTCTATCCGAATGGGCTCCCGGAAAAGAAGGAATTCCTTATTGATATGAGTAGTCTATCATCCCTAATAAGCCAGGCCATCACAGCCGTTAAGCTATCGGGTCCGGTTTTGGATCCGATAACCCGTTAACAGCCCCGACCAATGGGGATTTTCCACGTGTAAAATCATCTGTGGCTGGGAGAAACACGTGTCGCCTCACCGTTGGGACAGATGTCATCCACTCACTGGACACAAAGCGCCTATGATACGTCGACAGGTGGCACGACCCAACAAAGGCCCATTCCTGTGAAAAGGCCGGCCCGTTTGACTTGGTCAAAAGATGGCGGGCCGGCCCACGGCAAGCCTATTAACGGCATGTTCGCATATAGCCCATTTATAGCCCGCTAACCCAGGGCCGATTAACGGCCTATCCAAATTAGGCCCATTAGCGTCATCTGGGCCGTCCAGTATAATTCCAGCCCGTTTTAACTTCCGGCCCATGTATAGCCCATGATGTCTTTCGGCCTATGATACGTCGACACGTGGCACAGCCCAACAGAGGCCCATATAGGTTAAAGAGGTCGGCCCAGTCAAAGGCCCGTAGTACTTACTCAGGTACTAGTGGGTCAGCCCAATAATGGCCTCCTTAATAAAGGCCCGTTTACGGCCCGAAGCCGGATCTGGCCCGTTAATTCTTCGCCAAATATTTGGGCCCATTTACGGCCCGAAGCCACATCTGGCCCATTAATTGTCCGCCGAATATTTGGGCCCAAATACAGCCCAGTGACTTTCAGCCTGTTAAAGGCCCGATGTAGACATGAGCCCATTTCAGCCCGGTGTGACTTTCGGCCTGGGAATGGCCCGTGCTACCCATGGGCCATATATGGTCCGACAGGACATCAGGCCCACTAACGGCCCGTGATAAAGGTGGCAACAATTAAGCCCAACGTGACTTTGGGCCTCTTAAAGGCCCATGATATCAGTGGGCCAACTAGGGGCCGAGATATGTTTCGGCCTGTTAACTGCCCGTGATATAACTGGGCCCAAAAAGGCCCCGTCTACATTCCAGCCTGCTGAAGGCCCGTCGACGACTAGTGAAAATTGAGGCCCAATATGCATTTCGGCCTGCTAAAGGCCCATGGTTTCATTTGGGCCATAACAGGCCAATACAATATTCAGCCTGTTAATGGCCCAATGCTACCTGGGCCAAACTAAGCATTGGGTCCACAAAAGGCCCAACTAAAATATAGGCCGGTGTAAGTTGTGGGCCTCGCGTTGTGAAGGCCCCAATGATTCGGGCCCAAGAAAGATGCAGGCCAGCCCAATTGTGGCCCGCTAAACACCAGGCCCGTTACAGGCGAATGTTTCGGCTCGGCCGACTACATCTGATTTTTTTTAGATAGCGAATGATGGCAGTAACTAGTAAGAATTAAGAACAAACCTACACTATACAATAAAGGATATATGGTATATTACATCCACTAGGCATCGAAGTTCGCCACCAGTGATCATAACACACAACGAAGAGGCAGATTACAAAAACTGGGCACCATTGTAGGGTAACAAAATAATACTGAGTTGAGACCACTTCCAAGACAGTTCTAGAAAGGTTAGCCTTGCTCGGGAACTGCTGCGCAAGCTGCTGAGCAAGGCTGTGAGACCGGCCTAGCATGTCGGTCATAGCTTCCAGGTGTAGTTGTTTAGCGATGAGGTTCTCATTGGTGTTCTCCGCAATCTTTCTTAGAGATAGGACTTCAAGTCAAAGTTGAGTTGAAGAATGCCTTTCTGCTAGAACATGGGACTGAAGAAGTCGAACTGATTTAGACAATGAATTATGTGAGCTTGTCTGACTGCTAGTCTCAAGTAACTTGAACACTGCATCAAGACAAGACTTTGGGGTTGTCTTGTTATCTTCAAGATGTTTTGCCTTCTTTGTTGCAATATATGTTGGATTTGTCTCACAACCCTCAGCGGACTTGTGCATGCCATCAAGCATATCACCCTGAAACAAAGCAGAGAGATGACAGGTTTTATACGTGTATAAACAAAGATGATAACTGTGCTGTCAATTCCATCCAATTTCAAATTAGAAAATAAAGAGTAAGTTCAAAATATCAATAGCATAATTTGGAATTATTCATAATGCGGGGAGCTTCACCACACTACTGGATTACCATGTCAACATAACAAGCATAGATGAAGGGCAAAGAAAATCGTTGTATCAATTTTGGTTAATGTGCATGGCATGTTGTTCATATCATCAGCCACATCAGTAAGATAATCAGGAGATGACAAGGTGCAAATGTGGGATGCTTCACCACACACTAGATTATAGATCCACAAAAAAAAGCATACATATAGGGAGTATTGAGTAATGTGCATGGTATGAATAAGGAATTTGGTTTTACAAGTAAAACTTAGAACTTATGGTTCTTGCGAACATGCATTTTGGTAGAAACAGCAAACTAAACAGCAGTAAACGATAGGGTGTATGAGAAAATCAAACAGTAGTTGAGAATAAAGTCTTTAGAAGGACTGACTTACATTAACAGTTAACACCAGCTTTAGAATGCCCTTCTCCATGTCAAGGGAAGGATAACTCAAGAATTTCAGCACATAATCTTCTTCATAAGCATTGCCTGTACTCTACATTTTGTAGAGAGTAATTATAGATATGATAATACTGGAAGGGATAGAGGATAATGAAGATAAGATGCAGATTGATGCTACACAATCAACTACCATGTAATGCCCAGTATGAGATTATACCTCCTACGTGTCGAGGCACGACTTAAAGGTATAAGCTCATACTAGAATGATCTCAAGTATGATATCTTTGCACGACTCATGTAAAAGAGGGATGAAATTGCAAAAGAGTAGTTGGCTTAC
Source organism: Secale cereale (assembly GCA_902687465.1). Lineage (NCBI taxonomy): Eukaryota > Viridiplantae > Streptophyta > Magnoliopsida > Poales > Poaceae > Secale > Secale cereale. The sequence continues at coordinate 278,478,814 of LR738711.1, read as the reverse complement.
CCTCGCCACGTCACACACAACATTACATAAGCAATCATCATCCAAATAACATCACAGTCCGACTACGGACGAAGATCCAAATGAAAGATACCACAAATAAAGCCATAAGGTCCGAATCGCCATAGTAGAAGCCACTACTGATCCTCTGGGTAAGACACGTAGTATCGCCCACGTTCTTCGTCGAACTCCCAGTACAACTCTGTGCCATCCCCTGTGTAGTTCACCATGGTACCTGCATCTGGTGTTGTGTAGAATCTATGAGCCACGGAGGACTCAGCAATCCTGTTCCGGGTGGCAAAACTATCTAAGCCTTGGGTGTGGAACAAGGCTGAAGAACAAAGGTTGCAGCTGCACTAGCACTAGCTTACGTGTTTAGAGCGAGAAGAGAAGTTGCCACGAGCGTCAAAGTGATGACAAAGTGATCCTATCTAAGCACGTCAAACATAACCCCATCGTGTTCACTTCCCGAACCCCTTCGGAAAATGACCGTCACGGTTACGCACGCTTGTAGTGTATCCTGAACATGGTGTCGAGTTTTCTACAACCGGATATCAACAAATTCCCGTTTGCCACATAACCGCGGGCACGACTTTCGAGAGATCAAAACCCTGCAGGGGTGTCCCAACTTAGCCCATCACAAGCTCACGATCTGCGGAGTCGCAACTCCAAGGTGGGAAGACCCGACTATTCTCGGAATCCCGTGCTCAAGATATTCTGACTAAGGTAAAACTAATCCAGCAAGACCTCCCGACGTGCCGACACCCTGACAGTAGCCGCGCGTATCTAGTCTCAGGCCACGACCGGATGAGCACTACGTACAAATACCGAAGATCCCAGTAAGCTGGGTGGCACCGCAAGTGGCTCTAGTTTGGACCAACACTCATGTGGAGCACTGGCCCGTGGGTTGTTAATTAAGTCCACGGGGTAGCTAGTCCCTATATAAGTTTTAGTTATTAGGAAAATGTAGTACCAATGTCGGGCCTTGCTGGAAAAGCTTTAGCGCTAAGCGGGTTATCGAGGGGGTCCCATAACCCCAACCGTGTTAGGAACGCAAAATCAAGGAACATAACACCGGTTTAAACGATTCCTAGGGCGGCATGAGTGTAACAAAACACCAACCAAGAGGCTTAGCCTTCCACCCATTCCAAGTATATAGATGATTTAGTTAAACAGATTATATAGTGTGATATCCCAACAATAACTTCAACATGAAGCAAGAATCTTCAAGTCTTCTCCTACAACTAGCAATGCTATAAGAGGGGCTGAGCGAAGCTTACGTAGCCAATCAAAGGTTTGCTAGGTTGGGTGGTTAGAGAGATTCATGACTACAATAGGAGGCTGACAAATAATCATGGGCGTCGAGGCAATAAGCTAAAGAGCGAGACATCTAGCAACATGCAAAGATAGTAATGATATCTGGGTCAGGTCATCTTGCCTGTCGAGTCGTCAATGGGATCGTAAGACAGATCCTCGTACTCAACCTCGGTAGGACCCTCGTTCTCGGTCTCGACTTCCGGCTCTACTCAACACAAGAACACAACATGGCATAATATCAAACACGGTGCAATGCACAATCAACATAATGCAAGTATGATGTGCGTATGCATATGGAAGCACTTGAACCTAAGGAGTAGATGATGAAGAAGGCCTCATATTGGAAAACCAAGCATTCCATTGGATAGAGGGGAAGATTTCGGTTGAAATCGATATAAAGATCGCCGGAAACGGACACACGGTTTGCAAATGGCAAGCAAAACAATATTCATACAAAGCTGAAGTTAACAACCACATGGCATGTTTGGAGCAAGAAATAAATAAGCTACAGCACTCAAACATGGAGACAAAGGGCATGGACATGAAGTAGACATGTTACTTAACAAGCAAGAACTTAGAACACACCCAAAAACCTACTGGAACATAATTAACCAAGCATGGAAAGTTGCAATAAAATTATCCAGACTTCGGAGGCACAAAACAACATGCATATCAACTCCACTAAGCATGTAAAGATCATGGACATGTAGTAGACATAGCATACATAAAAAAACTCCATTGGAGCAACTCCATAGGAGGCATGGATCAATAGCAATAAGCTACACCAAATTGATCATGCTGATAAAAACCTGACATGCATAATTATAGCAACTTGAGAGAGCAAGAAGTAAATAAGCTACAACAAGCCATATGTGCAAGTGAGGGCATGGATGGATAGAGCATAACATGGACAACAAGGAATGATCATTGGCCACTCCAAAACAAGCATGGAATTGAGTGGGGCATCAAGCAAACATAGCATCAGGTTAAAACAGATTCCAGACTTAGCAGTTTTTTCACTAAGTATAAAACAGTAACATTGGCATGGCATGTTTACAAGCTTATTTAAGTCACCTCAAGGCATATCATGGAAAGTGGTTTACACCACAGCAAAGACCATATGATGGTGCTTCTAAAACATATTGACATGTGCCAAGAGGACAAACACATCAATAGCAATGAGCAAGTCAAATCAGCATCTCATAACAAGTTTCAGCACTTAACAGCCACATGCACTTTTGCAACAGAGATTAACATGGCAATATGACACCTAACATGAATGCTACAATAACCATCATGTAGAGCACTTCACATTGAACATTTAGACATATCATATACTCCATTTGGATAAACATGCACCAAGTTATCACATCTCAAACATGGCATCAAATTAACAAGTAACATCAATTTTTAACAAGTAGCATGCCACAGTGGAACAAAATGAAGAGCACATCACCACAATCATTTTGATATATCAAATGCCCAAAACGGATCTACGAGCACGAAGTTACAGCCATGCAAAGGAGGCAACAAAATATAGCAGATCTAGGACTTAGTCATTTTATACCTCACGAAAAATTCAAACGGGACGGAGGGAAGCGGGACGAGGAGATCCGTGCGGAGGCGGGGTTGTTTGGTTGGATGCACTGGTGGATCTGGTCCCGAATCTCAGACCGGGACGGAGGGATCCCGTGCTCGCCGGAGTTGCCGCCGGAGATGGAGGAGATGGCCGGAGGCGGAGGACGACTGGAGTAGAGGAGGTCCGGGGTGTCGGCGGTAGCGCACCCGAGGGGTCGCGGCGGCGGCGCGCCCGAGGGGTTGCGGCGGCGGCGCGCCCGAGGGGTCGTGGCGGCGGCGCGCCCGAGGGACGGCAGCAGCGGGGCCGGCCGGGCGGCGGCGGTTGCGGCCGGAAGCTGCACCGGCGGCGGGATGGTGGCGCGCGCGCGACGGTAGCAGTGCCGGCGGCGGGGTGGTGGCGCGCGCGGCGGCGGGGGTTGCAGCGCCGGCGGCAGGGTGGTGGCACGGCCGGATGGCGGGCGGCGGAGCTCCGGCGATGGAGCTCCGGCGGGCGGGCGGAGGCCGGATCGGCGGAGGCGAGCTCGCCGGCGATGAGCAAGGTCTTGCCGACGGCGAGGGTGGGTTGGCGGCGAGGCTGTCGTGCGGAGGCGACCGAGTAGCGGCGGCGTCGGGCCGGCGGACCGGCCCCGAGCTCCGCGGCCCGCGTGGCGGCGGTGGATCTGGCTGCGGGGTCGGGCCAATGGGAGGCGGACACGTGGCGGCGGTGCTGAGGTGTCGACGCCGGATTGGTCGGGCGACCTGGCCGGGGGATTTGGACGTGTCCGGCCATCGGCGGATGTGTCCGGCGGCGCGGAGGAGCTCGGGATTAGGGTTTCGTCCGCAAAATGGACGTGGGGGACGTTTTTATAGGCATAGGGAGCTAGGAAACTCCAAATGAGGAGCGGTTTTTGGCCACGCGATCACGATCCGACGACCGAGAGGATGGGAGTGGTTGTGCTGGGTTTGTGGGATGTTGTGGAGGGGGTCTTGGGCCAAAAGGAAGAGGTGCTTTTGGCCCACTAGGTTAATCGTTGAAGTACCCAAACGAACTCCAAACATGACGAAACTTGACAGGCGGCCTACACGTACCAAAACAACAATGCACGACAAGTCTCACCTCATTCCGGGAACGTTACACGGCCACACACGAAAGAAGGACTATGGGGTGCCACGGGCACGTGTGTGAGTGTCGGAACTCGAAACGGACAACGGGAAGAGGCGAGTGGGACCGGGTGCAAGTGACAACACGAATGCAATGCAATGCACATGATAACATGACATGGATGAAATGCACACACGCACACGACAAAACGAAGAAACCCGAAATGAAAGAAGAGCCTAGAATGGAATTGATGAAGTCAAAGTTTCATCTAATGCCATAATTGGAAAGTGTTACATCTGGGGCATTACAAACTCTCCTCTACTATGAAAAGATCTCGTCCCGAGATCTAGGACTCGAAGAAGGAAGGATACTCGGAACGAAGGTGATCTTCTCGTTCCCACGTAGCTTCTCGGTCGGTATGGTGTGACCACTTAACTTTCAAGAACTTGATTGACTTGTTGCGGGTCTTGCGCTCAGTTTATTCAATAATAGCAACACGTTGCTCATGGTAAGACAAGTCTTGTTGAAGGTCAATCTCCTCGAACGGAATGGTGCGTTCCGGTGTCTTGAAGCACTTGCGGAGTTGAGACACGTGAAACACATCATGAACATTTGCAAAGTTGGAGGGGAGCTCAAGTTGATAGGCTAGATCGCCTCTTTTGCCAAGAATCTTGAAAGGGCCCACGTATCTACGAGCAAGCTTTCCTTTGATACCGAATCTTTGGGTGCCTTTCATAGGAGAAACACGGAGATAGACATGATCCCCAATGTTGAAAGCCAAATCATGATGCTTGCCGTCATTGTAACTCTTTTGACGTGACTAAGCGGCCTTGAGATTGTCACGTATGACTTTGCACATATCTTCGGCTTCTGAGATCAAGTCATTGCCAAGAAGTTGACGTTCACCAGTCTCGGACCAGTTGAGAGGGGTACGGCACTTTCTGCCATAGAGGATTTCAAAAGGAGATTTGTCAGCACTTGCTTGGAAACTGTTGTTGTAAGAGAACTCGGCAAATGGGAGACAATCTTCCCACTTCATGCCAAAAGAGATGACACAAGCTCTGAGCATGTCTTCGAGGATCTAGTTCACTCTTTCGACTTGACCACTAGTCTGAGGGTGAAACGCAGTGCTGAAATGAATCTTAGTGCCCATGGCTGACTGAAATGAGTCCCAGAACTTGGATGTGAGCAAACTTCCACGGTCTGAGGAGATAACTTGAGGAATTCCATGCAACGAAACAATTCTGGAAGTGTACAACTCTGCCAATTGAGCTGCGTTGATGGATTCTTTGACTGGAAGGAAGTGAGCTACTTTGGTTAGCTTGTCAATCACAACGAAGATAGCATCATTCCCCTTCTTGGACTTGGGAAACCCAGTGACGAAATCCATTTCAATGTGGTCGAATTTCCACTCGGGAATCGGAAGAGGTTGGAGGAGACCGGCTGGACGTTGATGCTCTGCCTTCACTCTTCTGCAGACATCACATTCATTCACGAATTGGGCAATCTCCCTTTTCATGCGAGTCCACCAGTAAGATTGCTTGAGGTCTTGGTACATCTTGGAGCTTCCGGGATGAATGGAGAGGAGGGAGTCATGTGCTTCGTTCATTATGAGCTTCCTGAGATCACCCTTGGGAACCACAATTCTGTCCTCAAAGAACAAGGTGTCTTTCTCATCAACTCGATAGCACTTGTATTTGGGAGTACCCTTAGCAATACCATGTTTCACTTTCTGCACCATAGCATCACTTAGTTGGGCCTCACGGATCTGATCTTCCAAGGTAGGAGCAACTTGAAGGTTTGCAAGAAAGCCTTGCGGAACAACTTGGAGGTTGAGCTTCCTGAATGATTCCCAAAGCTCAGGCTGAAACGGCTTGAGAAGGAGACTGTTGCAATATGCCTTTCTGCTCAAGGCATCTGCAATGACATTGGCCTTGCCGGGTGTGTATTCAATGCTTGGATCATCTCAACCCAATGAGTCTGGCGAAGGTTCAGGTTTGGCTGTGTGAACATGTACTTCAAGCTCTTGTGATCGGTGAAGATGTCCACTTTTCTGCCCAACAGAAGGTGTCTCCACATGATCAAGGCATGTACCACTGCTGCTAGCTCAAGATCATGTGTGGGGTGGTTCTTCTCATTTGGCTTCAGTTGACGAGAAGTGTATGCCACAATCTTCTTGTCTTGCATGAGAACACCACCAAGTCCTTGTAGAGAAGCATCACATAATACTTCATAGGGCTTGGACTCGTCCGTAGGAGTAAGAACCGGAGCAGAAATGAGTTTCTCTTTGAGTGTTTTGAATGCCACATCACAATCAGGAGTCCAGTTGTACTTGACATTCTTCTGCGGCAAGTTGGAGAGAGGCTTGGCAATCTTGGAGAAGTTCTCAACGAACCTTCTGCAATAGCTAGCAAGACCAAGGAAGCTTCGGAGTTGCTTGACATTCTGTCGGGGTTCCCAGTTGACAATAGCTTCAACTTTCTCGGGGTTGACAGAAATACCCTCAGCATAGATGATATGGCCAAGATATAAGACCTTATCCAGACAGAATTCACACTTGGAGAACTTCGCATAGAACTTGTGTTCACGAAGCTTGTCCAGAACCAAACGGAGGTGCTTGGCATGGTCTTCTTCATTCTTGGAGAATACAAAGATGTCATCCAGATAGACGAGAACAAATTCATTGGTGTAGGTGTTGAATATGAAGTGCATCATCCTCGAGAAGGTGGGTGGAGCATTTGCGAGGCCAAAATACATGACCGTGTATTCATAGGAGCCGTAGCTTGTTCTGAATGCGGTCTTGTGAATATCTTCTTCACGGATACGGATCTGGTGGTAACCCATCCGGAGATCGAGCTTTGAGAACACCTTTGCTCCTTTGAGATTCCCGAACAATTCATTGATATTGGGGAGCGGATACTTGTTCTTTATTGTCTTCTCGTTCAATGGCTGGTAATCAACGCAAAGGCGCTCCGTGCCATCCTTCTTCTTGACGAATAGAACACCACAACCCTAAGGAGAAGTGCTAGGCCTGATTAGACCCATACGCTCTTGCTCATCGAGTTGTTTCTTCAGCTCCTTCAACTCATCAGGAGAAAGCTTGTACGGACGCCGGCATGCTAGCTCAGTACCGGGCTCGAGTTCAATGACGAATTCAACTTGACAATGCTGAGGCATGCCTGGAAGCTCTTCAGGGAAAACATCTTCATATTCATTGACCTCCGGAATTTGAGAGATGGCATTAATCTCGCCCTTGTCATTGAGAGAGAATAGCCTGATTGTGTTATCTGGAGAGGCGAAGTTAATAACGTCTTCATCAGGATGAGTAAGCTTGACTTCCTTATTTGCACAATCAATGTTTGCATCATGCTTGGAAAGCCAATCCATCCCAAGAATAAGATCAATTTCGGAATTGTCGAGATAACCGGAGAAACCAGAAAACGGTAATCACCCATATGAATAGATACATCCAGAACAACTGAGTTGGAAGTCATTTGCAATCCCGGAGAAATAATCTTTAAAGGTCTAGGAATGCTCTCTGAAACCAAGTCATGCTTAGCAACAAATGGTCTTGAAATGAAAGAAAGCGATGCACCCGAATCAAACAATACTTTTGCAGGAATAGAGTTAACTGGAAGATTACCAAGTATCACATCGGAAGAATTCTCTGCTTGAGCTGCATTCATCAGATTCACTCTTGTTGTCTTCGTATTGTGCTTGACAATAGCAGTGCTGACAGGTGGAGGATGCGGAAGGCGCCTTGGGCTGGGGCACTTGTTAGCATAGTGACCCTTCTGGCCACACTTGTTGCAAACCACTTCTGAGAGAGGACGGTGATAAGGAGCACTTGCCTTGAAAGCTTGAAAGTGATTCTTGGACTGATTGCTTGGGTTGGGTGGGTGGGAGAAGACACATCCACTAGAATGCTTGTTGTTGTTGTTGTTGTTGTTGTTGTTGTTGTTGTTGTTGTTGGGAGGGCGGAGCACTGGAGGAGGTGGAAGCCAAAACTTCTGCTACTTTGCGACCACTTGGGAAGAAGAGGAGGAGTTAACAGCATCTCTGATCCTCTTTTTGGAAGCTTCACACTTGAGCTGGGCAGCCTCTTGCTTAAGGGCCATGTTATAATTGATCAAATTCATCCGGCTCGAACAAGGTGAGAGCTAGTTGGAGTTCATCCTTCAGACCACCCCAGAACTGATAAATCTTGCTCTTGGAATCTGGGATGTCTTACTTGGCATAGCGGGCAAGGTTCTGGAACTTGACATTGTATTGATAGACAGACATGGTGCCTTACTTCAGGTTGCGGAATTGCTCACGCATTCCTTCGATGACACTAGTTGGAATGTGGTGAGAGCGGAAATCCTTGCAGAAGTCAGTCCATGAGATTTCACGTCCTTCTCTGGAATCTTTCTACCGTTGCCACCAATCAGCGGCTTGGTCCTTGAGTTGGAAGGCGGCAAACTTGACATAATCCTCCCGTCTCACGTTACTGCACTCGAAATGCTTTTTGATGTCTGTTATCTTGTCTTCAGCATCTAGCGGATCCACACAGTAACTGAACGCCTTCGGTTGGTTTGCTAGGAATTGGTTGAGAGTAGCAAAGTGAGGTTGGTTGAACAAATTGCCTTGGCCTTGGTTCCCATGACCACCTTGATTTCCTTGGTTGGCTTAAAAGTTCTGCATCATTTGCATAAGCATCTGGGTGTTCTGGTTCGTCGCTTGCATAATTGCTCTCCAGGCCTCAGACGGAGGAGGAGGGGAAGGAGGACGATTAGGAACTTCTTCACCCTCTGGGCTAGCGTTGGGAACCCTTTTAGGAGCCATCCTGAATGAGATGACAACTATTAGCCATTGATTGAAAAAATATAAGCTGAATCAACGGCTAGAATTTGCAGCATAAGTCTTCACAAGAACATTCGAACAAAATGAACGAATGTAATCCACAGTTCAATGGTACAACATCTTCTCGAGAAGCCACTTGGAGAACAAAAGGTAAAATAAAAACAACAAGGAGCTGATAGAACAAATACAAGATAGAAGCTTCGTTCGACATATTCGTGCTGAAAGCTTATGGAATGTGTTACAAAAGGGTTTTGCAATCCCCGGATCAGCATAGCCAAGGACCCTTTAAGATGCAACTCCCGATCGGAACAAACGCCCATAAAACTACTTCACTCAATGTAGAACCCCAAACTCCATATCATGCATTCATTGGAAGAATGCCTATGAACTACTAGATGAACCCACCTATTAATTTCTGAAAGTTTCCAGTTATGCAATCAGGTGTTGGGGATACAGGGGAAGCATCGCGCACTCAACTCTAATCCTACATCCAGTTGTATCCATCCTTCAACACATAACCAGTTATTTCTGGAAACCGTTTACCTCGGACCTTTGAAACGCATCTGCTATACAAGCTATGGCAATACTCCCGAACTACCTCCCCAGTACTGGGTGATGTCGGGGTTATCTTGCCACTAACCGCATAGAAGAGTTTTCGATGTCGGTCGTCTTAAGTATTCCAGAACTGCTGCGATAGATTTGTGACGACAACACCTCGGAGTTCAATTCCCCGGGACACTGCCACAACCCCTAAATGACAGGAGGCATCGAGAACAATGTTCTCGTCACAAAGACATCAGAACAATCCAAACAATACTCGCGTGATCCTAAAAAAAATTAGTGAATTTTTTGAGAGTAGAAGAGATAGAGTAATCGTCAGGAGTGCCCACCAGAGTGAAAAGGGATGAGGAGCAAAAGAAATCCTACTCTCTGATATATATGTAGGACTCAAAACATTTTCAAGTGTGTGCCTAGACTCAACCGTCAACGATTCGATCAATCAGTGGGGGCTCCTAGGTCGGACAAGGCTCTGAATACCAACTTGTAATGCCTAGTATGAGATTATACCTCCTACGTGTCGAGGCACGACTTAAAGGTATAAGCTCATACTAGAATGATCTCAAGTATGGTATCTTTGCACGACTCATGTAAAAGAGGGATGAAATTGCAAAAGAGTAGTTGGCTTACCCTCGCCACGTCACAAAAAATATTACATAAGCAATCATCATCCAAATAACATCACAGTCCGACTACGGACGAAGATCCAAATGAAAGATACCGTAAATAAGGCCACAAGGTCCGAATCGCCCTAGTAGAAGTCACTACGGATCCTCTGGGTAAGACACGTAGTATCGCCCACGTTCTTCGTCGAACTCCCAATACAGCTCTGTGCCATCCCCTGTGTAGTTCACCATCGTACCTGCATCTGGTGTTGTGTAGAATCTGTGAGCCACGGAGGACTCAGCAATCCCGTTCCCGGGTGGCAAAACTATCTAAGCCTTAGGTGTGGAATAAGTCTGATGAACAAAGGTTGCAGCTACACTAGCACTAGCTTACGTGTTTAGAGCGAGAAGAGAAGTTGCCACGAGCGTCAAAGTGATCACGAAGTGATCCTATCTAAGCACGTCAAACATAACCCCATCGTGTTCACTTCCCGAACCCCTTCGGAAAGTGACCGTCACGGTTACGCACGCTGGTAGTGTATTCTGAACATGGTGTCAAGTTTTCTACAACCTGATATTAACAAATTCTCATTTGACACATAACCGCGGGCACGGCTTTCAAGGGATCAAAACCCTGCAGGGGTGTCCCAACTTAGCCCATCACAAGCTCACGATCTGCGGAGTCGCAACTCCAAGGTGGGAAGACCTGAGTATTCTCGGAATCTCGTGCTCAAGATATTCCGACTAAGGTCAAACTAATCCAGCAAGACCTCCCGGCGTGCCGACACCCTGACAGTAGCCGCGCGTATCTAGTCTCAGGCCACGACCGGATGAGCACTACGTACAGATACCGAAGATCCCAGCAAGCTGGGTGGTACCACAAGTGGCTCTAGTTTGGACCAACACTCATGTGGAGCACTGGCCCGGGGGTTGTTAATTAAGTCCACGGGGTAGCTAGTCCCTATGCAAGTTTTAGTTATTAGGCAAATCTAGTACCAATGTCGGGCCTTGCTGGAAAAAGCTGTAGCGCTAAGCGGGTTATCGAGGGGGTCCCATAACCCCAACCGTGTTAGGAACGCAAAATCAAGGAACATAACACTGGTTTAAACGGTTCCTAGGGCGGCATGAGTGGAAAAAAACACCAAGCAAGAGGCTTACCTTCCACCCATTACCAAGTATATAGATGATTTAGTTAAACAGATTATATAGTGTGATATCCCAACAATAACTTCAACATGAAGCAATAATCTTCAAGTCTTCTTCTACAACTAGCAATGCTATAAGAGGCGCTGAGCGAAGCTTATGTAGCCAATCAAAGGTTTGCTAGGTTGGGTGGTTAGAGAGATTCATGACTACAATAGGAGGCTGACAAACAAACATGGGCATCGAGGCAATAAACTAAAGGGCGACACATCTAGCAATAGGCAAAGGTAGTAATGATATCTGAGTCAGGTCATCTTGCATGTCGAGTCGTCGATGGGATCGTAAGACGGCTCCTTGTACTCAACCTCGGTAGGACCCTCGTTCTCGGTCTCCGCTTCCGGCTCTACTCAACACAAGAACACAACATGGCACAATATCAAACACAGTGCAATGCACAATCAACATGATGCAAGTATGATGTGCGTATGCATGTGGAAGCACTTGAACCTAAGGAGAAGATGATGAAGAAGACCTCATCTTGGAAAACCAAGCATGCCATTGGATAGAGGGGAAGATTTCAGTTGAAATCGATATAAAGATCGCCGGAAACGGACACACGGTTTGCAAATGGCAAGCAAAACAATATTCACACAAAGCTGCAGTTAACAGCCACATGGCATGTTTGGAGCAAGAAATAAATAAGCTACATCACTCAAACATGGAGACAAATGGCATGGACATGTAGTAGACATGTTACTTAACAAGCATGAACTTAGAACACACCCAAAAACCTACTGGAATATAATTAACCAAGCATGGATAGTTGCAATAAAATTATCCAGACTTAGCCAAAATCTAGGAAGGCAAAAACATCATCACGATGCTGCCTTCGGAGGCACAAAACAACATGCATATCAACTCCACTAAGCATGTAAAGATCATGGACATGTAGTAGACATAGCATACATCAAACAACTCCATTGGAGCAACTCCATAGGAGGCATGGATCAATAGCAACAAGCTTCACCAAATTGATCATGCTGATAAAAACATGATAGGCATAATTTATAGCAACTTGAGAGCAAGAAATAAATAAGCTATAAAGCACAACATGGACAACAAGGAATGATCATTGGCCACTCCAAAACAAGCATGGAATGGAGTGGGGCATCAAGCAAACATAGCATCAGGTTAAAACAGATTCCAGACTTGGCAGTTTTTTCACTAAGTATAAAACAGTAACATTAGCATGGCATGTTTACAAGATTGTTTAAGTCACCTCAAGGCATATCATGGAAAGTTGTTTGCACCACAGCAAAGACCATATGATGGTGCTTCTAAAACCTATTGACATGTGCCAAGAGGACAAACACATCAATAGCAATGAGCAAGTCAAATCAGCATCTCATAACAAGTTTCAGCACTTAACAGCCACATGCACTTTTGCAACAGAGATTAACATGGCAATATGACACCTAACATGAATTATACAGCAACCATCATGTAGAGTACTTCACAATGAACATTTTGACATATCATATGCTCCATTTGGATAAACATGCACCAAGTTATCACATCTCAAACATGGCATCAAATTAACAAGTAACACCAGTTTTTAACAAGTAGCACTCTTGTAACAAAGATTAGGGCATCTAGATGAACTCAAACAAGCATGCCATAGTTGAACATAATGAAGAGCGCATCACCACGATCTTTTTGATATATCACACGCCCAAAACGGATCTACGAGCACGAAGTTACAGCCATACAAAGGAGGCAACAAAATATAGCAGATATGGGACTTAGTCGTTTTATACCTCACGAAAAAGTCAAACGGGGCGGAGGGAAGCGGGACGAGGAGATCCGGGCGGAGGCGGGGTTGTTTGGTTGGATGCACTGGTGGATCTGGTCCCGAAACTCAGATCGCGACGGAGGGATCCCGTGATCGCCGGAGTTGGCGCCGGAGACGGAGGAGATGGCCGAAGGCGGCGGGGCGCGGCCGGAGGCGGAGGCCGACCGGAGTAGAGGTGGTCCGGGGTGTCGGCGGCGGCGCGCCCGAGGGGTCGCGGCGGCGGCGCGCCCGAGGGACGGCAGCAGCCGAGCCGGCCGGAAGCTGCACCGGCGGCGGGATGGTGGCGCGCACGCGGTGGTTGCAGCGCCGGCGGAGGGGTGGTGGCGCGCGCGGCGGTGGGGGTTGCAGCGTCGGCGGCGGGGTGGTGGCGCGGCGGGACGGCGGGCGGCGGAGCTCCGGCGATGGAGCTCCGGCGGGTGGGCGGAGGCCGGATCGGTGGAGGCGAGCTCACCGGCGATGAGCAAGGTCTCGCCGGCAGCGAGGGTGGCGTGGCGGCGAGGCTATCGGACGGAGGAGACCGAGTGGCGGCGGCGTTGGGCCGGCGGGCCGGCCCCGGGCTCCGCGGCCCGCGTGGCGACGGTGGATCAGGCTACGGCGTCGGGCCAATGGGAGGCGGACACGTGGCGGCGGTGCTGAGGTGTCGACGCGGGATTGGCCGGGCGACGTGGCAGGGGGATTTGGACATGTCCGGCCATCGGCGGGCGTGTCCGGCGCCGCGGAGGAGCTCGGGATTAGGGTTTCGTTCGCAAAATGGACGTGGAGGACGTTTTTATAGGCACAGGGAGCTAGGAAACTCCAAATGAGGAGCGGATTTCGGCCACGCGGTCACGATCCGACGACCGAGAGAATGGGAGTGGTTGTGATGGGTTTGTGGGCTGTTGTGGAGGGGGGTCTTGGGCCAAAAACAAGAGGTGCTTTTATCCCACTAGGTTAACCGTTGGAGTACCAAACGAACTCCAAACGCGACGAAACTTGACAGGCGGCCTACACGTACCAAAACAACAACGCACGACAAGTCTCACCTCATTCCGGGAACGTTACACAGCCACACACGAAAGAAGGACTCGGGGGTGCCACGGGCACGCGTGTGAGTGTCGGAACTCGAAACGGACAACGGGAGGAGGCGAGTTGGACCGGGTGCAAGTGACAACACGAATGCAATGCAATGCACATGATAACATTACATGGATGAAATGCACATATGCACATGACAAAATGAAGAAACCCGAAATGAAAGAAGAGCCCATAATGGAATTGATGAAGTCAAAGTTTCATATAATGCCATAATTGGAAGGAGTTACATCTAGGGCATTACATACCAATCCCTGGCAGTACAAGCATTATAGGACAAAATGTAATGACAAGAGCAATGGGCTACACTTCTGCACTGGCATTGTCTGTGTATTCTACTTTTTGGTAAGATTAAATATAGATCTGATCTTTTTTAGTAAATGGTGGGCGAGGGAGATAAGATGCAGAATGCTACACAATGAACCAATCCCTCTTCCCATAATACAAGAGTGTTTTGAACACTGGTGTACTGTACAAAACATTCTTATATTATGGGACGGAGGGAGTAGCTGTCAATGTAAGTACAGTGATAGACGACGTTCAGTCCTTACAAGAGGACTGTGGAGCTAAACCTCTTCAAAAGCATTGGGTTGATTCTAAATTTATGTAAGAGTCCATACGGATCTTACAATGTCCACCAAATGGACGATAATGAGGCTAACATGTGCAGTGATGCTACATAATCAAACAGCTATGAAAGTAAGTATGGTCATACAGGGCAATATGTACTCACAAGAGCAATGCAGTGTGTAGTATAGCTGTGAGATTATGTGGTCCCTTGAGAATGAATGTTCTTCTGCTAACAGTTTTCGTACAAGTGAGACGTTAAGGCAAATGCAAAAATGTAGTTCAAATTGTGATGTGATATCATAGATAGTACCTTATGCTGCAGCCGAGACCAATGTGTAACAAGATTATTCCAGTCACCATCGGATAAATGTAGCACCAGAGACTTTACAGAAATTTTGTTTAGAGGCTTGCCATCGAAGTGCGCTTGCCTCAGGTAGGAACGATACTTCATCAACGAGTGCTTGAAAAGCGCAACCAACCCTTGCTCGTCTTCACAATCCAGTTTGGTCCTCGCCTATTTAAAAGAATGAAATCTTGTGTCTTCTGTCAGCAGAAACATATGCAGCAATGACCATGAATAACATTAGTACATTACTTACGCGTAAGTTGCGGAGGAAGACTGGAAATTTTTCTGTGTCTGCGGTATAATCTTTCCATGAAGGAAAGATGCGCACAAAGTTCCTGAGAACAATATAAGCTTTGTCTTCTAAATTGGGAAGAAATGGAACAGGGGTCCTATTTGCTGCAATTGGGGCTCTCTCTGGTTCGAAAAGGGATTTGGCAACTGGATTTGGTGTACTCTTTGCTGGAATGGAGGTTTTGCGTCGTAGAGCTGGTGCTATGTCAATTGCATAATCATAATGTTTGCTGCAGTCGGGGTTTGCTGAGTTGGGGCATCAGAAATGACCAGTGTAGTAGGGCTAGAGTCTGCTAGAGTTGGGGTGTTTTGTGGTTCAGATGCTATTGCAACTACACCTAATGGGCTATTTGATTTATCAGGTGCCACTACCTTTTCCAAATACTTTGCTTGTGCTCGTCCACGATCAGCAATCGCCCTCTTCCTTTTGAACGTCTGATACACAAGAACAACATTTGAATGGATAAATATGGTATAATGACAGATGGAATATGTACTGAAAATGGATAGGCATGGTGTATTCACATACACGATGTGTAAACTAAGCTAAAGGCAGTTCAACAAAGTAGAAGCAATGCAAAGCATCAGTTGCAAGATATGTGCGACAGATATAACCTTGGAAAGTTAAAGCAAGCACCTTGATGGGTGAATAAGATAGGGCATCTTCCTCTGACTCCTCCACTAGGGAGCTACATTGACTTAGGTCACCCTCTAGCTCAGAATCATGGTTAGGATCATATTCTAACCATGAATCTATAGGTGGAGAGCGTTTGCATTGCATTGCATCCAGACTTGATTTCAGTCCCTTAATGCCAAGTTTGACAGCCATGGCATTGTTCTGCTTTATTCTTTTCATGCGTGCAAGCTCATAATCATTATGATGCTCTTCAGAATCTAAGATTCATGAAAACATAAAAAGTAGTCAGATTATCTATGGAATGCATTGCGCATTCAACTCGAAGAGTGTCACCCTATAAACCCCTGCATATGCAAAGTTCACCCCGCAACCATGCTGACCAGACCACACACAGAAATACAAACCCCTTATGTCTCTATAACAGGCAAACACACATTTCAAAACTTAAGTAGGAACATTAGAATCATATGAAATTCGTATTTGAACAAATAAACTAAGGAATTATGAGTGGCATAATGTTTAGCTTCAAGGGTGGAGTGTTGGTAGTGCGACACAAAGCAAGTAGGCAGATTGTATTCCATGTAAAAGATCGAAGCCTATGTAAAAGCTAGAAATGACCCTTTCTTTCTATACAATGCAGTGTTCGTTGCCCACACATGATGGAAGAGATCACATAGAGAAATACTATTCACTCATGTCTACGGTTGCAGTATTTAGAAACAGGGTGGTCCACCCTAAAAGAATATTGACAACAAATATGACAAGGCAAGCATAGATGTAGTGAATCAATCATTTACTTGTGAGCTTACTAGGACAAGTATGCATAATTGTAACTGCAGTAAGAGACCATCCAAAATCTGAATAAAGAAGTTTGTCTAGCACTTATTGTTTGCAACTAATCGACATGAATAATTGGAGATTATATCGAATGAGTAAGAAAGACAAGTAAAATTGCCAACAAACCTGGCTTGCAGTAGTAATCTGGGTCAATGTCACTACGACCAACAATCCAAAATGACTAGTGTCTGTTCCTAGGGCCGGAATTTTGAAAACCCTGTGAACTTTACAGGTACTAAAGATTACCGAAATACATTTGAACCATTAAGTGTAGGTAGCACTGAGCACACAACAAACCCTAATGACAGTCCTGCCTAATGAGTAATGAATCAATTAGAAAATGGGTGATGAGGAGTGGCTGCTGAGTGTTGAGGACTTATCTAAGGATAAATCGGGTTGGCTTAGTGGGTGCTGCACGCCTGAGCCCTGAACGGACTGGGAAGGTAGGCACGGCGGCGCGCCTGGGCAGCGGTGATGCTATTGGACAAGCGGCTCCTGACCTCCTGTTAGTCTGGCGTCTCCTCCTAGAGTCATGCAGTCCGGGGACTGCAAGTCGCCGGCGAGGCAGGCGGCTGGGGGCGAGTAGAGATCGGAAGCGCGCAACAGAACAGAGGGGAATCGGGGCCTGGGATGACCCAAAATCCCAGGGTGGGCCAGCCCAACGTGGGCACCCTGTAGAGATACACACCCGTGCGGCGAACATGCATTTTCGAAACTAATTTAGGAAAATTTACCTGACCAATTAAACTAATCTGTTTTAATAATATCATATTCGTATTTGAACAACTAAGCTTGTTTAGCTTGATGGGTCGAGCAGTGCTATTATGACACGAAGCACGTATTCTGATCGTATAGTGATCATAAAAGGGGGAAACCGGAGAAATGGTATTTAGCAGCCATTGTTTTCTTTGAACTAAGAATTAAATTCTAAGAGCTGACAAGAAAGTAGAGTAACCAAGTTAAGATCTATTTTCTGGTTGAGATCAAAAAGTTGAGGAGATATGAAGTACCACCTCTCCTGCGGCACCGTGTAGGCATCGGGGGTGCGATGGCTGTCGGTGGCGTTGAAGTAGATCTGTGACGGTAGACGGGTGCATCGGGGGATAATTCCCGTTGCGGTGGAAGAGAAGGTCGTGTGAGCGGCCCCGGAAAAGAGGACGACGGCACCGATGAAGCGAGAGGACGTGATGCAAGGCTCTTGGTCCGTCGCCGTGGATGAGAAACGTCCATCTCTAGCAGTGGACGACGCGGTCTAGGTAGGCGCTCCGGCATGGTGGAGGATGGTGGCGATGGATGTGGTGGAGGACGGCGGCGATGGATGTGGTGGTGGACGGCGGAGATGGATGGGGTGGCGGCCGGAGGCTGGTGTGGGGATGGTGTTTTAGCGCGGACGGTGTATGAATGGGAAAATTGAGGGAGAGGTAGGGGAACCATGTTTTTAGGACGCGCCTGTCTGAAATATGGGGAAATTACAAACTTAGCCCCTGTTTAAAATTTGGACGTCTCGTCGGTTGGGGATACGACGGTAATCTCGCATCTCGCCTATATTTGCCCAGAGTGATTTCGGGCGAGGAGAGGGTGGTTGGTGCCCATGGTTGGTGCCCACGGTGTATGAACGGGGCTGACAGGTAGGGTGGTTGTGTCACGTCTGTGTGAAGTTATAATCCTGCCCCTTTTGAAAATATTTGCCTACATCGATTTCGGCTGAGTCGAGTTTGTTTTGCCCCCACCGTGTATGAATGGGGAAATGGAGGGAGAAACAGAGGTCTTTCGGACGAGGTTGAATTAAATGTGTTTTGCTGCCCATGTTTGGCGCCCACCGTGTCGGAATGGGCTCAGAGGCGGTCGTGTCACGTCTAATTGAAGTTACTATCCTACCCCTATTTAGACAGTGGAAATCGGGCCAATGGATTGTCCGTGTAATGGATAGACAGTAATTTCCATCTCCCAAACACTTGGCTTCGGGCAGCCGACATGGGAGTGGACATTTTTCCGCTTCTTTCGAATTTTGGGACAATAAGCATCCAGGTTTACCCTCGCAACTAAATTTGAATCCATTTTGTATTCCTATACGAATCTTTATATATCATTCTATGTGTTTTTATATATCTTCAAAAGGACGACAGAGATGTATTCCACTGTCATATATGAATATGGTTTACAAATGTCGATACTCAAATTCAGAAGCTAGAATCGAGATTAAGGTGAATTCGAATATTTGGAACACTTCATGTCCAACTCAAATGTCACACGGAACATAATGTGTACTCCCATTTAGATATGTACACAAGCGATGTATCAAGATTCAAATACCGAGTCAATCAACCAAGAATGTACAGAACTAACAGACATATAAACACTTATAGAGTATATGGATCAATAATATCAACTAACATACATAAGCCACGCCGCTGTACTTTTCTTTTCTACAACCGCATTTGTTTTTTAGCCAAGCTACTACAGCATCTTGGCCCTTTCCGATGCATGCCACTTATGGTCGATCTGTACTACTATTATTGTTGAATGCACATTCAGCCCGATTGGCATATTTGTAGGTCTGTCACAGCAATCAAAATGAAATGTCTCCGAGTCTTATCAATTAACACAGACTTGTGCTCAAATAAAATTACAAACCAAAAAACAAAAAAACAATTATTACATGATCTCTAAAACAAATGGTTTGATTTATTACATGAACAAACAACACAAAGGTTATTCAATGATGGAAAGAACATTTCACCTATGATTTACCATGTGGGAATTTAATTTCCTTTTTTCCTTCAGGACCTTAACAATGTGGTCAGTCTCAGCTTGCTTCGTTTTGAAATCCACCAAATATTTAATGGTTGTCTTGAGTACTTCTACTGATTGTGTTGTTTGCTTCCTCAACATGTCAACTTCATATCTAAGTGCAGAAGCAGAATCTCTTTCTACCACTAGTTTAGCCTCTAGAGCATCAACAGTTAGCAATTCATAATGCACGATTGGGATGGTGCCACTGCTGTGGGATGATACAACGTCCATGGGGACCTCGCTCTTTGATCTTGGGCTAACCTATTTTGCCATTAAAGTTCCGATTGAATTCAGAAAAATTGAAGTTAGCAAAACATCTCAACTGGGAGTTATAACAGCAAACCAGTTAAACAAACAAGGAATTAAAGTGTTTCAATTCGATGATGAAAAGTAGTTATTAACATCATTGTAACCCGTTGTTGCAGCAGTAAAGCAGTTAAACAAACAAGTAGCTATTTAAGTTCAGGCAAACAGGTAATTCTTAACAGTAAGTATCAAACACATAGATAGGCGCAGTCTATAATAGGATTAACAGGCTGTGGCATTATGTAATCAGTAGCAAACTAAATTAAGCCAAGCAACGTAATTGAACAATTTTGTAATAAGTAGCTAACTAAAATTCCGAGAAGCAGGTAACTGAACTTACGCTAGGTACAGGCACAGTGCAACTTCTTTTTCGCTTACAAGGTTGTACGAAGGAGTCAATGGCATCAATTGCTTGGATACGCAGTCCCAATACTTCTTTCTTCCCACACTGCATTGGTAAGTCAAATGGTTAATCTGGTAAGATGGTGCGTCCTTGATACGTTATATGAGGACGTGTAGTCAGACTAGTTGTAGCCACACACATCACACTAGCTTTTACTGTATATTTCATGCGATTACTTTTGGCATATCGAGATCTAAGCAATCTACAATAGGATGAAAAGACTGGCATCCTTCACATTATTGGCGAACTCAGTTCATAGAAACAAGCAATTCAACCATTCCGTGGGTAAATCTAAAGCGCCACTAGAATATTTTTCACTACCCCTATCATACACGCAAAAAGGGGAGACGCCACCATAGGGGCTAATATGGGCGGCCGTCTCGGGTGGCTTGAAAGTGTGCACCTAGTTTGAGTCGTCCAAGTTGGCCCGGGCTAGTTTTGTTCGTCCCAACACACGACCAGGCAATGTAAAAATGAAGAAAAATGTTTGAATTCGGAAAGGGCAATAACATACGTGCAAGGCAGGCCCTATAGCAGCCTCGCGGCCCAAACGAGCGCCTCCCATATCGATCGATGGCAGGAAAAATCCCAATTCATCCGCTCCAGCCTCCAGTCTGGTTCGCTCCTAACCTAGACGCCGCTGGACAGACCGGCACAGCACTTCCTCGCGCCCTCGTTGGAGGGCGGTCGCCGGGCTTCAAGCAAACGGAAGGACAAGAAGATGAAGATCCAACTCTGGGTGTAGCCTGCGTGGGAGGCAGCGGCGGCAGCACGGGCATGGCATCGAGCTTGCGCTAATGGAGAGTCGCGGCCTGCAAGAGTAGCATGCGCAACGAGCAGGTACATCACATCCCTGATTATATCTAATTCAACTCTTCAATTTCTGGCCAATAGTTAAACCCAACGATGTTGTAAAACTGCTTGTATGTAGGGAATCTATGAGAAAATGAAACCAATTTCTACTTATTTTATAACTCCCCCAATCAATATTGAATTGACTGACTCTGATGAATCTAATCAAGTTTCCGGTGCAAACATCCAAGCTCATGTTGTTCTTGAGACTGAAGTGTCTAATGAACAGACTGGTAATGAAGGATTTGTTGCAAACATTTTACATGCTCTTGGTGATGAACATATAGTGTCTAATGAGGCATCTAATGCAAGCATTTTGCAAGCTCCCATTGAAGGATTTAGTCTCTAATGATGATCTGCTATGTTGAGAGAGACATAGAAATTTGCAGGCATTGATGACAAGCAAATTATAGTGCATTTTCATGGCTTGAGGAAATGTCGAGGCCATCTACCAGAAAATCCCCGTATCATGACAACGTAGCATAAATACTTTTCTAATCTGTTGTTTGAAACTATTGGCATACTTGTGCAGGATAGATATATTGATATGCAGTTTGCGCACTGGTTATAGGTGCAATTACACTTCGATATTTTCAGCCAGAGAACGAATAATTCAAGCAGGTATAGACCATGTTTGTAGTCCTAGTACACCATGTTGCATTTTGTGTTTTTTGGTGCTTGCATCATTTAGTGTTTTTGGATCATTAGCTGGTTTTCAAAGTGCATGTAGCTTCACATTTCTCAAGTTATGTTGATTTCCAGAGTGCAAGTGCCTTCGTATTTTTTAGGTTAAATGTTCGCCCCTGGTAACTTGAATTCGTGGATCCGCCACTTCACACAAATCATACACGAATACCAGTATGAATTAAATGAAATGCAGGCACTTACGCTAGCTCGTTGTACAGGCTCACTACAGCTATGCTTGCGCTTGGGATGTTCCATGTACAAGTCCATGTTACCACTTGCTTGGATGTGCAGGCCTTGTGCTCCTTGCATCCCCCTCTGCATTTTTGACACGGCGAATTGCTGATCAGGTAAGAGAAATCGACCTTGCTGTTGCGCCGGAGGGCAGATACTTACAAGGTTATACAGGTGTGCAGGATGTGTACCAGATCCCGTAGCACCGTCATGCTTCGCTAAAAAATGGTTTGCTTGTTTCAGATGATATCTCCAGAAGAAATAAGAGTTAAAGTCAGAGTTGTATAGGCGTGTAAGCTAAGAGAGCAGTGAAAGGATATCCAAACATTGTCGGAACAGTGCACAAGGGAGTGATGTGTTGATACCTAGTTCGGGCCGGTGTTTGGGCATGCTCGCCTAGCTAGAGTGCGGGTCACTTCAGAGCCGTTGAGGGTTGATGCGCTGGCGTTGACTGGCCATGCACGGATGTAGATCTTGAGTGGCAGTGGAGCGCTACGATGCACTGGACGACACCGTTGGTGAAGCCCCAGTGGCCTCAGGGGGCGGAGGCGCGATGATGTTCTCGGTGAAGTAGCCCCGGTGTGCTGGTGGACGGCGTCGGTGAAGCGCACCTGATGCGGTGGAAGTCGGTGGGTGTGAGGCACGTCGGTTGCGGCGGCCGACGTTGTCGGTGGACCACCCGGTGCGGTGGACGAGGACGTAGATGAGGTACCTCCGGTGCGGTGGTGAAGCGCGACCGTCGTCTTCGTCGTCGTCGTCCGGCACAGAGGTGGGGAAAGAGACGAGACGAGGGGCGATTCGAACTTTGCTTGGGTTGGCGGCGAATTAGGGATTTGAGCAATCTGGGCGCGGAAGGTGACGGTGGAGAAGGGAGATTTTGCAGGGCTGGAATTGGGGCCGCCAGATATTTCAATCCGAAACATGGAAGCGCGAACTTATTTTGTCGTCCGACACACGCGACCACCACGACACAACCCTGGTCTGCCTGGTGCGCCTACATTTGAGAATGCAAACGAAGCTTATTTCATTTGCAAATGAATCTGTATGTATTACCATGCCCATGTTTTCCTTGCAATAATTAGTCATTCGAAGCGTGATACTATAAATTAATTAATGAGGAGTTATTTGAAAAAAAATGAAACGGTATCCACGCTAACGTGGATTAGAGTGTGTGTCACATAATTAGTTATTTGAATTAGAGTGTGTGTCACATAGTGATCTCCAATTCTAACACGGATTTCGCATTTCACTGTATCCACGCTACTTTTTTAATACAAATTCATATGTATATGATGGACACCATGGTAGTGAGAAAACTTTTGGATGGATTCAAACATATGACCTACAAAATAGCACAACAAATCGAGTCAATGTCAGCTTTTCGAAACCTAGTATGGCACGAATTCGAAATAATTACCCATATGCATGGTCCTCAGTTCAAATCTTACAATGTACACCAAATTGAAACATCGATATTAAGTCTCGTACTATCTACATTCAAATGTTGTTTTTAGCCCCTCCCCCTCCCCCGCACACACGCTACATACTTCCAGTATCGGTCAATCTTCCTCTCCTAACCACCTTAGGAAGCTATAGGTTTCCAACACACATCCATTCTTTCTATCCATGTTTCGATCTCTAACTCTCTCAACTACACAACCCCCTTTTTCCACTCTGTTACGAAATGTATTTACCTCACACACCCGCCATTGCACCCCATGCCGAGCTCTCTCTCTCTCTCCCTCTCCCTCTCACCCTCTCGCGCTAAATACATGCATTGCCTATCTAGCCCCCCAACCTCTCATGCGCACGCACGCACGTTGTCTATCTAGGTCACTCCCTCGAGACTGTCTCACTCTTTCTTCCGCACGGTGGGCCACACTCGCTAAATCTTGCTCTCTTTATCTGAGTCTCGTTTAACCTCGGTTTCTTTCACACACAAATGATATATCTCCCTGTTCGGGCCTCGATCGACACACTCTATACTCTCTCACGCATATTGTCTATCTAGGTCAGTCCATCGAAGCCGGCCCCACTCTTTTGACCTCATGGAGGGCCACGCTCTCTCTCTCTATCTATCTCTCTGTGTGTGTG
>LR738711.1:278389439-278454661 GCA_902687465.1 Secale cereale | reverse complement strand
TCTCTCTCTCTCTCTCTCTCTCTCTCTCTCTTTGTATGTCTCGATTGACCTCGCTCTTTCTCGGACAAAAACGATATATCACCATGTTTGAGCACAATTCGACTTATTCACATTGTATACTCTTTCACGCACATTGTCTATCTAGGTCACTCTCTCTAACCCGTCTCACTCTTTCGATCGCACGACGACCCTATGTGATCGATTGACCTTGCTTCCTCCCACACACAAAATATATCTACACGTCTATGACTGGATCATCTCTCAAGCTCTATCTTACAGCCCTCACCCTTGCCAAAAGCTCAATCGGACAATATCTCTCCAGAGCATATATATTTGTTCAATGAATCGGACCACACTCACTTTGTCTCTCTATCTATATGTCTCTCGATTGACCTCGCTTTCTCACACCGTATCTTCCACACATTGAAGCTACCTCTCCATCCCTTGCAAAGCCGGAGCTATTTACATTGCGAGGGGCACTCCAACCTTGGATTAATTTGTGTAGGCATTTATTCTGATCAGTTTATAATATATTTTCGTAGCATTCGGCCCACAACTACTCGAAACACTGTTGCAACACCCGCAACTCCCCTAGTTGATTTCCCTATGGCTCGGTCATCGCTCTCTCGCACGTCCTTTCTCGCCTACAACGTCGCACCATGGTATTATTTCAAAAAACTCTGTTGTCTCTTTAATTATTATAAATAAGCTACAAAACTACACATTGATAGTCCACTTGGAATGGAACAAATTTCTACCCACAAATTAAAGTGCTACAAACTACACACCGAGGGGCCCACATGTCATGAAACAAATTTGGACCCATATACAAATTAAAAAATAAAGGACGAGGATCGAACATGCGACCAGGGCCTTCAAGCCGCACGTCAATAGGCAACATAGGTAGAACATCACTGTTTGTTGTACCTCCCTTTTTTCACATAATGTTTTTATATTACCACAGCACATTTAATTGATAACATGTAATATTATTTTTAGTACTATTCACCTTGACTCGCTGGTGGGTTCCATGTGTGCTCTCTCTCTCTCTCCTCCCCTTTAGCGTTTAGACGCACGGGCAAACACGAAGAACTCGCGGGCGATGTTGCCGTTGACCATATCTGGACGCGTTCACAAGTTACGGCACCAGTTTCACGTGCTAGCAGCACTAGTCA
Organism: Secale cereale; assembly: GCA_902687465.1. NCBI lineage: Eukaryota > Viridiplantae > Streptophyta > Magnoliopsida > Poales > Poaceae > Secale > Secale cereale. The sequence goes on along the minus strand of LR738711.1, from coordinate 278,453,486 downwards.
GTGTGTACGTGCAATGGACGTTAATTTGGAAGTATATATTAAGTGCATGCGGATATTAAGTAGGATATTATTTGCGTGTTATTATGTGATTAGCACTATTTTTGGCATGAAATTAACTGCACGCTAAATGTGTTGAGCGCTCGACGTTGAAGCAGTCTAGGTCCTTGTATGACAAGGAATACATGTGGCTTGATGACGCTTTATATTTAATTTGATGCGGCTCTAGCAGAACATTCAATCGATCAAACCATAGATTTCGTTCAGTCTGACTCCGACTTTAAATTATACGACGATCAATCTAAAATAAACGGAAATGACAAACGTTTGGATTTTAAGCATGGCAATCCGAACATTTTTCATGGCAAATTTAGATTACGCGGCGGCGGCGGGGGCGTCTTGCGGTGGGAAGCGGCTCCTATGCCGTGCTCTGTGTGTCGTCGGGCCACTGACCGACGGCGACGGCAGCGCCTTGCGCCGTTGTTGGCGTACTCCTGGATGTTGGCCTAGCTTCAAGGAAGGCCAAAATGTTCTCGACTTCGGAGCGAGTCAACTGGTGGGAGGAGGCGACTGGCGTTGGTGCAAGGAAGTGGTCGGCGACGGCCATCCATGCCGCTGAGGGGGGGCACTGGCACCTGCGCGGGGACATGCACTGTCAACGGCCCGGCGGAGACATTTGTCTGCATGGGCACCAGCACAGGCACGCACGTCAGTGCACGCGCAGGTGCATGCGCTGGCAGGTGCACGGGCACTGGCACGGGTGTGCGCATCAGTGCACGCGCAGGCGCATGCGCTGGCAGGTGCACGAGCCCGTGAAAGTTGGCGGGGACCTCGTGGAACCCCGTGGTATCAAGCTAGGCGACAATGTGCGGCTCCCAGCCCACCAATGCCACGGGGATGGGCACTGGCGCAGTCAGGCGACGGGAGCCGGAACAGGAGCGGGGACAGGCGCGGCGTCTTCCCGCAAGGCCAGTTCAAGCTCGTCCCAAAGCGCCTTATGTTCTCGAGACTCCAGCTGGGTGTCTTCCTCAGGAAACTGGAAGACTAAGGGCAGACCATCGTGATCTGGCATGGCGTACGTTTAGGTCAGGCTAGTTGGAGGTAGACGACATGAGAATCGGAGAGGAAGAGAGAAGATTGTAGCGATATCGGGTAGTGCGGGGTTGATTTTAAACTGCGGTGCCGGCAACAATAAAAGTGGGAGCAGTTGGGACGAAGGTGGACGGCGGAGCCTAGTCAAAGGGCCCGCCTCCCGGTGAGCCTGCACAGCGGTCTGCTCGCACACCTCCCTGTCAGCCGGCGCAGCGGTCTACTCGCACGCCTCCCGTCGACTCACACGCTTGCTCGGACGGCACCTGTCGATGAAAAGCGGGACTCATGGCGGCACGTAAACACCCACGGTTTCAATAGTGAAAGCGTTCGCCTTTAACGTGACAGGTCTTTGTTCCAAAATACATTGGCTCTTCATTTGTGCAACTTGTCATAAGCAGCTTGTCTCAAATGTAAGAAAACAATTTACGAATTAATATTTGTGCCATATCATGTGACCATTCTTAGTTTCAAGAATTTATGGTCACTTTTGGATTTTCTGAAATTTAAGATCCAGGATTTGAAACAATATCATAACCTGCATCATGCAATAAATTTTCAAGCCATACATATGTCCTGTTGTATTTCTTAAGAAAGGATTTGGTCAAACATTTTTCTTAGTTAGACTTCAGACAAGTTATATATGCAGAGCAAAAGGATAATCCCTCCGTACCAGTGCATTGCCTGATATATTAACTCAATTACTAAGCACGAACAAACAGGCTCAATTTTGTGCTCATCCTGGTGTAGTAGTAGTAGTACTAGGCAATGCAGTTGACGGGTGACCTTGGCGAGCAGCGACCGAGGGAATTGAACCGTGCTCGGCACGGAAGGTAACGTTGTCTAGTTACTAAAGTATCCCTTCGTTGTTCATCGTTAGTTATTATGGACCGGGGGACATGAGGGGAATTTCCTAGGGCTGGAATTCTGGCCGCCAGATATTTCAACTCGAAACGCGGAGGCTCGACTGGTTGGGGATGCCTAATGTGCGTACCACGCACGCCACCAGAAGGACACGAGCCCCCTTTTTTACTTTTTTAGGATCAACACGAGCTAAGGTATGGCTGGTACGCCGTTGGGTCCTACCATTCGAGAATACGAAAGGAACCTTTTAAATTGCCGAACGAATCTATGTGTATTACAATGCCCGTATTTTCCTTGCAAATACTAATCTCAACGTGGTAATTGATTTATGACAAGTTTTTGAATTAGAGTGAGTTTGTGATATAGTGATCTCAACGTGGATTTCACATTTCATGGTATCCCTGGTAAGTTTTTCAATGCAAATTCAAATTTAAAACATGAACAATATGGAGGTGAGAAAACTTTGTATGTATCAAGCATATGACCACACACACACACACACACACACACACACACACATAGAGAGAGACACGCACACACGAACACAACAACAATCCAATAAGTATAGTGCATCTATTTTTCCAAACCATGCATGTATGACACGAATTCAAAAATACTCCTTATTTTCCTAAATATTAGTCTTTTAGAGATTTCGACAAGCGACTACATACGGAGGAAAATGAGTGAATCTACACTCTAAAATATGTCTATATACATCCGTATGTGCCAGTCCACTTGAAATCTCTAAAACGACTAAAATTTAGGAATGAAGGGAGTAAAATGTAAGACATGCATGGTCCTCAATTCAATATTTAAAACGAACATGAAACTGAAACATGAATATTAGGTCTAGTACTACAGTACATGCAAATGTTGTGTTTAATTAGGCGGAGCTATGATTGTCGGGGGTCACCCCCTCGACCTTAGATAAAATTGTGAAGCTCTATTTAGGGTTGTTTAGATTATATTTGTCCCCACCCTCCCAACCACGGATTGGTTGTGCACCCCCCACCCCTCCTCCCCGAGAGAATATCATGTGCCCCCATACCTTAGATATGCCGATACGAGTTGCTTGGAGCTTGTAGATCTGAGATATAGCAGCTCACATGATGTCTTAATATTTTTACAGGAAACCTTGATGAGTTTGAGAATTGCACATAATTTGTATAAAAACTACTCAGATGCCCTTGGATCCCATATCCAACGACCTCGAAGCTCGTATCACCGTAGCATCTAAGATGAAGGAGGACATCATATTCTCCTATATGTAAGAATATCATGTGCTACCACACCTTAGATGCTTTGGTGATACAAGCTCTTCGGAGCCATTGGATTTGTGACCCAACACCTCCTCGGTGGTTCGAATGGTTTTTTGCAGAAAAGCCCCCAAAGAGTTCGGCCACTGCTTACAAGCACAAAGACTACTCAGATGCCATTGGATCTCAGATCAAACGACCTCGAAGCTCGTTTCACCGTAGCATCTAAGATGAAGGAGGACATCATATTCTCCTGTATGTAAGAATATCATGTGCTACCACAACTTAGATGCTTTGGTGATACAAGCTCTTCGCAGCCATTGGATTTGTGACCCAACACCTCCTCGATGGTTTGAATGGTTTTTTGCAGAAAAGCCCCCAAAGAGTTCGGCCACTGCTTACAAGCACAAACACTGCTCAGATGTCATTGGATCTTAGATCAAACGACCTCGAAGCTCGTATCACCGTAGCATCCAAGCTGCGAGAGCACCTTATGTTTTCTCGCACGAGAGAATATGAGGTGCTCCCGCACCGTAGATTCTATGGTGATACGAGTTCACGGAGATCTAAGGGCCCACAATAGGATGTTTGAATGTTTTTGCAATATACGGCTGAGATAGTTTGGGAATTGCGCAGAAAGTACAAGTACTATGACTTAGATGCTCATATCACCGTAGCTGGTAATTAAGCTACGGGGAGCACCTAATATGAGCAACGGGCAGCCGTTGGGTCCAAGATGCAGCGGCACATACGAGGCCTGAATGTTTTATTTGCAAAAAACCCTTTGGAGAGTTTGGAAATTGTGCATAATTACAAAGACTACTCCCAAGCCATTGGATCTCACTTCCAACAGTGTAAAAACTCATATCACCATAGCATCTAAGCTGCGGGGTGGATGTGATATTCTATGCCGCTGTCATTTTTGTTTGTAAACTTGCAAAATACGTGTAACTTGTGCCATTACTTGTCTAACCGTGCAAAGTGTTTGTTCAAAAAAACCATCCTACACTGAAATATCGGAACAACACACGGGGGTCCCACTTGTCATTAATCAAATTTGGACCTAAAACTAACAAATATGAAAGACGAGATTCGAACTGGCAACCTGGACTACAAAGCGTAAGTCGATAGCCTGAAACAACAACGGTTGTTGGCTTTGTCCCATAACTTGATTTTATACAGTATTACGTTGAGTAGAGTAGAGGGAGTGCCTCGTCAACACGTGGATGACCGTTGACTCACTTACTGGTGGGTCCCAGGTCTGCAATCTCTCTCTTCTCTCCACCGTCTAACCTTTGCACGAGCACACACGAAGAGCGGCGCTAGCTTGCTGTGGTGTTATTACAACTAAAAGAAAAAGCTTGGAAAATAGAAGAATCGCCTAGAATAAGAGACGTTTTGGCTGGTCGAGACGGAGCTAACCACACCTATCCTCCATGACATGTTAGCATGATGAAGCTGTGTGGCTAGTGGGGTGTTTTCGACCGACTGGATGGGTCCCGAGGTCAAACCATAGGTACTACGTCTGATACAGTAAATTTTTACATGCACATTTTTCCTCAGTGCCGACACATGGCACACCCTACCGCGCGGTTTCGGGGTCCTCCCGGGTCGTGCACGCATGTATTCTTCCTGACGTGGGATGCCCTACCGCGCGTTTTCGCCGAAGCAAGTAAATGAGTCATCAAATCACGAAAGACCACTTTTCCCGCCGAGTACATCAGTGAAGCACGGTGGCTAGCTAGTTGGGCTAGTTCGACCGATTAGCTAGGCCGCCGCCACATTTGTTTTTTCACCCCATTTTATCTACTTGCCGGTAGGTAAATTTAAATATCCACCGCGGCGTTGCTTTGGTGTTTGAGTGCGGCAAGATTTTCAATTTTTTGATTGACGGGAGCAGGCGCGGCAGGAACTTTAAATTTTTTGATTGACGGGAGCAGGCGCGGCAGCAATTAGTCACGATGAATCCGCCTGTAAAACCCACTGCTCCCTGCTGTGAGAAGTCGTCGACTAGTGTTTTACCATGGTGAATACCAAAAGATTCCCCGCTCCTCGGCTGGCTCCCTCCGGCTTCTCGTAGATTGCATTGCCTTTCAGCCGTTTCCCCCTACATCACCAACGTCCTACGCCTCGAGAAGCAGAGGGACTTCGGTGGTGTTTAGGCACCCCATGCATGGGCATGTCCATGTCTCGGCGCAACATGACCGTTGGATCAAACTCAGACGGTGCATAATAGTCACTGTAGCACAAAGCGTGTGGGTGTGTTTGGTTGCATTCTCATCTCAATATACTCATCTATCTAGTGTGTAAGTCACCTTACGAAAACCAAATGATCCCAAAACACTTAGGCACGGTACATTAACTCCCTCCCCGTTTCTTGTTTTGTGACATATCAACCAATAAGAGCCGTGGGTCGTGCATGTAATGCCCAGTATGAGCTATACCTCCTACGTGTCGAGGCATGACTTAAAGGTATAAGATCATACTAGAATGATCTCAAGTATGGTATCTTTGCACGACTCGTGTAAAAGAGGGATGAAATTGCAAAAGAGTAGTTTGCTTACACTCGCCACGTCACACAATACATTACATAAGCAATCATCATCCAAATAACATCACACGCCGACTACGGACGAAGATCCAAATGAAAGATACCAAATAAATAAAGCCACAAGGTCCGATCGCCCCTAGTAGAAGCCACTACCGATCCTCGGGATAGTACACGTAGTATCGCCCACGTTCTTCGTCGAACTCCCAGTTCAACTCTGTGCCATCACCTGTGTAGTTCACCATGGTACCTGCATCTGGTGTTGTGTACAATCTGTGAGCCACGGAGGACTCAGCAATCCCGTTCCCGGATAGCAAAACTATCTAAGCCTTGGGTGTGGAACAAGGCTGGAGAACAAGGTTGCAGCTGCACTAGCACTAGCTTACGTGTTTAGAGCGAGAAGAGAAGTGCCACGAGCGTCAAAGTGACCACGAAGTGATCCTATCTAAGCACGTCAAACATAACCCCACCGTGTTCACTTCCCGAACCCTTTCCGGAAAATGACCGTCACGGTTACTCACGCTGGTAGTGTATTCTGAACATGGTGTCAAGTTTTCTACAACCGGATATTAACAAATTCCCATCTGCCACATAACCGTGGGCACGGCTTTCGAAAGATCAAACTCTGCAGGGGTGTCCCAACTTAGCCCATCACAAGCTCATGATCTGCGGAGTCGCAACTCCAAGGTAGGAAGACCCGAGTATTCTCGGAATCCCATGCTCAAGATATTCCGACATAGGTAAAACTAATCCAGCAAGACGTCCCGGCGTGCCGACACCCTGACAGTAGCCGCGCGTATCTAGTCTCAGGCCACGACCGGATAGGTCAGCCTACAGGTATATACCAATCCTCGAGTTTCCTCGTGGTGGCCCCGCAGTCTGCCTAGTTTGGACCAACACTCATGTGGAGCACTGGCCCGGGGGTTGTTAATTAAGTCCACGGGATAGCTAGTCCCTATGTGAGTTTTAGTTGTTAGGAAAATGGAGTATCAATGTTGGGCCTTGCTGGAAAAGCTTTAGCGCTAAGCGGGTTATCGAGGGGGGCCCATAAACCCCAACCGTGTTAGGGACGCATAATCAAGGAACATAACACCAGTTTAAACGGTTCCTAGGTTGGCGTGAGTGGAACAAAACACCAAGCAAGAGGCTTAGCCTTCCACCCATTACCAATATATAGATGATTTAGTTTAAGAGTTTATATAGTGTGATATCCCAACAATAACTTCAACATGAAGCAAGAATCTTCGAATCTTCTCCTGCAGCTAACAATGCTATAAGAGGGGCTGAGCGAAGCTTACGTAGCCAAACAAAGGTTTGCTAGGTTGGGTGGTTAGAGAGATTCATGGCTACAATAGGAGGCTGACAAACAAACATGGGCATCGAGGCAATAAGCTAAAGAGCGAGACATCTAGCAATAGGCAAAGATAGTAATGATATCTGGGTCAGGTCATCTTGCCTGTCGAGTCGTCGATGGGATCGTAAGACGGCTCCTCGTACTCAACCTCGGTAGAAACCTCGCACTCGGTCTCGTCTTCCGACTGTACTCAACACAAGAACACAACATGGCACAATATCAAACAAGGTGCAATGCATAATCAACATGTTGCAAGTATGATGCATTTCATGGCAAGGGATGAAGCACACAAGAACAACACAAAACAATAAGTTTAAATGAGGCCGGAATCAACATATAGCAAATCCGTTAAGTCCTCATATGCATATATTGAAATTGGTCCAGATCTGAACTAACCTTAAGTTAAAGTTGTTAGACAGCAAGTTAACATGCACCATGATGATCTACACAAAATTCTAGTCAAGTTTCATATAAAGTTTGTTTAATTCGGAGCTACGGTCTAGAAGATATGAGCAAAACAAGACAAGCAAGGCAACGGTGCAAGATGCATCAAAACATCAAGCAAACACACTCCAAACATGTAAACAACATGATATTATGATTCTACATGCAAAATCACACAAGTTTCATATAGGGCACACTCAAAACGGAGCAACGGTTCAACACATACACACGAAACAAGACACAATGCAAAGCTGAAGTTAACAGCCACATAGCAACTTTGGAGCAAGAGATATATACGCTACAGCACCCAAACATGATGACAAGAAGCATGGACATGAATTAGACATGTTCTATAGCAAACAACTCCATTGGAGCAACTCCATTGGAGGCATGGATCAATAGCAACAAGCTACACCAAATTGATCGTGCTGTTAAAAACCTGACCGATATAATTTATAGCAACGTGAGAGTAAGAAATAAATAAGCTACAGCAAGCCATATGTGCAAGTAAGGGTATGAATGGATAGACAAAAACATGGACAACAAGGAATGAGCATTGGCCACTCCAAAACAAGCATCGAATTGAGTGGGGCATCAAGCAAACATAGCATCAGGTTAAAACAGATTCCAGACTTAGCAGTTTTTTTCACTAAGTATAAAATAGTAACATTGGCATGGCATGTTTACAAGCTTGTTTAAGTCACCTCAAGGTATATCATGGAAAATGGTTTGCACCACAGCATAGACCATATGATGGTGCTTCTAAAACATATTGACATATGGCATAAAGACAAACACATCAATATCAATGAGCACTTCAAATCAGCATCTCATAACAAGTTTCAGCACTTAACAGCCACATGCACTTTTGCAACAGAGATTAACATGGCAATATGACACCTAACATGAATGCTACAGCAACCATCATATAGAGCATTTCACAATGAACATTTTGACATATCATTTGTTCCATTTGGATAAACATGCACCAAGTTATCACATCTCAAACATGGCAACAAAATAACAAGTAGCAGCAGTTTATAACAAGTAGCACTCTTGCAACAGAGATTAGGGCATCTAGATGAACTCAAACAAGCATGCCACAATGGAACAAAATGAAGAGCACATCACCACGATCATTTCGGTATATTACACGCCCAAAACGGATCTACGAGCACGAAGTTACAGCCATGCAAAGGAGGCAACAAAATATAGGAGATCTGGGACTTGGTGGATTTTATACCTCACAAAAGTCAAACGTGGATGGATCCGTGTGGGATGGAGTGGATCGGGATAGAGGCGTGGCGTTTGGTTCGCGGATGGGTGGATCTGATCCACCTGATCAGATCCGGGACGGCGGCGGCTCCGGTGGCCGGAGCCGGAGAAGATGGCGGCGCGGGTGGCCGACGGCGGCGGGGCGGCGGCCGGCGACGGGGAGGCGGCGGCGCGGCGTGGAGGACGGCCGGGGCGGCGGCCGGAGGCGGCCGCGGCGACGGCCACCGGGCCGGCCGGCGGCGGCCCTCGGGTGCCTGCGAGGATGCGCACGCCGGCGGCAGCGGACCTCGAAGGTGCGGCGGCGGCGGGCCACCGGAGGCGGCGGGGAGATCGGTGCGGGGGCGCGGCGACTCGGCCCGGGAGGCCGGCGACGGAGGGCCGGGATCGGGCCTCGGGGGCCCACGGTGGCTGGGCGCCTGGTGGGAAGTGGACGGGCCACGTGGCACGTTCCGATTGGTCCGGCTCATCCAGGGGGACGTGTCCGGCGTCGGCCGGACGTGTCCGGCGGCCGGAGGAGCTGCGGGGCGCGGGGAAAATGAAAAAAAAGGAGAAGACTAGGGTTTCGCCCGAAAATGGAGGGGGTGGGGCCTTTTATAGGCATTGGGAGCTAGGAGACTCCAAATGGGGTGCGGTTTTCGGCCACACGTTAGTGATCTGACGACCGAGGTGATAGGAGGGGTTGTGCTGGGTTAGTGGGCTGTTGTGGAGGGGGTCTTTGGCCAAAAGGAAGGGGTACTTTTAGCCCACTAGGTCAACCGTTGGAGTACCAAACGAACTCCAAACGCGATGAAACTTGACAGGCGGCCTATACATACCCAAACAACAACGCACGACAAGTCTCACATCATTCCGGAAACGTTACACGGCCACACACGAAAGAAGGACTCGGGGGTGCCACAGACACGTGTGTGAATGTCGGAACTCGAAACGGACAATGGGAAGAGGCGAGTGGGACCGGGTGCAAGTGACAACACGAATGCAATGCAATGCACATGACAACATGACATGGATGAAAAGCACACACGCACACGACAAAACGAATAAACCCGAAATGAAAGAAGAGCCCTGAATGGAATTGATGAAGTCAAAGTTTCATATATTGCCATAATTGGAAAGTGTTACATCTAGGGCATTAAAAACTCTCCTCTACTACGAAAAGATCTCGTCCCGAGATCTAGGACTGGAAGAAGGAAGGGTACTCGGAATGAAGGTGATCTTCTCGTTCCCACGTAGCTTCTCGGTCGGTATGGTGTGACCACTTAACTTTCAAGAACTTGATTGACTTGTTGCGGGTCTTGCGCTCAGTTTATTCAATAATAGCAACAGGGTGCTCATGGTAAGACAAGTCTTGTTGAAGATCAATCTCCTTAAACGGAATGGTGCGTTCAGGTGTCTTGAAGTACTTGCGGAGTTGAGACACGTGAAACACATCGTGAACATTTGCAAAGTTGGAGGGGAGCTCAAGTTGATAGGCTAGATCGCCTCTTTTGCCAAGAATCTTGAAAGGGCCCACGTATCTAGGAGCAAGCTTTCCTTTGATATAAAATCTTTGGGTTCCTTTCATAGGAGAAACACGGAGATAGACATGATCACCAATGTCGAAGGCCAAATCATGATGCTTGCCGTCATAGTAACTCTTTTGACGCGACTGAGCGGCCTTGAGATTCTCACGTATGACTTTGCACATTTCTTCGGCTTCTGAGATCAAGTCCTTGCCAAGAAGTTGACGTTCACCAGTCTCGGACCAGTTGAGAGGGGTACGGCACTTTTTGCCATAGAGGATTTCAAAAGGAGCTTTGTCGGCACTTGCTTGGAAACTGTTGTTGTAAGAGAACTCGGCAAATGGAGACAATCTTCCCACTTCATGCCAAAAGAGATGACACAAGCTCTGAGCATGTCTTCAAGGATCTGGTTCAATCTTTCGACTTGACCACTAGTCTGAGGGTGAAACGCAGTGCTGAAACGGATCTTAGTGCACATGGCTGACTAAAAGGAGTCCCAGAACTTGGATGTAAACAAACTTTCACGGTCTGAGGAGATAACTTGAGGAATGCCATGTAACGACACAATTCTGGAAGTGTACAACTCTGCCAACTGAGCTGCATTAATGGATTCTTTGATGGGAAGGAAGTGAGCTACTTTGGTTAGCTTGTCAATCACAACAAAGATAGCATCATTCCCCTTCTTGGACTTGGGAAACCCAGTGACGAAATCCATTTCAATGTGGTCGAAGTTCCACTCGGGAATAGGAAGAGGTTGGAGGAGACCGGCTGGACATTGATGCTCTGCCTTCACTCTTCTGCAGACATCACATTCATTCATGAATTCGGCAATCTCCCTTTTCATGTGAGTCCACCAGTAAGATTGCTTGAGGTCTTGGTACATCTTGGAACTTCCGGGATGAATGGAGAGGAGGGAGTCATGTGCTTCGTTCATTATGAGCTTCCTGATATCACCCTTGGGAACCACAATTCTGTCCTCAAAGAACAAGGTGTCTTTCTCATCAACGCGATAGCACTTGTATTTGGGAGTACCCTTAGCAATACCATGTTTCACTTTCCGCACCATAGCATCACTGAGTTGGGCCTCACGGATCTGATCTTCCAAGGTAGGAGCAACTTGAAGATTTGCAAGAAAGCCTTGCGGAACAACTTGAAGGTTGAGCTTCCTGAATGATTCACAAAGCTCAGGCTGAAACGGCTTGAGAAGGAGACTGTTGCAATATGTCTTTCTGCTGAAGGCATCTGCAATGACATTGGCCTTGCGAGGTGTGCATTCGATGCTTGGATCATACTCTTGGATCATCTCAACCCAATGAGTCTGGCGAAGGTTCAGGTTCGGCTGTGTGAAGATGTACTTCAAGCTCTTGTAATCGGTGAAGATGTCCACTTTTCTGCCCAACAGAAGGTGTCTCCACGTGATCAAGGCATGTACCACTGCTGCTATCTCGAGATCATGTGTGGGGTAATTCTTCTCATTTGGCTTCAAATGACGAGAAGTGTATGCCACAATCTTCTTGTCTTGCATTAGAACACCACCAAGTCCTTGTAGAGAAGCATCACAGAATACTTCATAGGGCTTGGACTCATCCGGAGGAGTAAGAACCGAAGCAGAGATGTGCTTCTCTTTGAGTGTTTTGAATGCCACATCACAATCAGGAGACCAGTTGTACTTGACATTCTTTTGCAGCAAGTTTGAGAGAGGTTTGGCAATCTTGGAGAAGTTCTCAACGAACCTTCTGCGATAGCTAGCGAGACTAAGGAAGCTTCGGAGTTGCTTGACGTTCTGCGGGGGTTCCCAGTTGACTATCGCTTCAACTTTCTCGGGGTTGACAGAAATACCCTTAGCAGAGATGATATGGCCAAGATATAAGACCTTATCTAGCCAAAATTCACATTTGGAGAACTTCGCATAGAACTTGTGTTAACGGAGCTTGGCATGGTCTTCTTCATTCTTGGAGAATACCAAGATGTCATCCAGATAGACAAGAACAAATTCATTGGTGTAGGGGTTGAATATGAAGTGCATCATCCTCGAGAAAGTGGGTGGAGCATTTGGAGGCCAAAAGACATGACCGTGTATTCATAGGAGCCGTAGCTTGTTCTGAATGCGGTCTTGTGAATATCTTCTTCACGGATACGGATCTGGTGATAACCCATCCGGAGATCGAGCTTTGAGAACACTTTTGCTCCTTTGAGTTGCTCGAACAATTCATTGATATTGGGGAGCGGATACTTGTTCTTTATTGTCTTCTTCTTCAATGGCCGGTAATCAACGCAAAGGCGCTCTGTGCCATCCTTCTTCTTGACAAATAGAACACCACAGCCCCAAGGAGAAGTGCTAGGCCTGATTAGACCCATACGCTCTTGCTCATCGAGTTGTTTCTTCAGCTCCTTCAACTCTTCAGGGGAAAGCTTGTATGGACGCCGGCATGCTGGCTCGGTACCGGGCTCGAGTTCAATGACAAATTCAACTTGACGATGTGGAGGCATGCCTGGAAGCTCTTCAGGGAAAACATCTTCATATTCATTGACCACCGGAATCTGAGAAATGGCATTAGTCTCGCCCTTGTCATTGAGAGAGAATAGCCTGATTGTGTTATCTCGAGCTCCGAAGATAATCACGTCTTCATCAGGATGAGTAAGCTTGACTTCCTTGTTTGCACAATCAATGTTTGCATCATGCTTGGAGAGCCAATCCATCCCAAAAATAAGATCAATGTCAGAGTTGCCAAGAACAACCGGAGAAACCAGGAAACTGTAATCACCCATATGAATAGTGACATCCGGAGCCATCAAATTGGAAGTCATGTGCTTGCCCGGAGAGATAATTGATAACTTCTTATCTAGAAAAGTCGGAGTGAAATTATGCTTGGTAAAGAATGGTCTTGATATGAAACTGAGTGATGCACCAGAGTCAAACAACACTTTTGCAAGAATTCTCTACTTCAGCTGCACTCATCAGGTTCACTCTTGCATGCTTGGGTTTGTGCTTGACAATAGCATTGCTGACAAGTGGAGGAGGCGGAAGGCGCCTCTGGTTGGTGCACTTGTTGGAATAATGGCCCTTCAGACCACACTTGTAGCAAGTGACCTCAGAAACTGGACGAGGAGGAGGAACACTTGGCCTTGGAGCTTGGAACTGCGACTTGGGCTGGTTGCTTGGGTTGGGTGGGTGGGAGAATCCACGGCCGCCAGAGTGCTTGTTGTTGCTTGGAGGACGGAGCACTGGAGGAGGCGGTAGCCAGAACTTCTGCTGCTTGGCAACCACTTGGGAAGAAGAGGAGGAGTGCACAGCATCTCTGATCCTCTTTCTGGAAGCTTCAATCTTAAGCTGCGTTGCCTCTTGCTTAAGTGCCATGGTATAGAATTGATCAAATTCATCCGGCTCAAACAAGGTGAGAGCTAGCTGGAGTTCATCCTTCAGACCACCACGGAACTGATAAATCTTGCTCTTGGAATCTAGGATGTCTTGCTTGGCATAGCGGGCAAGATTCTGGAACATGACATTGTATTGATAAACGGACATCTAGCGGAACTTGGTATAGCGGGCAAGGTTCCTCAGGTCTCACGTTACTGCACTCAAAATTCTTTTTGATGTCTGTTATCCAGTCTTCAGCATCTAGCGGATCCACACAGTAACTGAATGCCTTCGGTTGGTTTGCCAGCAATTGGTTGAGAGTAGCAAAGTGAGGTTGGTTGAACAAATTGCCTTGGCCTTGGTTCCCATGACCACCTTGATTTGCTTGATTTGCTTGAATGTTCAGCATCATTTGCATAAGCATCAGGGTGTTCTGGTTCATCGCTTGCATAATTGCTCTCCAGGCCTCAGACGGAGGAGGAGGGGAAGGAGGACTATCAGGAACTTCTTCACCCTCTGGGTTAGCGTTGGGAACCCTTTTAGGAGCCATCTTGAATGAGATGACAACTATTAGCCATTGATTGAAAAAATATAAGTTGAACCAACGGCTAGAATTTGCAACATAAGTCTTCACAAGAACATTCGAACAAAATGAACGAATGTAATCCACAGTTCAATGGTACAACAACTTTCGAGAAGCCACTTGGAGAATAAAAGGTAAAATAAAAACAACAAGGAGCAGATAGAACAAATAGAAGATAGAAGCTTCGTTCGACATATTCGTGCTGAAAGCTTATGGAATGTGTTACAAAAGGGTTTTGCAATCCCCGGATCAGCATAGCCAAGGACCCTTTAAGATGCAACTCCGGATCGGAACAAACGCCCATAAAACTACTTCACTCAATGTAGAACCCCAAACTCCATATCATGCATTCGTTGGAAGAATGCCTATGAACTACTAGATGAACCCACCTATTAATTTCCGAAAGTTTCTAGTTATGCAATCAGGTGTTGGGGATACAGGGGAAGCATCGCGCACTCAACTCTAATCCTACATCCAGTTGTATCCATCATTCAACACAAAACCAGTTATTTCCGGAAACCTTTTACCTCGGACCTTCGAAACGCATCTGCTATACAAGCTATGGCAATACTCCCGAACTACCTCCCCAGTACTGGGTGATGTCGGGGTTATCTTGCCACTAACCGCATAGAAGAGTTTTCGATGTCGGCCGCCTTAAGTATTCCAGAACTGCTGCGATAGATTTGTGACGACAACACCTCGGAGCTCAACTCCCTCGGACACTGCCACAGCCCCTAAATGACAGGAGGCATCGAGAACAATGTTCTCGTCACAAAGACATCGGAACAATCCAAACAATACTCGCGTGATCCTAAAAAAAATTGTGAAATTTTGAGAGTAGAAGAGATAAGTAATCGTCAGGAGTCCTCACCAGAGTGAAAAGGGATGAGGAGTAAAAAGAAATCCTACTCTCCGATATATATATAGGACTCAAAACATTTACAAGTGTGTGCCTAGACTCAACTGTCAACGATTCGATCAATCAGTGGGGGCTTCTAGGTCGGAGAAGGCTCTGAATACCAACTTGTAATGCCCAGTATGAGATTATACCTCCTACGTGTCGAGGCACGACTTAAAGGTATAAGCTCATACAAGAATGATCTCAAGTATGGTATCTATGCACGACTCATGTAAAAGTGGGATGAAATTTCAAAAGAGTAGTTGGCTTACACTCGCCACGTCACAGAATACATTACATTAGCAATCATCATCCAAATAACATCACAGTCCGACTACGGACGAAGATCCAAATGAAAGATACCAAATAAATAAAGCCACAAGGTCTGATCGCCCCTAGTAGAAGCCACTACTGATCCTCGGGATAGTACACGTAGTATCGCCCACGTTCTTCGTCGAACTCCCAGTTCAACTCTGTGGCATCACCTGTGTAGTTCACCATTGTACCTGCATCTGGTGTTGTGTAGAATCTGTGAGCCATGGAGGACTCAGCAATCCCATTCCCGGTTAGCAAAACAATCTAAGCCTTGGGTGTGGAACAAGGCTGGAGAACAAGGTTGCAGCTGCACTAGCACTAGCTTACGTGTTTAGAGCGAGAAGGGAAGTGCCACGAGCGTCAAAGTGATCACGAAGTGATCCTATCTAAGCATGTCAAACATAACCCCACCGTGTTCACTTCCCGAACCCTTTTCGGAAAATGACTGTCATGGTTACTCACGCTGGTAGTGTATTCTGAACATGGTGTCAAGTTCTCTACAACCGGATATTAACAAATTCCCATCTGCACATAACCGCGGGCACGGCTTTCGAAAGATCAAACCCTGCAGGGGTGTCCCAACTTAGCCAATCACAAGCTCACGATCTGCGGAGTCGCAACTCCAAGGTGGGAAGACCTGAGTATTCTCGGAATCCCGTGCTCAAGATATTCCGACATAGGTAAAACTAATCCAGCAAGACGTCCCGGCGTGCCGACACCCTGACAGTAGCCGCGCGTATCTAGTCTCAGGCCACGACCGGATAGGTCAGCCTACAGGTATATTCCAATCCTCGAGTTTCCTCGTGGTGGCCCCGCAGTCTTCCCAGTTTGGACCAACACTCATGTGGAGCACTGGCCCGGGGGTTGTTAATTAAGTCCACGGGATAGCTAGTCCCTATGCGAGTTTTAGTTGTTAGGCAAATGGAGTACCAATGTTGGCCCTTGCTGGAAAAGCTTTAGCGCTAAGCGGGTTATCGAGGGGGGCCCATAAACCCCAACCGTGTTAGGGACGCATAATCACGGAACATAACACCAGTTTAAACGGTTCCTAGGGCGGCATGAGTGGAACAAAACACCAAGCAAGTGGCTTAGCCTTCCACCCATTACCAATATATAGATGATTTAGTTTAAGAGTTTATATAGTGTGATATCCCAACAATAACTTCAACATGAAGCAAGAATCTTCAAATCTTCTCCTGCAGCTAACAATGCTATAAGAGGGGCTGAGCGAAGCTTACGTAGCCAAACAAAGGTTTGCTAGGTTGGGTGGTTAGACAGATTTATGGCTACAATAGGAGGCTGCCAAATAAACATGGGCATCGAGGCAATAAGCTAAAGAGCGAGACATCTAGCAATAGGCAAAGATAGTAATGATATCTGGGACAGGTCATCTTGCCTGTCGAGTCGTCGATGGGATCATAAGACGGCTCCTCGTACTCAACCTCGGTAGAAACCTCGCACTCGGTCTCGGCTTCCGGCTCTACTCAACACAAGAACACAACATGGCACAATATCAAACAAGGTGCAATGCACAATCAACATGATGGAAGTATGATGCATTTCATGGCAAGGTATGAAGCACACAAGAACAGCACAAAACAATAAGTTTAAATGAGGTCGGAATCAACATATAGCAAATCCGGTAAGTCCTCATATGCATATTTTGAAATTGGTCCAGATCTGAACAAACCTTAAGTTAAAGTTGTTAAACAGCAAGTTAACATGCACCATGATGATCTACATGAAATTCTAGTCAAGTTTCATATAAAGTTTGTTTAATTCGGAGCTACGGTCTAGAAGATATGAGCAAAACAAGACAAGCAAGGCAACGGTGCAAGATGCATCCAAACATCAAGCAAACACACTCCAAACATGTAAACAACATGATATTATTATTCTACATGCAAAATCACACAAGTTTCATATAGGGCACACTCAAAACGAAGCAACGGTTCAACACATACACACGAAACAAGATACACTGCAAAGCTGAAGTTAACATCCACATAGCAACTTTGGAGCAAGAGATATATACGCTACAGCACCCAAACATGATGACAAGAAGCATGGACATGAATTAGACATGTTCTATAGCAAACAACTCCATTGGAGGCATGGATCGATAGCAACAAGCTACACCAAAATGATCATGTTGTCAAAAACCTGACGGATATAATTTATAGCAACTTGAGAGTAAGAAATAAATAAGCTACAGCAAGCCATATGTGCAAGTAAGGGTATGAATGGATAGAAAAAAACATGGACAACAAGGAATGATCATTAGCCACTCCGAAACAAGTATGGAATTGAGTGGGGCATCAAGCAAACATAGCATCAGGTTAAAACAGATTCCAGACTTACCCGTATTTTTCACTAAGTATAAAACAGTAACATTGGCATGGCATGTTTTCAAGCTTGTTTAAGTCACCTCAAAGCATATCATGGAAAATGGTTTGCACCACAGAAAAGACCATATGATGGTGCTTCTAAAACATATTGACATGTGGCTTGAAGACAAACACATCAATAGCAATGAGCACTTCAAATCAGCATCTCATAACAAGTTTCAGCACTTAACAGCCACATGCACTTTTGCAACAGAGATTAACATGGCAATATGACACCTAAGATGAATGCTACAGCAACCATCATGTAGAGCATTTCACAATGAACAGTTTGACATATCATTTGCTCCATTTGGATAAACATGCACCAAGTTATCACATCTCAAACATGGCAACAAAATAACAAGTAGCAGTAGTTTATAACAAGTAGCACTCTTGCAACAGAGATTAGGGCATCTAGATGAACTCAAACAAGCATGCCACAATGGAACAAAATGAAGAGCACATCACCACGATCATTTCGGTATATTACGCGCCCAAAATGGATGTACGAGCACGAAGTTACAGCCATGCAAAGGAGGCAACAAAATATAGCAGATCTGGGACTTGGTGGATTTTATACCCCACAAAAGTCAAACGTGGATGGATCCGTGCGGGATGGAGTGGATCGGGACGGAGGCGTGGTGTTTGGTTCGCGGATGGGTGGATCTTATCCACCTGATCAGATCCGGGACGGCGGCGGCTCCGGCGGCCGGAGCCGGAGAAGATGGCGGTGCGGGTGGCCGGCGGCGGCGGGGCAGCGGCCGGCGACAGGGGACGGCGGCCGGCGACGGGGAGGCGGCGGCGCGGCGTGGAGGACGGCCGGGGCGGCGGCGCACGCGGCGGCCGGAGGCGGCCGCGACGGCGGCCACGGGGCCGGGCGGCGGCGGCCCTTGGGTGTCGGCGAGGAGGCGCACGCCGGCGGCAGCGGACCTCGAAGGTGCGGCGGCGGCGGGCTACCGGAGGCGGCGGGGAGATCGGCGCACGGGCGCGGCGACTCGGCCCGGGAGGCCGGCGGCGGAAGGCCGGGATCGGGCCTCGCGGGCCCGCGGCAGCTGGGCGCCTGGTGGGAGGCGGGCGGGCCACGTGGCACGTTCCGGTTGGTCCGACGCGTCCGGGCGGACGTGTCCGGTGCCGGCTGGACGTGTCCGGTGGCTGGAGGAGCTGCGGGGCACGGGGAAAATGAAAAAAAGGAGAAGACTAGGGTTTCGCCGGAAAATGGAGGGGATGTGGCCTTTTTATAGGCATAGGGAGTTAGGAGACTCCAAATGGGGTGCGGTTTTCGGCCACACATTCGTGATCCGACGACCGAGATGATAGGAGGGGTTGTGCTGGGTTAGTGGGCTGTTGTGGAGGGGGTCTTGGGCCAAAAGGAAGGGGTACTTTTAGCCCACTAGGTTAATCGTTGGAGTACCAAACGAACTCCAAACGTGATGAAACTTGACAGGCGGCCTACATGTACCAAAACAACAACGCACGACAAGTATCACCTCATTCCGGAAACGTTACACGGCCACACACGAAAGAAGGACTCGGGGGTGCCACAGCCACGTGTGTGAATGTCGGAACTCGAAACGGACAACGGGAAGAGGCGAGTGGGACCGGGTGCAAGTGACAACACGAATGCAATGCAATGCACATGCCAACATGACATGGATGAAAAGCACACACGCACACGACAAAACGAGTAAACCCGAAATGAAAGAAGAGCCCAGAATGGAATTGATGAAGTCAAAGTTTCATATATTGCCATAATTGGAAAGTTTTACATCTGGGGCATTAGAGTGCATGCTTTCAATGACTTGAAACTAATAAAGATGACATGCAGTGGTTAGTTCATTGCATGCAATGCTATTAATTAGCAAAAGGACATTAAGTTTTCTTGTTTTCCTCTCGGCCTTGGTCGCAGTGCACAACGTAAGATGACTTACACACCTAGACGGAGGGAGTAGTTGTTTCCTCTTCGTGTATTTGTGTTAACCTACTAGTGTGGACTCAGGCACCCTTCATGCCCTCTGCCAAACACCCAAAAGTGGGTCGAGAAGGGAAATTTTGCTCCCATCCCGTGCACCCTTCATACACCCTACCTAACACTATTCGTGCTTCATATGGTTCATGTTTCATGGAGTACTGTAGCACCGTACTCTCCGTGCGATGTAGACCTAGTTCTGTTAACATTGATCTCACCGTTCATTCTCGACTGGACAGTCGAGAAAGCGGTACTATGTTACTACATTACTGAAGGAAATATGCCTTGGAGGCAATAATAAAGATGTTATTTGTATTTCCTTATATCATGATAAATACCTTTTATTCATGCTAGAATTGTATTAAGCGGAAACTTAGTACATGTGTGAATACATAGACAAAACAGTTTGTCCCTAGTATGCCTCTACTAGACTAGCTCATTGATCAAAGATGGTTATGTTTCCTAGCCATAGACATGAGTTGTCAATTGATCAACGAGATCACGTCATTAGGAGAATGATGTGATGGACAAGACCCATCCGTTATCTTAGCACTATGATCGTTTAGTTTTATTGCTATTGCTTTCTTCATGACTTATACATGTTCCTATGACTATGAGATTATGCAACTCCCGAATAACAGAGGAACACCTTGTGTGCTATCAAGAATCACAACATAGCTGGGTGATCATAAAGATGCTCTACAGGTGTCTCTGAAAGTGTTCGTGGTGTTGGCATAGATCAAGAATAGGATTTGTCACTCCGAGTGTCGGAGAGGTATCTCTGGGCCCTCTCGGTAATGCACATCATAACAAGCCTTGCAAGCAAATGACTAATGAGTTAGTCACGAGATGATGTATTATGAAATGAGTAAAGAGACTTGCCGGTAACGAGATCGAACTAGGTATTGAGATACCGACGATCGAATCTCGGGCAAATAACATACCGATGACAAAGGGAACAACTTATGTTGTTATGCGGTTTGACCGATAAAGATCTTCGTAGAATATGTAGGAGACAATATGAGAATCCAGGTTCCTCTATTGGTTATTGACCGAAGATGAGTCTCGGTCATGTCTACATAGTTCTCGAACCCATAGTGTCCGCACGCTTAACATTTGATGACGATCGGTATTATGAGTTTATGAGTTTTGATGTACCGAAAGTAGTTTGGAGTCCCAGATGAGATCACGAACATGACGAGCAGTCTCGTAATGTCCGAGACGTAAAGATTGATATATTGGCGACTATATTCGGACACCAGAAGTGTTCCGGAAAGGTTTCGGATTAAACTGGAGTGCCAGGGGGTTACCGGAACCCCCCGGGGAAGTATTGGGCCCTAGTGGGCTTTAGGGGAGAGAGAGGACAGCAGCCCAGGAGGTGGTGCGCCCCCTCCCAAGGGGAGTCCGAATTGGTCTAGGGGAGGGGGGCGCGCCCCCCTCTTTCCCTCTCCCTCTCCCTCTCTTTCCTTCCCCCTCTCTCCCTATTGGTCGACTCCTACTAGGAATAGGATTGGAATCATATTCCTAGTAGTAGTGGCCCTCTAGGCCGCGCCATAGCGGCTGGCCGCACCTCCCCCCTTGCTCCTTTATATACGGGGGCAGGGGGCACCCAAAGACACACAAGTTGATCAGTTGATCTCTCCCAACCGTGTGCGGTGCCCCCCTCCACAGAAACAATCCTCGGTCATATCGTTGTAGCGCTTAGGCGAAGCCCTGCGACGATAACTTCATCATCTCCGTCACCACGCTGTCGTGCTGACGAAACTCTCCCGCGAGGTTCTACTGGATCAAGAGCTCGTGGGACGTCATCAAGCTGAACGTGTGCTGAACACGGAGGTTCCGTACGTTCGGTGCTTGATCGGTTGGATCACGAAGAAGTTCGACTACATCAATCGCGTCACTAGACGCTTCCGCTTCCAGTCTACGAGGGTACGTAGACACACTCCCCCCGCTCGTTGCTATGCTTCTAGTAGATAGATCTTGCGTGATCATAAGAATTTTTTTGAAATACTATGTTCCCCAACAGTGGCATCATGAGCCAGGTCTATGCGTAGATGATATGCACGAGTAGAACACAATGAGTTGTGGGCGATAAATAGTCATATTGCTTACCAGCATGTCATACTTTGTTTCGGCGGTATTGTGAGATGAAGCGGCCCGTACCGACATTACGCGTATGCTTAGACTGGTTTCACCGTTACGAGCACTCGTTGCTTAAAGTTGACTGGCGGGTGTCTGTCTCTCCCACTTTAGCTGAATCGAGTGTGGCTACGCCCGGTCCTTGTGAAGGTTAAAACATCACATACTTGACGAAAAATCGTTGTGGTTTTTGTATGCGTAGGTAAGAATGGTTCTTGCTAAGGCCATAGCAGCCACGTAAAACTTGCAACAACAAAGTAGAGGACGTCTAACTTGTTTTTGCAGGGCATGTTGTGATGTGATATGGTCAAGACATGATGAGTTATACGTTATTGTATGAGATGATCATGTTTTGTAAAGTTATCGGCAACTGGTAGGAGCCATATGGTTGTCGCTTTATTGTATGAAATACAGTCGCCATGTAATTGCTTTACTTTATCACTAAGCAGTAGCGATAGTCGTGGAAGCAATAGTTGGCGAGACAACAACGATGCTACGATGGAGATCAAGGTGTCGCACCGGTGACGATGGTGATCATGACGGTGCCTTGGAGATGGAGATCAAAAGCACAAGATGATGATGGCCATATCATGTCACATATTTTGATTGCATGTGATGTTTATCTTATTATGCTTCTTATTTTGCTTAGTACGACGGTAGCATTATAAGATGATCCCTTACAAAAATTTCAAGGTATAAGTGTTCTTCCTGAGTATGCACCGTTGCGAAAGTTCGTCGTGCCAAGACACCACGTGATGATCGGGTGTGATAAGCTATACGTTCACATACGATGGGTGTAAGCCAGTTTTGCACAAGCAGAATACTCGGGTTAAACTTGACGAGCCTAGCATGTACAGACATGGCCTCGGAACACTAGAGACCGAAAGGTCGAGCGTGAATCATATAGTAGATATGATCAACATAAGATGTTCACCATTGAAAACTACTCCATCTCACGTGATGATCGGACATGGTTTAGTTGATTTGGATCATGTGATCATTTAGATGACCAGAGGGATGTCTATCTAAGTGGGAGTTCTTTAGTAATATGATTAATTGAACTTTAATTTATCATGAACTTAGTCCTGATAGTTTTTGCATATCTATGTTATTGTAGATCAATGGCCTGTGCTACCGTGTCTTTGAATTTTAATGCATTCCTAGAGAAAGCTAAGTTGAAAGATGATGGTAGCAATTACATGGATTGGGTCCGTAACTTGAGAATTATCCTCATTGCTACACAGAAGAATTATGTCCTTGAAGGGCTGCTATGTACGCTTTGAACGTCTGGCAGACGTGGTCTGGTGACTACACAATAGTTCAGTGTGCCATGCTTTACGGCTTAGAACCAGGACTTCAACAACGTATTGAATGTCATGGAGCATATGAGATGTTCCAGGAGTTGAAGTTACTATTTCAAGCAAATGTCTGGATTGAGAAATATGAGATTTACAATAAGTTCCATAGCTACAAGATGGAGGAGAATAGTTCTATGAGTGAACACTTGCTCGGAATGTCTGGGTACTACAATCATATGACTCAACTTGGTTGTAAAGTTGATGAAGATAGTGTTATTGATAGAGTTCTTCAATCACTGCCACCAAGCTATAAAGGCTTTGTGATGAACTGTAATATGCAAGGGATGCAAAAGACAATTCCCGAGCGCTTCGCTATGCTCAAGGCTGCGCAGGTAGAAATCAAAAAGGAGCATCAAGTGTTGATGGTTAACAAGACCACTCGTTTCAAGAAAAAGGGCAAGGGAAAGAAGGGGAACTTCAAGAAGAATAGCAAGACAGTTGCTACTCCCACGAAGAAACCCAAGTCTGGAGCCAAGCCTGAAACTGAGTGCTTCTACTGCAAAGGGACTGGACACTGGAAGCGGAACTGCCCCAAGTATTTGGCCGATAAGAAGGATGGCAAGGTGAACAAAGGTATATGTGATATACATGTTATTGATGTGTACCTTACTAATGCTCGCAGTAGTACCTGGGTATTTGATACCGGTTCGGTTGCTAATATTTGTAACTCGAAATAGGGACTACGGATTAAACGAAGATTGGCTAAGGACGAGGTGACGATGCGCGTGGGAAATGGTACCAAAGTCGATGTGATCGCCGTCGGCATGCTACCTCTACATCTACCTTGGGGATTAGTTTTAGACCTGAATAGCTGTTATTCGGTGCCAGCGTTAAGCATGAACATTATATCTAGATCTTGTTTATTACGAGACGATTATTCATTTAAATATGAGAATATATGGTTGTTCTATTTATATGAGTAATATCTTTTATGGTCATGCACCCTTGAAGAGTGGTCTATTCTTGTTGGATATCGATTGTAGGGATACACATATTCATAATATTCAAACCAAAAGATGTAAGGTTAATAATGATAGTGCAACTTATTTGTGGCACTGCCATTTAGGTCATATTGGTGTAAAGCGCATGAAGAAACTCCATAGTGATTGACTTTTGGAATCACTTGATTATGAATCACTTGGTGCTTGCGAACCATGCCTCATGGTCAAGATGACTAAAAGTCCGTTCTCCGGAACAATGGAGCGAGCAACATATTTGTTGGAAATCATACATACTGATGTATCGGGACCGATGAGTGTTGAAGCTCGCGGCGGGTATCGTTATTTTCTGACCTTCACTGATGATTTGAGCAGATATGGGTATATCTACTTGATGAAGCACAAGTCTGAAACATTTGAAAAGTTCAAAGAATTTCAGAGTGAAGTAGAGAATCATCGTAACAAGAAAATAAAGTTTCTACGATCTGATCATGGAGGTGAATATCTGAGTTACGAGTTTGGTCTTCATTTAAAACAATGTGGAATAGTTTCACAACTCACGCCACCTGGAACACCATAGCGTAATGGTGTGTCCGAACGTCATAACCGTACTTTATTAGATATGGTGCGGTCTATGATGTCTCTTACCAATTTACCACTATTGTTTCGGGGTTATGCGTTAGAGACAGCTGCATTCACGTTAAATAGGGCACCATCTAAATCCGTTGAGATGACGCCTTATGAACTGTGGTTTGGCAAGAAACCAAAGTTGTCGTTTCATAAAGTTTGGGGCTGCGATGCTTATGTGAAAAAGCTTCAACCTGATAAGCTCGAACCCAAGTCGGAGAAATGTGTCTTCATAGGATACCCAAAGGAGACTGTTGGGTACACCCCCTATCACAGATCCGAAGGCAAGATATTTGTTGCTAAGAATGGATCATGTCTAGAGAAGGAGGTTCTCTCGAAAGAAGTGAGTGGGAGGAAAGTGGAACTTGACGAGTTAATTGTACCTTCTCTCGAATTGGAAAGTAGTACATCACAGAAACTAGTTCCAGTGATTCCTACACCAATTAGTGAGGAAGCTAATGATGATGATCATGAAACTTCAGATCAAGTTTCTGCTGAACTTCGTAGATCAACCAAAGTACATTCCGCGCCAGAGTGGTACGGTAACCCAGTTTTGGAAGTCATGTTACTAGATCATGATGAACCTACGAACTATGAGGAAGCGATGATGAGCCCAAATTCCGCAAAATGGCTTGAGGCCATGAAATCTGAGATCGGATCCATGTATGAGAACAAAGTGTGGACTTTGGTTGACTTGCCCGATGATCGACAAGCCATCGAAAATAAATGGATCTTCAAGAGGAAGACCAACGATGACGGTAATGTTACTATTTACAAAGCTCGACTTGTTGCGAAAGATTTTAGACAAGTTCAAGGAGTTTACTACGATGAGACTTTCTCACCCATAGCGATGCTTAAGTCTGTCCGGATCATGTTAGCAATTGCCGCATTTTATGATTATGAAATCTCGCAAATGGATGTCAAATCTGCATTCCAGAATGGATATCTCAAAGAAGAGTTGTATATGATGCAACCAGAAGGTTTTGTCGATCCTAAAGGTGCTAACAAAGTGTGCAAGCTCCAGCGATCCATCTATGGACTGGTGCAAGCATCTCGGAGTTGGAATATACGCTTTGATGAGGTGATCGAAGCATATGGTTTTATACAGACTTTTGAAGAAGCCTGTATTTACAAGAAAGTGAGTGGGAGCTCTGTAGCATTTCTGATATTATATGTGGATGACATATTGTTGATTGGAAATGATATAGAATTTTTGGATAGCATAAAAGGATACTTGAATAAGAATTTTTCAATGAAAGACCTCGATGAAGCTGCTTACATATTAGGCATTAAGATCTATAGAGATAGATCAAGACGCTTAATTGGACTTTCACAAAGCACATACCTTGATAAAGTTTTGAAGAAGTTCAAAATGGATCAGTCAAACAAAGGGTTCTTGCATGTGTTACCAGGTGTGAAGTTGAGTAAGACTCAATGCCCGACCACTGCAGAAGATAGAGACAAAATGAAAGTCATTCCCTATGCCTTAGCCATAGGATCTATCATGTATGCAATGTTGTGTACCAGACCTGATGTGTGCCTTTCTATAAGTTTAGCAGGGAGGTACGAAAGTAATCCAGGAGTGGATCACTAGGCAGCGGTCAAGAACATTCTGAAGTACCTGAAATGGACAAAGGATATGTTTCTCGTGTATGGAGGTGAAAAAGAGCTTGTCGTAAACGATTGCGTCGATTCAAGCTTTGACACTGATCCGGATGACTCTAAGTCACAAACCGGATATGAATTTTTATTAAACGGTGGAGCTGTCAGTTGGTGCAGTTCCAAGCAGAGCGTTGTGGAGGGATCTACGTGTGCGCGGAATACATAGCTGCTTCAGATGCAGCAAATGAAGGAGTCTGGATGAAGGAGTTCATATCCGATCTAGGTGTGATACCTAGTGCATCGGGTCCAATGAAAATCTTTTGTGACAACACTGGAGCAATAGCCTTGGCGAAGGAATCCAGGTTTCACAAGAGAACAAAACACATCAAAAGACGCTTCAATTCCATCCGCTATCAAGTCAAGGAGGGAGACATAGAAATTTGCAAAATACATATGGATCTGAATGTAGCAGACCCGTTGACTAAGCCTCTTCCACGGGCAAAACATGATCAGCACCAAGACTCCATGGGTGTTAGAATCATTACTTTGTAATATAGATTATTGACTCTAGTTCAAGTGGAAGACTGAAGGAAATATGCCCTGGAGGCAATAATAAAGATGTTATTTGTGTTTCCTTATATCATGATAAATGTCTTCTATTCATGCTATAATTGTATTAACCGGAAACTTAGTACATGTGTGAATACATAGACAAAACAGTTTGTCCCTAGTATGCCTCTACTAGACTAGCTCATTGATCAAAGATGGTTATGTTTCCTAGCCATAGACATGAGTTGTCATTCGATCAACCAGATCACATCATTAGGAGAATGATGTGATGGACAAGACCCATCTGTTAGCTTAGCACTATGATCGTTTAGTTTTACTGCTATTGCTTTCTTCATGACTTATACATGTTCCTATGACTATGAGATTATGCAACTCCCGAATACCAGAGGAACACCTTGAGTGCTATCAAACGTCACACCGTAACTCGGTATCATAAAGGTTCTCTACAGGTGTCTCCGAAAGTGTTCGTGGTGTTGGCATAGATCAAGAATAGGATTGGTCACTCCGAGTGTCGGAGAGGTATCTCTGGGCCCTCTCGGTAATGCACATCATAATAAGCCTTGCAAGAAAATGACTGATGAGTTAGTCACGAGATAATGTAATACAGAACGAGTAACGAGACTTGCCGGTAACGAGATTGAACTAGGTATTGAGATACCGACGATTGAATCTCGGGCAAGTAATATACCGATGACAAAGGGAACAACGTATGTTGTTATGCGGTTTGACCGATAAAGATCTTCATAGAATATGTAGGAGCCAATATGAGCATCCAGGTTGTTCTATTGGTTATTGACCGGAGATGAGTCTCGGTCATGTCTACATAGTTCTCGAACCCGTAGGGTCCGCACGCTTAACATTTGATGACGATCGGTATTATGAGTTTATGAGTTTTGATGTACCGAAGGTAGTTCGGAGTCCCGGATGAGATCACGGACATAACGAGGAGTCTCGGAATGTTCGAGACGTAAAGATTGATATATTGGACGACTATATTCGGACACCAAAAGTGTTCTGGAAAGGTTTCGGATTAAACCGGAGTGCCGGGGGAGGTACCGGAACCCCCCGGGGAAGTATTGGGCCCTAGTGGGCTTTAGGGGAGAGAGAGGGCAGCAGCCCACATGGTGGCGCGCCCCCTCCCAAGGGGAGTCTGAATTGGACTAGGGGAGGGGGGCACGGCCCCCTCTTTCCCTCTCCCTCTCCCTCTCTTTCATTCCCCCTCTCTCCCTCTTGGTGGACTCCTACTACTAATAGGATTGGAATCCTATTTCTAGTAGGAGTGGCCCTCTAGGGCGCGCCATAGGGGCTGGCCGCACATCCCCCTTGCTCCTTTATATACGGGGGCAGGGGGCACCCAAAGACACACAAGTTGATCAGTTGATCTCTCCCAACCGTGTGCGGTGCCCCCCTCCACAAAAACACACCTCGGTCATATCGTTGCAGCGCTTAGGCGAAGCCTTGCGACGGTAACTTCATCTTCTCCATCACCACGCCGTCGTGCTGACGAAACTCTCCCGCAAGGTTCTACTAGATCAAGAGCTCGTGGGACGTCATCAAGTTGAACGTGTGCTGAACGCGGAGGCTCCGTACGTTCGGTGCTTGATCGGTTGGATCGCGAAGAAGTTCGACTACATCAACCACGTCACTAGACGCTTCCGCTTCCGGTCTACAAGGGTACGTAGACACACTCTCCCCGCTCGTTGCTATGCTTCTAGTAGATACATCTTGCGTGATCGTAGGAATTTTTTTGAAATACTATGTTCCCCAACAAGTACTGTTCATATAGTTGACATGCGCACAACATCATTTGTTGTCGTCATATCTTACTACACTAGCAAAAAGATTATGTAGTACTGACGTATGAACCACTGCAAATGCCTAGTAGTAGGAGCACTGTGTATGTTCAAGTGGCTGTCGTGCTTCGCACTCCTCTGTCATAAGAGTGGAAACGCTTGATGTAATCATTTTGTTCTTCAGGAAAACAGTGGACACGCTCTACGGTGCGGATCCTCCTCCAGCCATGCACTAAATTACTCACTTTCACCGACGTGTGGGATAGCCAGCATCAGGGTCCACCAGCCATGCACTAATTTACTCTGTGGTAGAGTGATGGTAGACTATACCGGTCGAAGCGCCACAGTAATGCCCAATGAGCCGTCAAATCACAAAAACCCCGCCTTTCCAGCAGTAAGTTGGACGGACAAAGCAACCATCATTTCACTCTTCTCTCTCAGCTTCCTCTCTACCCAACTCGCTTCTCCCTCATCTTGTTCCTCATTTCTTCAAGAAAACCCCGACATGCTTCTGCCATTGTTCGTCTCTCCCAAAGAAGGAAAGGTGAGCGCATCAATGGTGTTGATTCTGGCAAAGGCCCGGTCTTGCAACCCTGAGACTGATCCTATAACTCCCTCTCTTTTCTTCTTTTGGGTTTGTGATTATGGTTTCTTTTTTTTTCTATTCGACGGTTTCTTGATGGACGCTGGAGCACCGGCCAAAGTGCTGTCTATGGCTCTGGCTAAAACCGTCGAGGCTCATGGTACGAAGAAGCGCAAGCACCCCACCGAGACTACCACAGACAAGCTCAAAGCCATCGCCCTGTCCAAGCCCCTCTCTCCGGGATCCCTCATTAAGAAAGTCTAGGTAATATCTCTTCTTGACGGTCTTTTTCTCGATCTTGATCGTGTTTTTTCATCTAACATGCATTACTAGTACTAGTAGTACAACTTTCTGGGTGATCTTGCATGTGATTTTTGTGTGCCAAATGACGGTTCTGAATTCCTCTTTTGACCAAAACATGAGAGAGGTTGACACTAATATCTTATAGATTACTTTCAACTACTCCCTCTGTCCCGAATTTATTGTCTTAGATTTGTCTAGATACGGATGTATCTAATACTAAAATGTGACTTGATACATCCGTATCTAGACAAATCTAAGACAAGAATTTTGGGACGGAGGGAGTACTTTATGAACATCAATGCTATTGTACCTTTGAAGAGGGTATATTTGCCTCAGTAACTTGTGTTATGTATATTGCAAGTAATCCCTCTGCTCTCATGCCTTTGAAGACATGTTCTAGTGTCTTTGTTCACTCATTTTTGTGCGTATATGTAGTCATATATGGAGTATAATATCGAAAATCATCTTATATTTCTGAACGGAGTTAGTAATAAAATATGGTTTCTGTTTGAATTAGAACCAGGTCCGCGATGGAGATGAAGTTCCCAAAGTCATGCCGTGTGAACTGGAAGACCTGAGGATGAATTCTACTGCTAAACTATCCAGCTGTTGTGTCCTTGTCACCATGTGTCCTGAACTAGTGTTTTCCTACAGCATTGTTTTCAGGTGTGTTCTCGAGGCTGTACTTGACCACAACAATTTCTTGGTTGTGCCTTCGATTACGAAGGGTGTGGTTCTTGTAAAGCTTCCCAACAAATCTGATGCGGCATGTCTTCATCATCGTGTTTATGAGTGGAAAGACCACTCTGTTAGGTTCTCCAAGGTTGTCGAGATGGTGATGGTGCATGTAGACATCTCTCACGAAGTCCATGGCCTAGTCAGTTATGCGGGGTTCATCCCGTAGGTCGGTGGCAAGAAATAGTCTGCAGAGTTTAATTAGTGCAACTTTGCTTGTCTGTAGTAAGTACTATTGTTCAGTACTTGATTTGTGTTTGTGAACCCTGTATTGTTTATTAGTATTGCCGCTTTTGGTGTGTGGTCAGTCCTGAGAACAGTCTATGTTAATGTCTGTCCACTCAATTCAATCTGTATATTTTGAAGTATCCAGGTCATCTTTTTTGTGAGGATGGTTTATCAATTATGGTTACACTCCAATATATGTATGCATTGCAGGGTTTATCGCACCCACCAGGATTTCCAGTCCCATGGATGTTCAGTCCATATGATTTGTCACGACCTTTGGACTGTCCTGCTTGTGGGAGTAGGCGGGGCCCCTGCATGCCACCCATAGTTGGACGATCAATCTTCTGTTTAGTACTTCAAAATAGTGATTTCCTGGTCAGGATTCACTCGTGTCACATCAAGTAAATCTTATTGATTTACTGTCTAAATCTTATTAATTTATTGTCATGTTTTCTTTCTTTTCCTACAATTTTACGATGCAGGTTTTGCCATGTGACATTCATCACAGAATAAACCGTTTGGTTTGCTCTACGATGGCCATTTTTGCAGGTTTCACTTCTTATGTCATGTCAGTAACGAAGGCACTATCCATCACTTATATTACTGGAAAAAATTGGATCAGTCTGTTGTCTGAGTACAAGCTGAATCCCTATGATGAACTGCGGTTTGGTTTAACAAAAACGCCACAATTAGTCCCTCTCGCGTTTAAAAGAAATGAAGAAAAAAACAGGATCACGGTCACAAAGCCTAGTCAAGTTAGAAAGCTGATCATAGTAGACCAGACATGATCGCCGCTGTCTCGCACATCGGTACCACCTTCAGCAACGGATCGAGCACCGTTAGTTGCTCTAGCACTGACAACGGCAGCAGCTCAGTCTGATCCAGCTGAGGATTGGGCACTGACCGCATCAGCGGATCAGGCTGATCTACCGGAGGATCGGGCATCGACACCGGCAGCTGCTCTGACACCGGCACCAGCTCTACAAGGAGCACCATCTCCGGCAGCAGCAGCGGCTTTGGCACCTGCACCAACACTTGCACTTGCATCTGCTCCGACCCGTGCAGCGGCAGCAGACTGGGCTGCAGTTCGCACTTCATATACCAAAGTCCTTACAAAAACCAACATGTCCACCTTCTTGGTAAGCATTGGCCGCCCAAGTGTTTCGTTCTTTTTTCTTTCCATGTTGTTTTGCATGATTCACTGTGTTGATCTAACTGTTTGGGTATGTCTTTTTGTTTGCAAACAGAGAATTCCTAGAGCAACGAGGGAGTCGTTCAACAATGCGGGCGACAGTGGCCAAGTTTCTCTTACCATGCGCAGCTTTGGTGTGAATGAACCTGCTCAATATACCGTAAGTACAAAGGATGGTCGCATGATGATTGATGCTAAAGGATGGTCAAGGTTCAAATATAAATCATATCTTGCGGTACGGGATGATCTCAAAATCAAACTTTCCCGGCAAGGAGAGCTAGTCCAAATCCACTTTGAAATTCTTCAGTAGCAGCACGCAACTGCCGAACTGATCTATCCTACGAGAGATTTTGATGTAATAATCTGGCATGGTGAAACAAGTGTCCTATGTGTATAAGTAATATGACAGTATTATTTATCACATGGTATATCGTTGATAGAATTGCAACTCTCATTGCTGGTTAGGAACTGTCGTTTGATTTCATTCCAACAGCTGTCGTGCTTTATTCAATTTTGTGTATTCGCCTTGCGACAGCATCTAAAACCAGCGCCGTACCGATCGCTTGCAATATGAAAAGCGCTGAGGTAGAACACATGGGCCCCCAAACATGCAGGGTGGGCCTGCGGCCCAAGTCCAGAACCGTGAGCCTGTCTGAGTATTATATTCTCAGCTGAACCCCCATAATTGTCTCAAAAAAAAAGTTGAACCCCCATAATGCCCGTGCGTTGCACGTAACATCAAGATGCATTTGTATGAGTATTTTATCTTGTGAGAGAAAAGGATGAACGAGGGAAGGCCTTATTTGCAAATGTGGAGAGGTGTGTGGGTACCTTTTGCAAAATTGCCATAGTTTCCTTCCTATCTGTCACATATAATTTTGTATGTATAAAGTTGTGATATAAAAGATTTGTATATTTCTTTACAGAGGGAGTATCTCTCTATCAAAAATATATTTTTGTGTAACTAGTTACTCCTGTCTTTCTACTTCCTTTCACTGATATGTGGGGCATCCGGCAACGGGGTCCACGTGCCATATGCACAAATTAGAGTGCACAACTGCACGGTAGACATACCCCGGTCGTAGCGCTGCAGTAATGCCCAATGAGCCGTCAAATCACAAACCCCCCTTTCCAGCTTTAGCAGTAAGCTGGACGGACGAAGCGGCAATATTTCACTGGGCCTGAATCCTCTTCTCCCTCGTCTGCTTGTTCAGAGAAAACCCCCTCTCGGAGATTGCATAGGGTTTTCTCAAGGAGGACTAGGTACGAATTCTTCATCCATCCCCGATAAATCCAAGTCCCTTGGTCGCGGGTAATCCTACGATGGCAGCCGCCGCCGTTGATGCATTTTTCTTCCTACTGAATCTAGTGTGTTTCATTTGCAGTGCCCAAAGTGCAAGGACCCTATAGGTTTCTGCACCCTCGGCGAGAAGCCACACTTGTTCCTTCTCATCCTAAGAGCATCTCCAGCCACGCCCCCAGGAAGGCCTCCGCAGGCGATTTTTTCGCGCCGGCGCCGAAAAACAGCCCAGTCGCGCCCCCAGGAGCCCGATTTCCACCGGCTTGGGCCGAAAACAGCGCCGGTGGACCCAGGCCGAACCCGGCGCGCTGGGGGGCGCCCGGGGGCGCCGGGGCGAGCTGTTTTGGCACGAAAAAGCCACGGGCCAGCCGCGTCAGCGACACGGCGCCTCGTCTTCCCCCAACCGCCTCGGTTCCCGCGGGGAATCAATGGCATGGCTGCCGCTGGTCAGCCTTGCCAGTGATTCCTCACGGGCGCCGCGTCACGGGACGGCGCGCCTATGCCTCCCCTCCCTCGCACGCGTACACGCGGGCGCGGCGCGGCTATATAGCCTGCCCACACCAGCCTCGCCCCTCCCTCTCTACCTCTCCCGAGCCCGTCGCCATGGCAGAGTGTTTCCCCGGAGACGAGGCGGCGGCCAACGGCTTCGGCCGCCATTCGCTCCGTGAACAGGAGTCCTGGCTCTTGTTCCGGGCGAACATCCCGGCGCCGCCGGACATGCGCACCGGGCCGACGGGGTGGAGACTCAACGACGGGGGAGTGCCCATTCCCCCGTTGCCCGATGCCATGGAGAAGCCCAAATACTTCGCCGAGGAGGTCGAGGTCGTGCGCGCCTCCCTCACCGACGCCCAACTCTCCCTCCCCCAGTACACCGCCGACAACCACGCGGCTTGGGCGGCGTACTTCGAGCGCCGCCACCAGCAGCGCTTGCCGTCCACCAACAGTGCGCCGGTGGTCGGCGGTCTGAAGAACAACAAGGGGCGCCACCTGTGGTGGGGCGTCCCCGGTCGCACACTCGAGGGTGTGCTGGAATACCTCGAGGGCGGCAACGACCCGCCGTTGGCGTACCCGGCGAGGGTGGCCGCCCCGGCGCAGCACCGACACACCGGGCCATGGGCGCCAAGGAGGTTCTGGTCCTCCTCCTCTTCTTCCTCCTCGCGATCTTCATCGCACTCCTCCGGTACTCCGGCCCTGTTCGGCGTCAAGGCCGAGCCTGCGACGGAGACGCCGCTCGGCCGGCGCACTCGCAGCGCCGGCATCATCATCAACAAGGGCAGCCGGCACGCCTCCTCGTCGGCTCCTCCTTCGCTCTTCGTCAAGCCAAAGACAGAGCCAGGGCTCGCGCCGGTGAAGACGGAGCCGGGGCTCACGCCGGTGAAGAAGGAGCCGGCCGCGCCGGTGAAGACGACGGAGCTCGACGACGACGATGCGGCCCTGGAATGGGCGCACAGGGACTCCATAGCGATGGAGAAGGAGCGGCTGGAGAAGGCGAAGGAGCGCCAGTGCGCCGCCCTATGCCGCTTCGCGGAGCGCCGACGCGGCTGCGACGCAGGCGGAGTCGTCGTCATCTACGACAGCGACGACGATGACGACGCGCTGCCACCAGTCCGCCATGGCGACGCCGGGCAGGGGTCCAGCAGGGGCGCCCGCGTCAAGGAGGAGAAGGCCGACGACGATGATGGTGGCGACTTCAGCCAGTTTTTTTTAGATTAGTTTATATATATGTGCTATGTAATGAAAATCCGCGAACTTCGCCGAACTGTGCCAAAATTTATCGTGTTTGGCCTAAATTTATCGTGTTTTTAGCCGAACTTCGCTGAACTGTGCTATACTTCTTTTATTTTAAAACGCGCCTGGGGGCGGCCCTGGGGCCGGCGGCTGGGGACCAACTCGCCCCCAGGTCCAATTTTTGCGCCGGCTCACCCCCAGGCGGTGATTTTAGGCGCCCCCTGGGGGGCCAACGGTTGGAGATGCTCTAACACAGGATTTTAAAACACGCACAGTATGTTCCTAGAATCCTCTTTTCTATCCGGGAGGGTGGGGTTTTTTTGAACATGTTGTCGACTAATTTAGAAATTTCGATTGCCTTATTTGGATAAAAGGTACTACCAGTATGATGGTCAACACTGACGTGAAGTAGGAAGTTATTTCTAGATTTGGAAAGGGAATACATTGTGTTCTCATAATATTTTTCATGCAGTGCATTATTTGCTCTGCCAGAACACATGTACTCAAGATGCTCGGCCTTGCCATAACTGAATACACCAGTTTAATGGTCACAGTGAAGACAAGCTATGGATATAAGCTCCGATTTCGGTTCATGAACCAAGAAGATCGCTGCTTTTTTTATGGCCGAACTGGGATAAACTTTCTCAAGTGTTACAGACTGAAAGTTGGCGCATGAATGTTGATGGAAATAGCAGAGCCTGGTCCCATCTTCACTGCGATCTTCCACCCCGACGTCGTTCCAATTGTTCAACCATGTTAGTATCTGGTTCTTTCTTGTTGCCTCGATTACTTCTTAATCCACATATTCTGTCTAACTAATCACAATTTAACTTTAGAAGTAGCAATGAATCTCTCACGAAGATGCTACTTCTAACTAATATTTTCTTATAATTGGTGGCACGTGTAGGTTTTTCAGAGTTAAGCAGGCTACTCGTTTGTTATTCTATAATAACTCGGCTGTTACTGATGGCACTGAAGTTGACTGGGACGACATCCACAAGTTCCTACACTTTATTGATCGTCTTGAGGTCCTTGTGGGGCGTTTCAATGGTGGAAGGCCACGTGGGATATGTGTGCCACTGATGCACTCGTTGAAGCGGTCCAACTGTGTCGAGAAACTTATGGTACGAGCTGTTTTCTGTTATATATGTTGTTCATGAACTATTGCTTATACACAGTTTTACAGCTGTGATCTTCTTGAAACAGAAACTGCCCAGTTCTATTGTTCCTATACAGATGCCTGACCAGGGTCGGGTCAGACTTACACTTGGTCACAACATGATGTTTATGTCGACCTACTCCATTCCCCTTGGAGGTGAAAAGATACTTACTCATGGGTGGTCTCAAATAATGAAGGCCCGTCCATCTTGGAGAATAGGACAGAAGATTATGTTCCTGCTTTTCCATGGCTCTAAAGCGAATATCCTGTTTATTGACCACATTGCGAGATGAAGCCGCTTTCAGAAGGTTGTGGATGCGCGGGGTGGCGCCTGGGCCTTGTCCTGGGGCTTGGCGGCCTCACCCTTGGTTAACTGTAGGCAAAGTAGCACTGTTCGAGGTGTGCTTTGTACGGTTGAACCTGTATAAGTACTTATACTGCTTTCAGCTATGATTGTTAAATGCCCCTGCTGGTTTCAGTTAAGGTTGTTAAGTACTCCTGCTACTTTTACAGTATGTCGTGTTTCTTCAGTCCTATCTTCCTCCAGCCGCCAAAACCAAACCAGCGCCGGCGGGGCCACCTACTTCCGCCTCCCACGGCTGGCTGTGCCTCAGCGCACGCATCACCGCCCCACTGTCTCCTAAATCGTTAATGTCGACGTCCGAGGCCTCGCTGTCGTCCTCCGCGCGCTTTGGTGCGCTCGCCGCGGTGCCGCCCTCTCGCGTTATCAACATGGTCAACAAACAACAGGAATCGGCAGAAGTACGTGGAGAGGATGACAGTATGGGCCCACCATGTCAGCGTATGGAAAAATAAAATGCTTCCTCCTAGTGTTTTCCTGACATCTGGGACCCATGACATTGTGAGCGTATATAGTCAATAGAAAAGAGAACAGCACAAGATCGGCTGACACCTAGGACGTAGCTGCTCGAGCAGTTTTTTTTTGTTATTGTTGAGACGGAGCAGGGTTTGAACTGGGATGTGGCCCGTCTAGCCCAGGCTTATATTTTATATTCCCCATGTGACCAGCCCAGCTATTTTTTCTTTGTGAAAATGAGACCAGTTTATTTTTTCTGAAGAATACTCAATCCAGGCCTATTTATTTTTCTACGCCCTGACGGGCTGCAACTCTTTCAAGACGCCTGCAAATCTTGAAAGTAATATGAAATTGGATGTAAAAATAAAAACAGATGCCAAATTGGCAATTACTTTATAATTTCTGAATTTTTTCACATTTCAGATTCCTATTTCAGTGGGCATTAACATAATTTAAATATATCTTCAAAGTACTTTAAATCTGGCTCGACATTTCAGTATTAAAAATAGTTTGGAACCCACAGAAATATGCGAAATTGGCCCTGGCCAACCAAAAAAATGAACTCCAATAAATTGCACAAGAAGTCGCAATGAGCTATATATAAATTATTAAAAAAAGAGGGAATGGTGTGACTTATGGGCCTATTAAGTTGACACGTATGCAAGATTTTTTTAGTTATTATATAGGGACATTTACATTTATGCCCCTAATTTGCGCCCACTCTCAGATTTACCCCTAAAAAAATAGTGTGCTCAAATTTGCCCCTCTTCCGTTAAGTGTGCTTACAGAAATGCCCTTCCGTACATTTTCCATCCAGTCAAAGGCCTTTGACCATTAAGTGCACGTATAGAAAAATCTAACGGTCAAAGGCCTTTGACTGGACGGGAAATGTACGGAAGGGCATTTCTATAACCACACTTAACGGAGCAGGGGCAAATTTGAGCACATGACTTTATTAGGGGTAAATGTGAGTGGGTGATTCGAGTTAGGGGCTGAAATGCAAATGGCCCTATTATATATGTCAACAAACGATTCTAGCAGACGTAACCTTTGGATGATAATCCA
Source organism: Secale cereale (assembly GCA_902687465.1). Taxonomy (NCBI): domain Eukaryota; kingdom Viridiplantae; phylum Streptophyta; class Magnoliopsida; order Poales; family Poaceae; genus Secale; species Secale cereale. The sequence continues at coordinate 278,415,513 of LR738711.1, read as the reverse complement.
ACGGTTGTCGTGTTTCTTCAATCTCTGATCTTCTTGCTCCAGCAACCAAATCCAGCGCCGGCGGGACCGCCTGCTCCCGCCTCCCGTGCAGGCCTCACCGCCCCCTACTACTCCCACAGCTGGCCAAGGCATCCCTCTACTCACCCACACACCATGTTATTCTGCGGCGACGGCAGCCTCACACCGCAGCTGAACCAGTGAACCCTCGTACTCCTCTCCGCGTGGGCATCCACTGCCGCGTCTTCCCTCGCTCCGCGTCGTCCCCTTCCTAGGCCTCGCCATCATCCGCCGCCCTGGTGCTCTCGGCGCGGTGTGGTCAACGTGGTCAAGGAACGACTTCCATTGGAAGAGTACTGTTGTGGAGAGGCTGATAGCTAGATCCACGGCAGCCGCAAGGAAGTGCCTCCTTATTACGCGGAAAATAATTATTCCACCACCTGACAGCAGGGACCCACCGGACGGGCCACCGCATTTGGCGAAAAAAACGTTTCCCCCTGACTGCTGGGACCCACCGGACGGGTCACCGTATTTTGTGAAAAAAAAATGTTCCCCCCGCTGTCAGCTCGGACGCACCAAAAGTGCGTCCTTATTACGCACAAAAAAATGAATAATCCCCCTGCTAGCTAGGACCTAGTGCAGTGGGAGGCTGACTTGTGGGCCTACTAAGTTTACGGGGACGGAGGGCTTTGTCAACTTAGTCAATATGCACGATTCTATCTCCATGGACCGTACGTTGTCCATCCAACGGCCGTAGTGCATCTTCAACCTCTGGTCTTCTTTCTCTAGCCGCACAAACCAGCATCGGTCATGCCTCGTGCTCCTCCCTCCCATGGTCGGCTGCGATGCCACGGAGGTCTCACCGCCCCCTACTACTCCCACCGCTGGTCAGGCCATCCCTCTACTCACTCACGCCCCCTGTTATTCTGCGGCGACGGCAGCCTCACACCACAGCGAACCAGTGAACCCTCATATTCCTCTACGCATGGGCATCCACTGCCGCGTCTTCCCCAGCTCCGTGTCGTCTCCTTCCTAGGCCTCGCCATCATCCACCGCCCTGGTGCTCTCGGCACGGCGTGGTCAACGTGGTCAAGGAACGGCTTCCATCGGACGTGGACTGTACGTGGAGAGGCTGACAGCTGGGTCCACGGCCGCAGCAAGGAAGTGCCTCCTTATTACGCGCAAAACAATTATTCCTCCACCTGACAACGGGGACACACCGGACGGGCCACTGTATTTTGCGAAAAAAATGTTTCCCCCCTGACCGCTGGGACCCACCAGACAGGTCACCGTATTTCGCAAAAAGAACGTTCCTCCCGCTGTCAGCTCGGACCCACCGGAAGTGCCTCCTTATTACGCACAAAAAAATGAATACTCCCCCTGCTAGTTGGGACCCACCTTGGTGGGTGGCTGACTTGTGGGCTTACTAAGTTGACGGGGACGGAGTGCTTTGTCAACTTAGTCAATATGAATGATTCTAGCTCTAGTGACCGTACAATGTCCATCCAACGGCCGTAGTGCATCTTCAACCTCTGGTCTTCTTGCTCCAGCCGCCCAAAGCAGCGCAGGTCGTGCCGAATGCTCCTGCCTCTCGTGGCCGGCTGTGCTGCCGCGGAGGCCTCACCGCCCCCTACTATTCCCACCGCTGGCTAGGCCCTGTGGCGACGCAAGCCTCACACCGCAGCCGGACCAGTGAACCCTCGTACTCCTCACCACGTGGGCTTCCACTGTCGCGTCTTCCCCGGCTTCGCGTCGTCCCCTTCCTAGGCCTCGCCGTCGTTCACCGCCCTGGTGCTCTCGGCATGGCGTGGTCAACGTGGTCAAGGAACAACTTCCATCAGAAGAGTACTGTACGTGGAGAGGCTGACAGCTGGGTCCACGGCCGCAGCAAGGAAGTGCCTCCTTATTACGCGCAAAATAATTATTCCTCCACCTGACATCGGGGACCCACCGGACGGGCCACTTTATTTCACGAAAAAAAAATGTTTCTCCCTAACTGTTGGGACCCACCAGCTACATCTTCGCACGCAAGGAAGTGCGTCCGGGCAAAAAAACGATTCGCCTCCCTGACTGCTGGGACCCACCAGCTACATCTTCGCACGCAAGGAAGTGCCTGACTGTCGGGACCCACCTGGTCGAAGCGTACGTAGCGTTGTTATTCTGGTCGCGAACATGTACGTACATACTGGTCGATGTAGAGGTGTGCATGTGTCATCGTAGAGGTGCGCACGTAGCATGTACACGTACGTTGTAGCGACCACGATCCGAATGGACCAAAGTCTCTGTATTCTGTGTCATCCTTGGATCGGTAATGCTGAAACACACAGTACTTGAAGGATTTATAATAGATTGGCAATCACACACTTATTACATTGAATGTCTCAAAAGAGAACTTATTACAAAAGTATTTGGCATAAGGCCATCTAACAAGATAACATCGGAAGGCTTGGAAGATAAGTGAGTCCATCAACTCCAACGGCATAGCTGGGTGCATGAAAAACGACCTAGCGCACCTTACTCTTCTTCTGAAAAGTCTGCAACGTAACATGTTGCAGCCCGAAACAGGTCAGCACATGGAATATGCTGGCAAGATAACACAATAGAGCAAGTAACAGAAATCAGCCTAACACTTTATGCATGTTTGGCTGGTGGAGGCTCTAAGGTTAAAGTTTTTGCATAAAGCCAATTTTTTCCTACAACAAAGGATAAGTTTTATTTTAACTATCATGGTAGTTGAAACATCATTGAGAAGGTACCTCCAACTCAATCCCAATAAAAGTAGTCATCATTGACCCAACAAATTAATTTTAGAGTGATGAGATCAACCAATAATTCAAGTACCAGATACTCAAGATGACCATAACCGGGGACACGGCTAATCATGATTAGTTTGTACACTCTGCAGAGGTTTGTGCACTTTTCCCCACAAGACTCGACCTCCTCCATTGGACTTCTCGCACTGCATGGTGTTTGAGAAACGGATGACCGAGACACGGTCTTTCAGAAGCATTTACTCTTTACCCCGGGTGGACCAGTACACCTACTTTCCCCTACATCTGCTAGTCCACCACTGAAAGAGCTCACACAACTTACTCATACTATGCCAGAGCCCATAATGGCATTGCGGCTGCACACGGAAGTTTCTAGCATGAATAGTCTTATGATGTCACGCCCGAAGACCGACGTCCCAGAAGATTCCAGATGTTCCGGGTTTCCCATGTGTTTCATTTGTGCTTGTTTTATTTATTTTTGCATTGCATCATGTCATCATGCCATCATGTCATATTTCTTTTGCATCTCAACTTAAATAAATTGTGTGGACCTTCGGTCCATTTAAATCGAGGGAAGGATGACTTCTCTTTATAACATATGCCCTCCCGATATTTAGGGAGCTATATTAATAAATATTCCATTTGTTTGGAACTAACCAACACACTTGCATATATTCCCCATGCCTCTTTAATTTAAGTTTCACCGTCAAACCTTCCCTATATTTTCTTTTCCCGCTTTTCGAGGTCCTTCCAAGAAACCCCCAGCCATTTTAATTAAATTCCTCACATTTTTTGTGAGTCCAGGGAATTTTACCCTATGCCGTAAGCCTTTTCCTAACTTCTCTTTTCTTTCTTTTCCTCTTGTGGTTTTCTGTTTTTTTTTTGGAAAACAGCTTTGTAAATATCAGCAAGAGAGAAGCCAAGTCCATTCCTCCCAGCCGCAGCCCACTTGGGCCTCCCAGGCCTCAGGCCCGACATCCCCTTCGCAACCCTAGCCGACCGCAGCCTTTTCCCTCGTCCCAGTCGCTCGACCCTCATCTCCTCCCTCGTTCCTTTTTCCCCCGCGCCGCCGGAGGCCTCGACCTCTCGATCTCTCTCCCTTGCGCGAGCGCTCGGTCGCCGTGACCCTCCTTCCTCCTGGCCCTCCTCCTTCGTCACGCCGCCGGCCACCTGCTGCCTCACCGCCGGCCTTCCTCCGCGCCGCGCCGGCTGGCCGCGCCGCCGCCACCGCGGGCTCAGGCGAGCCGCCACCCGCCGCCGGGCTAGGAAGGCCACCGCGCCGCCGCCCCTCCGGCGAACCCCGCCGCCACTTCGATCTCCAGCACCGAGCTCCGGCGCGACAGGGCCCCGTCCTCGCCACCACGTCACCGCAGGCCGCCGCCCTCGCCATGGCCTCATCTCCCCGCCGCCTGGACGCGCATCCCTCTGGCCCGCGACCGCATCCTCCAGCAAGGCCCCGAGGCCTCGTCCTCTGGCCTCCAATATCCAGCGCCATGGCTGCCCCGCGAGCCCCCTCTGCGCCACCGCCTCGCCAGGGAGTCTGCCGCCTCGCCGTCTCCCTCCAGCCCTCCAGCCAGCGGCCCCGAGCACCCCGGCCTCCCCTCTGTTTCCAGCACCGCAGCGTCCCTCAAGATGCCGTCGGCCACCATATCAGCCCACCGCGTCTCAAGTCCTCGCTGTGAACTACTGTGTTTTTTTGGTGTTGCTCTGTGCTGTTATTTTTGACAGAGGACCCGTGTACGTCTACGCGAGACCGAGACCGGCAAGACCGCCCGACGCCTGTATGACTACATCCGATGCGAGTTTGACAAGTACCACGACGCATGCTCGGAGCCTCGGTTCCATCAAGTCCGACTACTACATGTACAAGTACCACTACCGACGCCCGGAAACACCAAGTACCCCTCCGATGACTTGAACATCTACGAACGAGGACGACTACTTCATTGACGACCTCGTGTACATCTACTTCCTCTACGCGCATGTACGACTACCCTCGCCGAAGAACCGGGTGATGCAAGCGTCAAGTTCGACTACCGTCGCCGTGTACCACTACTTCCACTACGTCCCTCGACGATCTTGACCCCTCCGAGAACGATTGTCCCGAAGGTATAACCCGAGACGATGACCCGTGAACGCTTGTGATGTGTGTTGTATGAGTTGTTTCCCTTGTGTGCTCCGTGCCCGTTTCATCTTTTGTCGTGCTCCTCGGTTGCCTCGTCGCCGACTCGTGGGAACCCGGCAACAAGATCGCCCCACCTTTCATCTCGTTTGACTCGCTCACGCCATCTTTCCTTTTGCACCGGTCTCTCACCGAGTTACCGGTACCGATATGATGTCGTTGCATCATTTTCGGATCGTTGCCGTGGCACCCTTTCCTTCCACCACGGTGACAATACTTCATATCTTCTTCATGTCAACTTTTAATAAAAACTTGCATAAAACTTGATCATGTCATCTGCATCATGTTAACAACATTTAAAATATGTGAATTGTTGTTTGCTTATAATTGCTAAACATGCATATGGGGGTCTTCCCGGAATTTGTTGTTCTTATTTTTCGGCCTCATTTAAAATGTCTAAATAGTTAGTTTACTTATGCTTCACCTCTTGCCATGTTAAAAACATTTAATCTTGTCTTGTAAATAATCGAGAGTCAATTAAATAATTAAATGTGGTGTTTCGTCAATATGCAACTCATTGCTTATCGAGCTCCACTTAACTTGTAGTTTGTTTGTGCACTTTTCCATGCCATGCATAATTAAACCGGACATGCATCATACTTGGATGTGCATCGTATGCCATGTTTATGCTTGTGTGTTTACCATGTTGTTTGCTTCTTTCCGGTTGCTTCTCTTGTTAGCTTCGGTTCCGTTCCGGAGTTGGGAGGATCCGTTCGACTTCTTCATGGATCCGTTCTTCTCCCTTGTGGAATCCCAGGCAAGATGATCATACCCTTGGATACCTTTACTACCATTTCCATGCTTAGTTGTCTCGATGCTATCGTTACATGTCGTGCTACCCATTTTTATGTCAGCCTCTCCTTGTTGCCATGAATCCTCTAACCTTTGACACCTTCCTAGCAAAACCACTGTTTGGCTATGTTACCCGCTTGCTCAGCCCCTCTTATAGCGTTGTTAGTTGCAGGTGAAGATGAAGTTCGTTCCAGGAGGGAACTTGTTGTTGGAATATCACAATATCTATAATTATTATTTTAACTCACCTATATAGTGGGCATGGGTGGAAGGCTTGGCCTTTTGCTCGGTGTTTGTTCCACTCATGCCACCTTAGGCGCCGATAAACCGGCATTATGTTCCTTGATTCTGCGTTCCTTACACGATGGGTGGATGGGGACCCCTTGACAGTTCGACTTTGAATAAAACTCCTCCAGCAAGGCCCAACATTGGTTTTAATTTGCCTCATAATAACAACTTAATTAAATAATTAAATTTGCATAGGGGGTCGCACCCTCGGGTTCTTAATTCTACATAGCAGGGGGGGCAGTGCTGATGGTGTTGGTCCCAAACGGGGGTCCTGCGGGGCCACCACGGGGAAACTCGAGGATTGGTTTTACCTGTAGCATCGCCCATCCGGTCATGGCCTGAGACGAGATACGCGCGGCTACTATCAGGGTGTCGGCACGCCGGGAGGTCTTGCTGGACTTGTTTTACCATTGTCGAAATGTCTTGTGCTACCGGGATGCCGAGCCTGATCGGATTTTCCCTAAGATAAGGGGTGATGATATTATATTTATCACTTCAGCTAATCGTGAGAGCTTGTGATGGGCTAAGTTGGAACACCCCCGTAGGGTTATGATCTTTCGAAAGCCATGCCCGCGGTTATGTGGCAGATTGGAATTTGTTAATGTCCGGTTGTAGAAAACTTGACAGATGATCCGAAGTAAAACACACAACTGTGTGAGTAACTGTGACTGTCTCTTTTCACTTTGAGAGGAGAACACGGTGGGGTTATGTTTGACTCGTATGTAGTTAGGATCTTTAGCGATCACTACTTTTGCGAATGTTTGCGTAGATGCTCATCTTATTCTGGTACTCGTAAGTTAGCCACCATATTATGCTTAGCCGCTGCTGCAGCCTTACCACTTTACCTCTTCCTACCCATAAAGCTTTGCTAGTCTTGATACCCATGGTTATGGGATTGCTGAGTCCTCGTGGCTCACAGATACTACAACACCAGATGCAGGTTCAGCCGAGTTTGAAGCAGGAGCTGGTTCAAGTACTTCGCTGGAAGCTCGATGAAGAGAGTGGTCGTATGCTTGTGACGTTTTCGACGATCAGTAGTGGTTTCTACTAGGATTCGATCCTGACCTGTGGCTTTATGTTGTTTTGGTATCTTTCTTTTGGTTCTTCACCCTTAGATGGGTTGTGATCTTTTGAATGATGTATTCCTTATGTATTGTATTGTGTGAAGTGGCGAGTGTAAGCCAGCTATCTTCTTTTGCAATTTAATCCCTCTTTTACATGAGTCGTGCAAAGATACCAAACTTGCGATCATTCCAGAATGGGCTTATATCTTTAAGTCGTGCCTCGACACGTAGGAGATATAGTCCCATCCTGGGCATTACAAGTTGGTATTCAGAGCCTTCTCCGACCTAGAAGCCCCCACTGATTGATCGAATCGTTGACGGTTGAGTCTAGGCACACACTGAAAATGTTTTCAGTCCTATATATATATATATATATATATATATATATATATATATATATATATATATATATATATATATATATATATATATCGGAGAGTAGGATTTCTTTTGCTCCTCATCTTTTTCATTCTGGTGAGGACTCCTGACGATTACTCTTGCCTCTTCTACTTTCAAAAAAATGCACAATTTTTTTTAGGATCTCGCGAGTATTGTTTGGATTGTTTCGATGTCTTTGTGACGAGAACATTGTTCTCGATGCCTCCTGTCATTAGGGGTTGTGGCAGTGTCCCGGGGAGTTGAGCTCCGAGGTGTTGTCATCACAAATCCATCGCGGCAGTACTAGAATACTTAAGACGGCCAACATCAAAAACTCTCCTATGCGGTTAGTGGCAAGATAACCCCGACATCACCCAGTACTGGGGAGGTAGTTCGGGAGTATTGCCATAGCTTGTATAGTGGATGCGTTTCGAAGGTCCGAGGTAAACGGTTTCCGAGAACAACTGGTTATGTGTTGAAGGATGGATACAGCTGGATGTAGGATTAGAGTTGAGTGCGCGGAGCTTCCCCTGTATCCCCAACACGTGATTGCATAACTGGAAACTTTCGGAAATTAATAGGTGGGTTCATCTAGTAGTTCTAGGCATTCTTACAACGGATGCACGATATGAAGATCGGGGTTCTACATTGAGTGAAGTGGTTTTATGGGCTTGTTCCGATCGGGAGTTGCATCTTAAAGGGTCCTTGGCTATGCTGATCCGGGGATTGCAAAACCCTTTTGTAACACGTCCCATGAGCTTTCAGCACGAAGATGTCGAACGAAGCTTCTATCTTGTATTTGTTCTATCTGTTCCTTGTTCCTTTTTTATTTACCTTTTGTTCTCCCAAGTGGCTTCTCGTCAAGTTGATGTACCTGCGGAATTCATTTGTTCAATTCTCTGTTCGGATAGATATGTTGCAACATAATCTTCTTCATAAACACATATATCCTTTGTTTTATTTTGATTCTGGTATTCGAGTTGCTTCGATGTCAAGTGTTGATTCCATACCTTCCTAATCGGTGTTCTCATATTTTCTATGGGAGTGTTAATTCTTCTTGATCCATCTATATCTTCATGTTAATCCTTTTCCAACCGGTGTGCCTTCTCTTCAAGTTATTCCATACGGACGCCGTTGAGAAATCTGGCGATTTGTTTGTTTCAATCATCTCAAGTTGTCTTTGTTTTACCCGCCCTCCCTCCCTTTTTCTTCTTGGAGCCAGAAATTCTCAGATGAAGTATCCATTTTATTCATGTGATATTTCTTCATTCTTTTCCTTCAATGTTCTTATCCGGTGATTACCGTGAAGATGCTCAAGAGCTTCAAGTTCGTCATTCTTTTGTTCTCGAATTCTTCCGATGGATGTAATTCAAGAATTCGGTGTTGATCTTATCCTTTTCCTCATTTCACAATGTTTTCTTATTCCGGTGCCCAATTAATCATTCTCCTCTTGCTATTCATATCCGTAGTGCTGAAGATTCATAATTCCATTCTTAATCCGTTCAAATTATGTTGAGGATTGTTATCTTATTCAAGCCATTTAATTCAACTGGTGCAATACCTCTTAAGCAATCTTTTCCAACGGTGATTTCTTTGAGTGGGCCCTAACCCACAGGTCTTTTTCCAGGATCTTACCTGACTCTTCTAATTTTTCTAGAGTTATACTCAAATTCTTTTAAGGTGACGTAAGAATGGATTACATCAGTCACAGTCCTTCTTCAGGATCGCTTTCAAATTCTTTTCATCATTGGTTCAACCTTTTAATTCTTCTTTACGGAGTGCCTATACAATTCTTCATGGCATTTATCGTCTTCATTCTCAACATTTGGAGATCGGAGAAGTGTTTCTCTTAAATCTTGGCCCGTTCTCGTGAAGATTCGTGGTTCTTGCTTCATGCCATCCTCATTATTGTTCCGTTTGTGAGGAATTCTTTTATACCCATCCGAAGCATTTCATGAATTCTTTTCTTTGTGATCCTCCGAAGGCCATCATTTCAGAATATTTCTTCGTTCTCTGTTTGCAACTTCGTTCTCCAAATATTCTTCATTGATGTCTCTTCGTTCGTCTCCATATTTTTACGGTGGTTCTTTCAAGATTACCCTTCCGTTGTTATCGTTTTAATTCATTGGTTCTTTTCACAATCCTACCGGTGGTTCGTTGAAGATTTACCCAAGCTCGTGCGAGATCTCTCTTAATCCTTTCCAACGAGAATAAGTAGTATGCCAAATCCTTTGATTGTCATCAATTTAAATTGGTGAAGGAGATGCATGACATAATTCTTATTCTTATTCCTTCAAGGTGATTTAATCCCTTCCTTCGGAGCTTGTTCATCATATCATATCCTTGGTTCTAAGTTGTTCATCTTGTTTTCCGGAGTTCCAAGTTATTTCAATTATATCATTTCAAAGCTCCATCTAATTCATCGCAGGCCTTGAATCTTATTCTTTTCATCTTTCACTTCTCATGCTTTCATTACCGGAGTTCTCATGGTGGTTCATCATGTTTTAATTCATCTGTGAAGTCTTCTTCAAGATTCTTGTTGGAGCTCAAGCATTCTTCATCATGCTTTCCAATTGCAATCCTTTCTACCTTATCTTTTCAGGTGGTGTTATGTCATTCTTGACAATTCCTTCATGTTTCATGATTACAAGTTGTCAAGAATGGGATATTTAAAACCATCATTTTCCTTGTTCAGGAGATCTTTCCAACCATTCAATTTATTTGTTGGAGTAATCTTGGGATCTATTGCACCTAAAAGCTTTCCTTGAGAATTGTTGCTATCATGGTGCTTATAATGACCCAAGTTCTTCATTTATCATTCCGGTGAAATAAGTTTATCATCTCCTTGTTGATCTCAATCCAGTTAAATGTTTCCGTCAGTGGCTGGTTGTCACCTCTTAATTTTGAGATGTTTCCCATAAGCCCACAACGATCCTATTCTTTTCGTTGTTGATTTTCCAACAACTCCATTCAGATGTTTTTCATATTCATTTGTGGGAGAAGTTGTCATTTTCTTCTCCGTTCTTCTTCTCAACGATCTATATTCTATTCTTTCATTCCGGAGGCATGGTGATATTGCCCTTTTTGGTCCATAATCTCGTTTTGTCAAGATCATGTTCTTTTCCTTGCTTATCATTTTACCGGAGTGTGGTATTATTCATTCAAGTTCCGTCATCTTATCAAGTTTTTCCTCTGTTTTCAACCGGAGCGTTGTCTGAAATCCTTCTTACACCTTGTGCCATTCTTTTAATTGTTTCAGAAGCTGTGTGTTGTTGTTTTCATCAAGTATCATTCCAACTTGGCAAGTTTTTGTTAATTCCTTCCATTTTCAGACGGAGTGCTGTCCAAATCATGTCATTCTTATTCCTTGGCTATACCATTGAGGTTTCATATTCTTTTGGTTCGTGAGCTCTTGTTTCATGTCTTTCAACCTACAAGGTTCTCATAATGTTCCTTGTTCCTCTTTTCTAACGGAGTTTTCATATTCGTTCATCTCCGTTGTATTCTTCTTTCATTTTGTTCAACCTCTCAAGCTCTTTGGTTTCACTCGTCTGTCAAAGAAGCAACTTTGTTTTACCTCTTCCTCTTTCGTTTTTACCCGGTGCTATCTCTAGGATCTCGGGTCGAGATCCTCTGTTAGTGTGGGAGAGTTCTGACGCCCGAAGACCGACGTCCCAGAAGATTCCAGATGTTCCAGGTTTCCCGTGTGTTTCATTTGTGCTTGTTTTATTTATTTTTGCATTGCATCATGTCATCATGCCATCATGTCATATTTCTTTTGCATCTCAACTTAAATAAATTGTGTGGACCTTCGGTCCATTTAAATCGAGGGAAGGATGACTTCTCTTTATAACATATGCCCTCCCGATATTTAGCGAGCTATATTAATAAATATTCCATTTGTTTGGAACTAACCAACACACTTGCATATATTCCCCATGCCTCTTTAATTTAAGTTTCACCGTCAAACCTTCCCTATATTTTCTTTTCCCATTTTTCGAGGTCCTTCCAAAAACGCTCCAGCCATTTTAATTAAATTCCTCACATTTTTTGTGAGTCCAGGGAATTTTACCCTATGCCCTAAGCCTTTTCCTAACTTCTCTTTTCTTTCTTTTCCTCTTGTGGTTTTCTGTTTTTTTTTTTGGAAAACAGCTTTGTAAATATCAGCAAGAGAGAAGCCAAGTCCATTCCTCCCAGCCGCAGCCCACTTGGGCCTCCCAGGCCTCAGGCCCGACATCCCCTTCGCAACCCTAGCCGACCGCAGCCTTTTCCCTCGTCCCAGTCGCTCGACCCTCATCTCCTCCCTCGTTCCTTTTTCCCCCGCGCCGCCAGAGGCCTCGACCTCTCGATCTCTCTCCCTCGCGCGAGCGCTCGGTCGCCGCGACCCTCCTTCCTCCTGGCCCTCCTCCTTCGTCACGCCGCCGGCCACCTGCTGCCTCACCGCCGGCCTTCCTCCGCGCCGCGTCGGCTGGCCGCGCCGCCGCCACCGCGGGCTCAGGCGAGCCGCCACCCGCCGCCGGGCCAGGGAGGCCACCGCGCCGCCGCCCCTCCGGCGAACCCCGCCGCCACTTCGATCTCCAGCACCGAGCTCCGGTGCGCCAGGGCTCCGTCCTCGCCACCACGTCACCGCAGGCCGCCGTCCTCGCCATGGCCTCATCTCCCCGCCGCCTGGACGCGCATCCCTCTGGCCCGCAACCGCATCCTCCAGCAAGGCCCCGAGGCCTCGTCCTCTGGCCTCCAATATCCAGCGCCATGGCTGCCCCGCGAGCCCCCTCTGCGCCACCGCCTCGCCAGGGAGTCCGCCGCCTCGCCGTCTCCCTCCAGCACTCCATCCAGCGGCCCCGAGCGCCCCGGCCTCCCCTCCGTTTCCAGCGCCGCAGCGTCCCTCAAGCTGCCGCCGGCCATCGTATCAGCCCACCGCGTCTCAAGTCCTCGCTGTGAACTACTGTGTTTTTTTTGGTGTTGCTCTGTGCTGTTATTTTTGACACAGGACCCGTGTACGTCTACGCGAGACCGAGACCGGCAAGACCGCCCGACGCCTGTACGACTACATCTGATGCGATTTTGACAAGTACCACGACGCATGCTCGGAGCCTCGGTTCCATCAAGTCCGACTACTACATGTACAAGTACCACTACCGACGCCCGGAAACACCAAGTACCCCTCCGATGACTTGAACATCTACGAACGAGAACGACTACTTCATTGACGACCTCGTGTACATCTACTTCCTCTACGCGCATGTACGACTACCCTTGCCGAAGAACCGGGTGATGCAAGCGTCAAGTTCGACTACCGTCGTCGTGTACCACTACTTCCACTACGTCCCTCGACGATCTTGACCCCTCCGAGAACGATTGTCCCGAAGGTAAAACCCGAGACGATGACCCGTGAACGCTTGTGATGTGTGTTGTATGAGTTGTTTCCCTTGTGTGCTCCGTGCCCGTTTCATCTTTTGTCGTGCTCCTCGGTTGCCTCGTCGCCGACTCGTGGGAACCCGGCAACGGGATCGCCCCACCTTTCATCTCGTTTGACTCGCTCACGCCATCTTTCCTTTTGCACCGGTCTCTCACCGAGTTACCGGTACCGATATGATGCCGTTGCATCATTTTCGGATCGTTGCCGTGGCACCCTTTCCTTCCACCACGGTGACAATACTTCATATCTTCTTCATGTCAACTTTTAATAAAAACTTGCATAAAACTTGATCATGTCATCCGCATCATGTTAACAACATTTAAAATGTGTGAATTGTTGTTTGCTTATAATTGCTAAACATGCATATGGGGGTCTTCCCGGAATTTGTTGTTGTTATTTTCCGGCCTCATTTAAAATGTCTAAATAGTTAGTTTACTTATGCTTCACCTCTTGCCATGTTAAAAACATTTAATCTTGTCTTGTAAATAATCGAGAGTCAATTAAATAAATAAATGTGGTGTTTCGTCAATATGCAACTCGTTGCTTATCGAGCTCCACTTAACTTGTAGTTTGTTTGTGCACTTTGCCATGCCATGCATAATTAAACCGGACATGCATCATACTTGGATGTGCATCGTATGCCATGTTTATGCTTGTGTGTTTACCGTGTTGTTTGCTTCTTTCCGGTTGCTTCTCTTGTTAGCTTCGGTTCCGTTCCGGAGTTGTGAGGATCTGTTCGACTTCTTCATGGATCCGTTCTTCTGCCTTGTGGAATCCCAGGCAAGATGATCATACCCTTGGATACCTTTACTACCATTGCCATGCTTAGTTGTCTCGATGCTATCGTTACATGTCGCGCTACCCATTTTTATGCCAGCCTCTCCTTGTTGCCATGAAGCCTCTAACCTTTGACACCTTCCTAGCAAAACCACTGTTTGGCTATGTTACCCGCTTGCTCAGCCCCTCTTATAGCGTTGTTAGTTGCAGGTGAAGATGAAGTTCATTCCAGGAGGGAACTTGTTGTTGGAATATCACAATATCTATAATTATTATTTTAACTCACCTATATACTGGGCATGGGTGGAAGGCTTGGCCTTTTGCTCGGTGTTTTGTTCCACTCATGCCACCTTAGGCTCCGATAAACCGGCATTATGTTCCTTGATTTTGTGTTCCTTACACGATGGGTGGATGGGGACCCCTTGACAGTTCGACTTTGAATAAAACTCCTCCAGCAAGGCCCAACATTGGTTTTAATTTGCCTCATAATAACAACTTAATTAAATAATTAAATTTGCATAGGGGGTCGCACCCTCGGGTTCTTAATTCTACATAGCAGGGGGGGCCAGTGCTGATGGTGTTGGTCCCAAACGGGGGTCCTGCGGGGCCACCACGGGGAAACTCGAGGATTGGTTTTACCTGTAGCATCGCCCATCCGGTCGTGGTCTGAGACGAGATACGCGCGGCTACTATCAGGGTGTCGGCACGCCGGGAGGTCTTGCTGGACTTGTTTTACCATTGTCGAAATGTCTTGTGCTACCGGGATGCCGAGCCTGATCGGATTTTCCCTAAGATAAGGGGTGATGATATTATATTTATCACTTCAGCTAATCGTGAGAGCTTGTGATGGGCTAAGTTGGAACACCCCTGCAGGGTTATGATCTTTCGAAAGCCGTGCCCGCGGTTATGTGGCAGATTGGAATTTGTTAATGTCCGGTTGTAGAAAACTTGACAGATGATCCGAAGTAAAACACACAACTGTGTGAGTAACCGTGACTGTCTCTTTTCACATTGAGAAGAGAACACGGTGGGGTTATGTTTGACTCGTATGTAGTTAGGATCTTTAGCGTTCATTACTTTTGCGACCGTTTGCGTAGATGCTCATCTTATTTTGGTACTCGTAAGTTAGCCACCATATTATGCTTAGCCGCTGCTGCAGCCTTACCACTTTACCTCTTCCTACCCATAAAGCTTTGCTAGTCTTGATACCCATGGTTATGGGATTGCTGAGTCCTCGTGGCTCACAGATACTACAACACCAGATGCAGGTTCAGCCGAGTTTGAAGCAGGAGCTGGTTCAAGTACTTCGCTGGAAGCTCGATGAAGAGAGTGGTCGTATGTTTGTGACGTTTTCGACGATCAGTAGTGGTTTCTACTAGGATTCGATCCTGACCTGTGGCTTTATGTTGTTTTGGTATCTTTCTTCTGGTTCTTCACCCTTAGATGGGTTGTGATCTTTTGAATGATGTATTGCTTATGTATTGTATTGTGTGAAGTGGCGAGTGTAAGCCAGCTATCTTCTTTTGCAATTTAATCCCTCTTTTACATGAGTCGTGCAAAGATACCAAACTTGCGATCATTCCAGAATGGGCTTATATCTTTAAATCATGCCTCGACATGTAGGAGATATAGTCCCATCCTGGGCATTACATATGATCCCTTTGAGCCTGGGTAGCATTCCATAGGATAATCACAGGGTTCCTCCAGGATTTCCTAGGATAACACTGGATTCTCCAGGTGCCCTCCAACCAATCCACCCAGATGTGTATTAAAGTACCCACCTTAAGTTGAACCATTAATTAACAACTCACATCTGTCATGGATACTCTCAAACCCAAACCACGTCTACGAGCATAGCATGTTAACCTAAGCATAACGTAGAAGTAACTCCCAGGGGTTTGAAAATAATGTAGGTAATAGGTTCTGCCTCAATCTCCTTCCTAGACCCGCAAGTTAAGAGATCCTACTCATGCAATGTGTGAGGGTTTGATCTAATGCATAAAAACTGGGTAATAAAGGGTATGATCAAAGTGTTACTTGCCTTGCTGATGATTCGCAAAACCTAGGGACTCGTAGTAGCATGCTTCGCACTCCGGGAATTCTATCGCAATCAAACAATAGAATACATAAGCAACCAAGCAAATAAGCACTGATAAAACTCCAAACAAGAAGATCTAACCAGAAAGTTCAACTTAAGAACTCCGGTTTGCAAAAAGAATCAAATCAAACGAAGCAACGGAACTAAACTGCGAAAGAAACAAGATACGTTTACTAGATTGAACTAAAGTCAAATTTTACAGTAGCAAAACCTTGTTCAAGTTGGTTAAACAGAAAGAGGGTTTCGAGACGGAGATCTGGACGCTTGAATCGCCTGATTCCGACTTACGAGCGAAAAGAAAAACTAAAAAGAAGATCAGGGCAGAAATCGCGATCGAAAATAATCGCGGAAAAACCCTGAAAAAGAAAAACGGATGAACAGGCTAATGAACGAGCGTTCGTTGTCTGTGACTAACGGGCGAACAACGTTCGTTAAAACGAACGTACGGACGAACGTCCACTATTTAACTAAACCGAAAAAACCGAACCGATCTATTTAAAAAAACAGATCTAGGGTTTCTAAAAAACCGATCGGTTTTTCGAGAAAACCGGCGGCGGCGGCGAGTACGGCGGCGGCGGCTACCTCGTAGGTGGCGGGACGCCGGCGGGTGACGGGCGGCTCCGGCGGCGACGCAGCGGCTGGCAGCGGCGGCGGCGACTTGAGGCGGCGGGGCCAGCGCGGCTAGGGTTTGGGGCGGGGTGGGCTGGCGGGCTGAAGGGGGGATGCTGGCGGCTTATAAAGGCCGGTCGGGGCGGAGTCCAGGTCGGACACGGCCCAGGTAGGTCGGTGCACATTTTTTTTCTAAATAGTCCTAACGTAACAAAACAGGCGGAAAAAAAACTAAACGGACTCAAAAAATTCCAAAATAAATTGTCACCGTCCTCTAATAATATTTAGGACAAAGTGAACATTTTTCCTGGACCTAAATGCAATATTGAAAAACGCGTATTTTTCCTATGCAAATAAAATCACAAATAAATCGGAATAAAATACCAAAAGTGATTTTAATATTTTTCCTCCAATATTTCTTTTATTTTGGAGAAGTCATATTATCTCCGCTCATATATTTTATTAAGAAATATTTTTCGGAGAGAAAAATGATTAAAACCAAAGTGATCCCCGTACCGGTATTTGAGAAAACTCAAATACGAAAACTGTAAAATCCCCAACTCTCTCCGTGGGTCCTTGAGTTGCTTAGAATTTTCGAGGATCGCAACACACAAATGCAATAAAACATGCAATGCAATATGATCTATGTATAACATTCCAATTGAAAATTTGGGATGTTACAAACCTACCCCCCTTAGAATGAATCTCGCCCTCGAGATTCGGTTTGACTAGAGAATAAGTGTGGGTGGTCCTTGCGTAGATCATCCTCTCGTTCTCAGGTGGCTTCATCCTCAGTATGGTGACTCCACTGAACTTTGCAGAACTTGATAACCTTGCTATGGGTAACTCTGCTCGCGAACTCGAGGATCTTGACAGGTTTCTCCTCGTAAGTCAGTTCACTATCCAACTGAATTGCTTCCAGGGGCACTGTGTCTCTTAAAGGAATATCGGCCATCTCCGCATGGCACTCCTTAAGTGGGAAACGTGAAACACGTCGTGAACTCCTGACAATCCTTCGGGTAACTCCAACTTGTAGGCAACCTCTCCCATGTGTTCCAAAACACGATACAGTCCCACAAATCTCGGGGCTAACTTTCCCTTAACTCCAAAACGTTTAACTCCCCGCAGAGGCGACACTCTCAGGTACGCTCTGTCTCCGATTTCATAGACTACTTCCTTGCGCTTCGAGTCTGCATAACTTTTCTGCCTGGACTGAGCTACCTTCAGTCTATCTCGAATCAGCTTAACCTTCTCTTCTGACTCTTTGATCAGATCTGGTCCAAATAACTGACGGTCTCTGACTTCATCCCACATTAACGGTGTTCGGCATCTCCTCACATACAACGCTTCGAACGGTGACATCTTCATACTGGCCTGGTAACTATTGTTGTACGAGAACTCCGCATAGGGCAAATTGTCATCCCAACTAGATCCATAATCTAGCGCACAAGCTCTCAACATGTCCTCCAAAATCTGGTTGACTCTCTCGGTCTGTCCATCAGTCTGCGGGTGAAAAGTTGTACTGAATTCTAGCCTAGTTCCCAAAGTCTGGTGTAGCTGATGCCAAAACTTTGAGGTGAACTGTGTTCCTCTATCTGATATGATGGTCCTGACATACGATCCTGGTCATGTATATCTTGGCCAACTTCGCACTGGTATACGTGGTTTTCACGGGGATAAAGTGGGCTACTTTGTTCAAGCGATCCACTACTACCCAGATTGAGTCATATCCCAATATGGTCCTGAGTAATCCGGTGATAAAGTTCATGCCATGCTTATCCTGCTTCCATTCGGGTATCGGCATAGGCTGTAGCAATCCTGCTGGCTTTTGATGTTCCGCCTTCACTCTCTGGCATACATCACATACGGCTACATACTCGGCAATATCCTTCTTCATTCCTGTCCACCAGAAACGTTCCTTCAAATCCAAATACATCTTAGTGTTTCCGGGGTGTATCGAGTATGGCGAATCATGTGCTTCCTGTAATATCAACTTCCTGATCTCGGCGTCATTGGGCACATAGATTCGGTCCTCAAACCATAAGGTGTCGTGTTCTCCCTCACGAAAACCATTGGCTTTTCCTTCACTCATCTTCTCCTTAATTTTGGCAATATCTTTGTCATCCTTCTGGGCTTCTCGTATCTTTCCCAACAATGTTGACTGAACCTCCAATGTTGCAACAAAACCCCTAGGAACTATCTCCAAACGAAGCTCCTGGAGATCTTCTGCTAACTCCTTTGGCAATCCTCCTTTCACTAGGGTATTGGCATAACTCTTCCGGCTCAAGGCGTCTGCAACAACATTGGCCTTGCCTGGATGATAGTGCATCTCATGTCATAATCCTTTATGAGCTCCAACCATCTCCTCTGTCTGAGGTTCAGCTCCTTCTCAGTGAAAATTTACTTCAAACTCTTGTGATCCGTGTACACATCACATCGATTTTCGATAAGGAAATGTCTCCAGGTTTTGAGCGCATGCACTACTGCTGCTAGCTCCAAAACATGTGTAGCATAATTCAACTCGTGTGGTCGAAGTTGACGGGATGCATAAGAAACAACTCTTCCGTCCTGCATGACTACTCCTCCAAGTCCTAAGCGTGAAGCATCGCAATACACTTGGAAATCCTTGCGTATATCTGGCAAGATCAGCACTAGGGCTGTCGTCAAACGCTTCTTCAACTCCTGGAAACTTTCTTCACACTCTTCAGTCCAATAAAACTTGGTGTCATTCTTCAACAATGCCGTCATAGGCTTTGCAATCTTGGAGAAATTCTCTATAAATCTCCAGTAGTATCCCGCGAGTCAAAGAAAACTGCGGATCTCTCCAACTGAAGTGGGTGCCAACCACTCAGTGACTACCTGTACCTTGACAGGATCCACTGCTATACCTTCTCCTGATATAACATGTCCTGAGAATCCAACTTCCTTCAACCAAAACTCACATTTGCTAAACTTGGCATATAACTGATGTTCTCTGAGCTTCTCAAGAACCAAATGCAAATGCTCCTCGTGTTCCTCTTCATTCTTCGAGTACACCAAGATATCATCAATGAATACCACGACAAACTTATCCAAGAATTCCATGAATACCTTATTCATCATACTCATGAAATAGGCAGGGGCGTTAATCAATTAAAATGACATAACCGTATACTCATATAGCCCATACCTTGTGGTGAAGGCTGTCTTAGGTATATCCTTCTCTCGGATCTTCAATAGGTGGTATCCTGATCGTAGATCGATCTTGGAGAATACTGTAGCTCCTTGAAGTTGGTCGAACAAATCATTGATCATCGACAGTGGGTACTTATTCTTAATCATCACTTCATTCAGTGCCCGATAATCAACAACCTTCCTTAAATATCCATCCTTCTTCTCGACCAAAAGCACTGGGGCTCCCCAAGGTGATGAATTACGTCGTATAAATCCTTTCTCCAGTAACTCCTTAATCTGCTTCTTGATCTCCTCCAGATCATTCGATGGCATCCGATATGGTCTCTTTGATATTGGGTCGGTGCCAGGCAATAGCTCAATCAAAAACTCAATATCCCTATCCGGCAGCATGCCTGGTAGCTCCTCTGGAAATACATCCGGATAATCCCTTACTATGGGCACTTCCTCCTGAACAACTCCCGAGAGAGAATGTACGTGTGTCCTCCTAGACGAATGCTTAGATACATACTTGATCCTTTTTCCCTCCGGGGTGGTAAGCAAAATAGACTTACGGGCACAATCGATGTTCCCTCCATACATCTATAGCCAATCCATATCTAGTATCACATCCAATCCTTGTGACTCCAAAACTATCAGGTATGAGGGGGAAACATGGCGTCCAATGGTAAATGGCACTTGAAAACATCCTTGACTTGCCATATACTCTGCTGCTGGGGAACTTACTAACATGGGGGTCTTAAGGACTTGGGTGGGCAACTTATATCTATTCACGAATCCCCTTGAAATGTATGAATGTGATGCACTAGTATCGAAAAGAACTACTGTGGTAAATGACTTAACCAAAAACTTACCGACAACTGCATCAGGTTGCTCTTCAACCTCCTCTACGGTCACATGGTTAACTTGTCCTTTGTTGAAAGGGTTGGGCTTCTTCCCAGCGCTTCCATTGCCATTCCCATTCTTCGATTCACGGCACTCTGTGGCATAGTGTCCATTCTTCCCGCACTTGAAACAGGTAGCGTGACTTAAATCCCTCTTGGCGGATGTGGATGGAGTGGAGCGGTTCTGATTATTGCTTGCTCCATTCCCATTCCCATTCTTGGAGCCATTGTGGTTATGAGAACTCCCACCATTATGGGTGTGGCCTCCATGGTTATGGGTGTATCCTCCCGAGTTCGGGGTGAAACGGGGCTTCTGCTGGGCTCCAGAATTATTCCTTCCTTGTTCATACTTCCTCTTGCGGCTCTCAATCTGTTGCTGCTTCCCTTCAATCATAAGAGCTTTCTCTACCAACTCCTGGTAGTTGTCGAAGGTTGCCACCATCAATTGTATGCTCATCTCATCATTCAGCCCTTCCATAAACTTCTCCTGCTTCGCGACATCTGTGGCCACATCATCCAGGGCATAACGAGATAGAGTACTAAACTCATCTACGTACTGAGCCACAGTACGATTTCCTTGGCGCAAGTTGCGAAACTCTCGCTTCTTCATGCTCATGGCTCCAGATGAGACATGGGCAGTGCGAAAAGCTTGCTGAAACTGATCCTAAGTGACATTGGCTATGGGGAAAGCGGCTGTGTAATTCTCCCATCATGCTGCTGCTGGTCCAGCCAATTGATGTGCGGCAAAGCGCACCTTCTCAGCATCCGTGCAATTGGCGGTGGTCAAATCCCTTCCAATCTTGCGTAGCCAATCATCAGCAACTATTGGTTCAATGCTTATAGAAAACACCGGTGGTTGCCACCTTAAGAAACGTGTCAGGTTGTCCACGGGTGGTGGTGGTGGAAGGTTGTTGTTGTTGTTGTTCTAATTGTTCTTATTATTCTGGACAAGAAGTTGCATCAAAGTATTCTGTTGCTGGATCAACTGAGTGAGCTCAGGGGGAAACTGAAAACCGGGCTCACGTCTCCGAGGCATCTGATGGGTGTAGAGGGAAGAAATTAGAATAGAAATGAGGTCTAGGGGAAATTCACTACCCATATGCACATGAGACAAACACAATCATATCACACCAATCAATTTCAAGAAAGGGCATACTAAGATCCTAACTAACATTACAAAAGTGTTCTAAATTTCTACTTTATGGGGGGGACTACTAGTCATAGGGTGGTCATCTAGATTTTTTGATCAGCGGAAGATTCCATGATATCTGCTCCAGCTTCATCTTCATAGTCATCATCACTATCATCGGGGTCTAAGTACGTGTCGTCGATGATGATGTAGTCCTCAGAACGAATCTCCTTGGGTTCTTCTTCTTCTTCTCCTCCTGGTGCTGGATCTCCCATGAATACTCCTAGATTCCTTGTCAAGTCATCATTCTTCTCCACAAGTATTGTCATCTCCTCCTCGTATCCGTCACGTGTAGACTTGAGTTCCTCTTCTAGCTCTAAGTTCCTGGTTAACGCCTTCTTCAACTTTATCATCCCTGCGCACATTTGGTGCTCCTGTCGACGAACGTGCAGGTTTAACTCCTGGATGAACGCTGCAATGGACATGTCCTTCCGGGTACTGATCATGTCTCATTGCTCATCTCGGCATCCACATATCTGGTAGATAGTGTCCTTCAGCTCCTGCTTGTAGACTTCTCCCATGCGTCCCATGGTAATGTGGGCTGCCATACTCTCGCCTAGGCTCCAGGTTGGTGCATCAAAAGAAAACTCTATGGGCTCGGTGGATGGTGCGAATGTCCTCCCGGGAATTTGAACTTGAATATTCCATCGCTCCTCTTCTGGTAAAGTGGCGGTGTAGGTCCCGGTGAAACTTGGTATTCTGATGTTTAGGTACCTAGTGACTTCCTTCAAGTGTCGTCCAAAAGGTGTGTCTTCATCCGGTTGAGTGAACTTGTTCCTTGGGTCCACCATCCTAAAGAGTACAAAATGGAGAGGAGTCAGAAATGAGTAGAGAAGAGTGACCTAGGGTTTATCTTAGTGGTCGTGTCCTACATTCAGCGTGTGCTCTGATACTATCTTGTAGCGACCACGAACCGAATGGATCGAAGTCTCTGTGTTCTGTGTCATCCCTGGATCGGTAATGCTGACACACACAGTACTTAAAGGATTTATAACAGAGTGGCAATTACACACTTATTACATCGAATGTCTCAAAAGAGAACTTATTACAAAAGTATATGGCATAAGGCCATCTAACAAGATAACATTGGAAGGCTTGGAAGATAAGTGAGTCCATCAAATCCAACGGCATAGCTGAGTGCATGACAAACGACCTAGCGCACCTTACTCTTCTTCTGAAAAATCTGCCAAAGTAACATGTTGCATCCCGAAACGGGTCAGCACACGGAATATGTTGCCAAGATAACACAGTAGAGCAAGTAACAGAAATAAGGCTAACACTATATGCATGTTTGGCTGGTGGAGGCTCTATGGTTAAAGTTTTTGCATAAAGCCAATTTTTTCCTACAACAAAGGAATACGTTTTATTTTAACTATCATGGTAGTTGAAACATCATAGTGAAGGTACCTCCAACTCAATCCCAATTAAAGTAGTCATCATTAACCCAACAAATTAATTTTAGAGTGATGAGATCAACCAATAATTCAAGTACCAGATACTCAAGATGTCCATAACTGGGGGCACGGCAAATCATGATTAGCTTGTACACTCTGCAGAGGTTTGTGCACTTTTCCCCACAAGACTCGATCTCCTCCGTTGGATTTCTCGCATTGCATAATGTTTGAGAAACGATGACCGAGACACAGTCTTTCAGAAGCATTTACTCTTTACCCCGGGTGGACCGGTACACCTACTTTCTCCCTCATCTGCTAGTCCACCACTGAAAGAGCTCACACAACTTACTCATACTATGCCAGAGCCCATAATGGCATTGTGGCTACACACGGAAGTTTCTAGCATGAATTGTATTATGATTCCTTTAAGCCTGGGCGGCATTCCATAGGATAATCACATGGTTCCTCCGGGATTTCCTAGGACAACACTGGATTCTCCAGGTGCCCTGCAACCAATCCACCCAGATGTGTATTAAAGTAGCCAACTTAAGTTGAACCATTAATTTACAAATCACATCTGGCATGGATACTCTCAAACCCAAACCACGTCTACGAGCATAGCATGGCAACCTAAGCATAATGTAGAAGTAACTCCCAGGGGTTTGAAAATAATGCAAGTAATAGGTTCTCCCTCAATCTACTTCCCAGACCCACAAGTTAAGAGATCCTACTCATGAAATGTGTCAGTGTTTGATCTAATGCATAAAAACTGGGTAATAAAGGGTATGATCAAAGTGTTACTTGCCTTGCTGATGATTCGCAAAACCTAGGGACTCGTAGTAGCACGCTTCGCACTCCGGGAATTCTATCGCAATCAAACAATAGCATACATAAGAAACCAAGCAAAGAAGCACTCATAAAACTCCAAACAAGAAGATCTAACCAGAAAGTTCAACTTAAGAACTCCGATTTGCAAAAAGAATCAAATCAAACGGAGCAACGAAACTCAAACTGCGAAGGAAACAAGATATGTTTACTAGATTGAACTGAAGTCAAATTTTACAGTAGCAAAACCTTGTTGAAGTTGTTTAAACGGAAAGAGGGTTTCGAGATGAAGATCTGGGCGCTTGAGTCACCTGATTCCGACTTACGAGCGAAAAGAAAAACTAAAACGAAGATCAGGGCAGAAATCTCGATCGAAAAAATCGCGGAAAAACCCTGAAAAAGAAAAACGGACGAACAGGCTAACGAACGAACGTTCGTTGTCTATGAATAACGGGCGAACAATGTTCGTTAAAACCAACGTACGGACGAACTTCCGCTATTTAACTAAACAAAAAAAACTGAACCGGTCTATTTAAAAAATAGATCTAGGGTTTCTAAAAAATGATTGGTTTTTCGAGAAAACCGACGGCGGCGGTGAGTACGGCGGCGGCGGCTACCTCGTCGGTGGCGGGACTCCGGTGGGCGGCGGGCTTCGGCGGCAGCGTGGGCGGCGGCGCGGCGGCTGGCAGCGGCGGCGGCGGGGGCCGGCGCGGCTAGGGTTTGGGGCGGGGTGGGCTGGCGGGCTGAAGGGGGGGCTGACAGCCTATAAAGGCTGGCCGGGGCGGAGTCCAGGTCGGACACGACCCAGGTAGGTCGGTGCAAAAAAAATTCTAAATAGTCCTGACGTAACAAAACAGGCGGAAAAAAACTAGACGGACTCGAAAAATTCCGAAATAAATTTTCACCGTCCTCTAATAATATTTATGACAAAGTGAACATTTTTCCTAGACCGAAATGCAATTTTGAAAAACGCGTATTTTTCCTATGCAAATAAAATCACAAATAAATCCAAATAAAATAGCAAAAGTGATTTTAATATTTTTCCTCCAATATTTCTTTTATTTTGGAGAAGTCGTATTATCTCCACTCATATATTTTATTAAGAAATATATTTCGGAGAGAAAAATGATTAAAACCAAAGTGATCCCCGTACCGGTATTTGAGAAAACTCAAATACGAAAACGGTAAAATCCCCAACTCTCTCCGTGGGTCCTTGAGTTGCTTAGAATTTTCAAGGATCGCAGCACACAAATGCAATAAAACATGCTATGCAATATGATCTATGTATAACATTCCAAATTGAAAATTTGGGATGTTACATACGTACAGCGGCAAGTGTGCAAGAAAGAAAATACGGCCACGTACGTACATATGGGCAGGGTCTCGAACGCCTACTCGCGCATAGGTACGGCCAGGGCTCGCGTACATGGCTGGGTCGGAACAGAGAAATAGCGTCGTCATCGTGTTCATGGGGAGCCAACCGGCTGGGTCGGAACGGAATGCGTCGTCATGTTCATCGAGAGGGCTTGAACGGAACAGCCGATGGAAATGAGGCTTGGCGTACCGCAGAACGGAGGAAACGGCCTTGTGTTTGACCGGCCATGTTCGAAATGGGATCCTGTTCATCGGGAGGGGTCTGGCGTACCGCAAAACGGAGGAAACGGACCTCCTACGGTCGAAACGGGGGTCCTATTGATCGGGAGGGGTGTGGCATACCGCAAAACGGAGGAAACGGACTTGTATTGGAGTGCTACGGTCGAAACGGGGGTCCTATTCATCGGGAGGGGTGTGGCGTACCGCAAAACGGAGGAAACGGACTTGTGTTGGAGCGCTACGGTCGAAACGGGGGTCTTGTTCATCGGGAGGGGTGTGGCGTATCGTAAAACGGGACTCTGCGGGATACTGTTCATCACCACCATCGACCCCCTCCAGCCTCCACGGGCTACTATTCATCCACCGTCGACCTCCTCCAGCCTCCACCTGCGACTGTTCAACCTACACCACGCGCTACTCCACCGGCTACTGTTCAACCAGCCCTCTCCACGGGCTCCTGTTCAACCACCCCTCCACAGGCTACTATTCATCCAGCCCTCCACCGTCTACTGTTCATGCAGCCCTCCACGGGGTGGTCCTGTTCATACAGCCCTCCATGGGGTCCTGTTCATGCAGCCCCAACCGGCCCGATCGAACGGGGTCCTGTTCATGCAGAGGCAACACCACGGGGTCCTGTTCATCC
>LR738711.1:278343601-278389347 GCA_902687465.1 Secale cereale | reverse complement strand
CCAGAAACGCTCACTGTTCATGCAGAGGCAGCATCGATCGGCTTCAGTTAGCAGCAGTAGCGAAGGAATCGCTCGATCGGGTTCAGTTAATAGCCATCGACCGATCGCTCGGGTTCAGTAACGCGTAGCCTGCAGTGCAATCGCTCGGGTTCAGTTAGAGCCCAACGCCTCGCTCGGGTTCAGTTAGAGCCCAACGACTCGCACCCACGCGCATGCATGTACGAGAGAAACGCACATCGCTCGGCCCCGACCACCCACCGTAACCGGGAACACCCCGATATTTTCCTCGCCCTCACTTCTACCATAGTTTTTTCCGTCATGGACGGCCCATAGAATGTCATGCAGCTGCGTCTCCCGCCCGCCCAGGACGAAAAACCCATTTTCTGTCATGATTTTTTGTCCTAGAAGTAGGACCCCACCACATCTATGATGATACCGTGTTTTGTCACAATTATTGTCATAGAAGTGTCATAAGTATGACAGAAAAAAGTTTCGTTCGGCCCAAAATGTCACGGATGTGTCTTTTTTTTGTGGTGTATCTAGCTGACATTAGAGTTAATTGATGTGTATCATATCGTGTTATTTTAGTTTGAACTCTAGGGTTGTTTGTGACACTCATAAGAATAGCTCAATAGATTGATCGGAAAGGATAACATTGAGGTGGTTTGCTACCTACAACAATTTCATCTTATGTTCTCCACTATTGATAAGAACTTCCGAGTGATTCTTTGTTGCACTTTGATGGATTGTTGTATGATTCAATTATGTTAGCACTATTCACAGATTAAAATAGTGAAAGTATGAACCCTAGGCCTTGTTTCTAAGCATTGCAATATCGTTTGTGCTCACTTTTACTACTTGCTACCTTGCTGATTTTATTATTTCAGATTACAAAAACCTAGAGCTACTATCCATACCACACTTGTATCACCATCTCTTCACTGAACTAGTGCACCTATACAATTTGCCATTGTATTGGGTGTGTTGGGGACACAAGAGATTTCTTGTATTTGATTGCAGGGTTGTTTGAGACATACCATCTTCATCATGCACCTCCCACAGATTGATAAACCTTAGGTCATCCACTTGAGGGAAATGTTGTTGTCCTACAAAACTCTGCGCTTGGAGGCCCAATAGAGTCTACTAGAAGAAATGTTGCATAGTAGAAACAAGCTCTTTTCTGGCGCTGTTCCGGGGAGGTGAGTGCTTCAAGGTATATCTTTAGATCTTGCAATTGAATCTTTTAGTTTCTTTTTTATCACTAGTTTGGTTTATAAAAATAAAAATACAAAAACGGAAGTGGAGTTGCATCAAGTTATTTATCTTTATGAAGTCTTTCTTGAAAATGATGGGTCGGAAAATTGTGCCAAAGTGTTAGGAGAAGAATTCGATAAAATGTTTGGCATAAAATCCTTGAGTGATAATCATGATTGCAATATTGCTAGTATGAATTCTCTGAATATCCATGATGCTAATGGTATGAAAATTCATAAGCTTGGGGTGCTATGTTTTATGAAGATGATATTTTTAGTCCCCTCAATTTTGATGAGAAAATTTATTATGACGATATCATGCCTCCTATTTATGATGATTATAATGATGAAAGTGGGTTTGAAAGAGTGTCAAGTCTAGTAAGTAATTATCCCACTATTTTGGGGCTATTGAATCTTATTGTTATAATTACGAAGAGGTTTCACTATATTGGAAGAGGTTTCAATTGATTATGATGAGAGCATAGTTGCTACTTATGATGATTATTGTGATGATACTTATGTTACAAAAAGTAGTGATGATTATATTTATAAAAGTTTTCATGACTATTATTATCCTTTTACTGAACATTAATATTTTAATGTGGAAACAACTTATAGTATTCAAGTTTCATATGATACTCCCACTACTATTCATAAGAATATATTTTCTTATGTGGAGTGTAATAAAAATTATATACTTGTGGATCATGAAACGAATGCTTTATGTTATATTGTTGAACTCATTCATGATGCTACTAAAAATTCTTATAAGAGAGGAACACATGCTTTTGCACATCTCAATAATATCAAGTTTCCTCTCTATGTGTTGAAAGTTTTGAACACATACTTGTTTTGGCTTCCTATGCTAGTTGATTCTTGCTCCCATAAGTTGTTTGCTCACAAAATCCATATATATATATGAAGTAGGTTAGGATTAAATGTGCTTGCCATGTGATTCATGATGCTCTCTTTTGCAATTACTATTCTTATGTGAGCATCATTAAAATCATCCTGCCTAGCTAAAAATGCATTAAAGAAAAGAGTGTGTTGGGAGACAACCCAATATTTACGCATAATATTTTTGTGTGTTCACATGATTAAGATGATGTATTAATCATGTTTTATAGATTTTTTCAATAAAGTGCCAAGTATAGCATTTTGGATAATATGGATGATATTTGATTTAATTCTGTGCAAAAACTGAAATTTTTGCGTCCAGTGTAGAAAATTTTATAAATTACTGGAATGCGATAAGTATCTGATTTTTTTACACAAGATTTATATACAAGTTTCCTACGTTTACCTAATTTTTTAGAATGTTTAGAGTTGCAGAAGTATGGTTCTTGTTCAGATCATTCCAGACTGTTCTATTTTTGACAGATTCTGTTTTCAATGCATAGTTTGCTTGCTTTATAGTTTCTATGGATTATATTGGCCAATATAAATTGTGGAAATGATAGAGTATAGTAGGAATTATGTGAAAACAATTATTAACCTTTTCTTGACAGTACCCAAGTGAATGATTTGTTTTATTATACTAACGCATCTCACGAAGTTCCGTTAAGTTTGTGTGATTGAAGCTTTCATGTTTTGGGTGAGATATCAATATGAGGAGAATAAGGAGTGGCAAGACCCTAAGCTTGGTTATGCCAAAGGCACCCCATGGAAATATTCAAGGAATACTCAAGCGTCTAAGCTTGGGGATGCTCCGGATGGCATCCCCTCTTTTGTCTTCAACATTATGGGTAACCTCACTTGGAACTATATTTTTATTCGTCACATGATATGTGTTTTGCTTGGAGAATATTTTATTTTGTTTGATTTTTGAATAAAATAATTAGATCTGGAAGTTTAAAATGAGCGAGAGTCCTGGCATAGCTACTTAATTGTTTGACTACTCATTAATCTTCACCTATATCTTTTGTAGTATTTTGTCATTCATTCTCGTGCTTCAATTATATCATAAGAGCAAATGTTTGAATAAATTGAATAGCATAAATCTCAAATTATATTGTTCCATATGCTTGGTGATATTTCACATTTGATTTAGAAAGTAAAATCTATTGAAGTTTGACAATCATGATATTAGTCATACAAGCAATTCATGAAAGATGGTATATGGTAGAGACTTTCACATACAAATATATTATATTGGACATCTTTTATGATTGCGAATACCCATTAATTATTTTCAACCTTGATGAAATTATTTGAAGTTGGACAAGAAAGACAACTTAATGAGTTATGTTCGGGTATATTTGCATAGAAGTTATATTGTTATGGATCCTCCAACATGTGCTGCTTCTTTTGAATTTTTTGTTATCCAATACTAAGTGGGAACCTTGATCCAAGTTTATTCCATGAGTGTCCACCATACCTACACATATACAGAATTACCTAGTCGTTCCAAGTAATATGCATGTGCCATCTCTAAAACCTTCAAATAATCATTTGTTTTGTGTTCCCGAACCGCCCATGGAGCGACGGGGCGGTCAGTGTCTTCCATGCTAAGGGGTTATTCTCAAGATGGGTGTTTGTTCACTTGTCCTTGCATGAGAGAGGTTGGTAATTGGGATGACCAGTACCTTAAATAAAAAGATAAAGAAAAATATAATAAAATGAAAAAAAAAACCTATAAAGTTGATTGTTTGGAGGGCACCTGTAAATTTGGCTAGCCATGGCTTGTGTTTGTATGGTTGATGGGGAGTGAACTTTTAATTCCCGCATGGGAACTCCCAATAATTTGTTTAGCATGGAAAATATTGAAATCCTTTGCTGTGACGTTGACAGGAAAAGCATACCACACAAAATGTATTCATCTCTTATTTTAGCAATGAGCTCTCGCACCGCTGCAAATCCATGCATACTATTTGTGAAGGGCTTATATTTTACTTTTTTGTCAATTTTATTTTTATTGAGTCAGCTTCTCATGACAACCTCAATTACTCTCTAGTTGGCAAGCATCATGTGGCAGGGAAAGATCCAAACCCATATATAAGTCGGGAGGCGGAACATTAAGACCCTAACTTTCTCTATGTTTGGTGGATGCTATTTTTTCTAAAATATGCTTTGAGTATTAGCAATCATAGAAGACTATATGATAATTGAGTATGTGGAGCTCTTACTTAGACTTTGCTGGAAATAAGATGCATTGGAATTGTTTGGTGGCTAAGAACATAGCTTCTTAAGTTTCAAGAGAATATATTGTTTAAACCATAACATGTGAATTGATTCCTAATTTATCATCATGACTTTTATGAGAAAGAGTTGTTGTTATGATGCTAGGAAAAGTGATTGAAATTATCATTGATCAAACTTATGCACTATGCCAGCATTCACACTTCATAAATTATTTCTTTTATCATTTACCTACTCGGGGACGAGAAGGAATTAAGCTTGGGGATGTTGATACGTCTCCAACATATCTATAATTTATAAAGTATTCATGCGATGTTTACAACAATTTTATATAGCTTTGGTGCTCTTTTATATGATATTTATGGAACTAACCTATTGACCTAGTGCCCAGTGCTAGTTGTTGTTTTATGCATGTTTTTGGTTTTCGAGAAGATCCATACCAAACGATGTCCAAATGCCACAAAACTTTACGGTGATTTTTTATGGACCAAAAGAGACCTACGGAGTACCGTAGATGCACCATGGGGTGGCCAAGGGAGCCACGAGCCTAGGGGTCTGACCCCTGAGCTTGTATGTCCCTCATGAGTCCCCCTGACGTGAAATCAACGCCAAATATTCTTATAAATACTAGAAACCCCGAAAATAAACCTAGAACTTCCACTCTGCCACCACAAGCCTCTATTCCGAAGTGATCTCATCCGGAGCCCTACTTCCGGCACCCTGCCAAAGGGATATATCACCAGAGACCATCTTCATCATCCTGGTGGTCTCCATCACGAGGAGGGGCTGTGGGTATGTACTAGTAGCTATGTATTTGATCTCTTTCTCTCTCTCTCTCTCTCTCTCTCTCTCTCTCTCTCTCTCTCTCTCTCTCTCTCTTGTTCTTCGTTTGGCATGATTTTGATGTACCACAAGCTTTGTTAATATAGATGGGTCATATGGTGTTCTTCCCTCTCCATCTTGTTGTGATGAATTGAGTCTTTCCCTTTGAGGTTTCACTCTTATCGTATTGAATGCATTGGATTTGAGAACACTTGATGTATATCTTGCATGTGGATGCCCGTGGTGACAATGGGGTGTTCTATTGATTCACTTAATATATGTTTTGGTAATCAACTTGCGGATTCCCGTGGTGACATTAGGGTAATCTAGGCACATAGGTTGATATACGCTTTCGTCCTACTTTTGTTGATAGAAACTTTGAGGTACACTTTGAAGTCCTTTGTGTTTGATTGAATATTATGAATATGAAATTGTTTTATTCATATCTAATAGTTAACTAAAGGATACTTGTGGTGACATTAGAGTTAATTGATGCGTATCATATGGTGTTTTTTAGTACGAACTCTAGGACTGTTTGTGACACTTGTAGGAATAGATCAATAGATTTATCGGAAAGGATAACTTTGAGATGGTTTGCTACCTACAACAATTTCATCTTATTTTCTCTGCATTGATAAGGACTTTGGAGTGATTCTTTGTGACACGTTGAGGGATTGTTATATGATTCAAGTATGTTAGAATTGTTGAGAAAATGTAGTAGTGAAAGTATGAACCCATTTGTGCAATACCATTTCTAAGCATTGCAATACCATTTGTGTTCAGTTTTACTACTTACTACCTTGCTATTTTTATTATTTCAAATTACAAATCTTATATCTACTATCCATACAACACTTTTATCACCATCTCTTTGCCAAACTAGTGCACCTATACAATTTGAGATTATATTGGATGTGTTGGGGACACAAGAGATTTCTTGTATTTCATTGCAGGGCTGTTTGAGAGAGACCATCTTCATCCTAGACCTCCCACGGATTGATAAATCTTAGGTCATCCACTTGAGGGACATTTGTTGTTATCCTACAAAACTCTGCACTTGGAGGCCTAACAGAGTATACAAGAAGAAAGGTTGCGTAGTAGACATCAACCACCACCACGCCGTCATGTTGATCTAGATCACATCTACCTCTCCACCCTCCCTTGCTAGATCAAGAAGGCAGAGACGTCCCCGGGCCGTACGTGCGCACATCTCGGAGGTGTCGTCCGTTCGGTGTTGGATCGGATTCGATCGCGAAGGGAGTATGACTATTATGACCATAACCGTTAGATCATTAACGCTTTCGGTCTACAAGAGTATGTTGACACACTCCCCTCTCGTTGCTAGCATCTACATAGAATAGATCTTGGGTGTTTCGTCCCGTTATTTTTTGTTTTCCAAGCAACGTTACCCGTCAATCTCAACACAGTGAGAAAGGACAACCAAATGCACATGGGTTGATCACACTCAGCGCACACGAGTACAATAGAATGTCAGTACCCCGGGCATTTGATGCAAGCAACCCGCACTGAGGACCCGATGAAAAAGGCAACAAAACAAACAAAGGGTTCCTAGATGCATGAGCGTACCCGGGGGTGCCCACCCACATGGACCTAAGCGGCGGACGACCGGACGGATGTGCGTTCCCAGCATAGGCAAACGCAATAACCAAGTAGCACATAAACCGTGCGCGCCCAAACAACGAAGCATCCCAAAAGAGGACCGACCAGGATAACTGACTGATCGAGTGGTTAGAAAGCTAGGGAAATCACCTTTCCACCAAACAAGGCACGCATGAGGGGCTAGGGCAACGGGGTATCCAAACATCCTACAAAACAACAAGAAATAAGCCCAGGCATGGGAACCGAACATCCGGGTGGGTAGAGAGCCCATGAAGGCGCCTTTGGAACGTGCGAGGCGGTACATATGGTGCGGGGCCAACCACACGATTTTTCCGGCACGTGCACACACAGCCGATTAGGCTCCACGCATGACCCTCGCAAGAATGAAGTAGGCCAGGAAGCAAACGACGCCGACCTGCCAACCCGCCCACGCGCCTCACACGGTGAATGATGGTGCATCGCAAAACGCAACAGAGAGGTAGCCCCACGAACACCCGCGACTGATGCGTCATGGACCCCCAAGTAAAGTCGGTTGGGTGTGCAGCCCTCATGAATATCAGAAG
Organism: Secale cereale; assembly: GCA_902687465.1. Taxonomy (NCBI): domain Eukaryota; kingdom Viridiplantae; phylum Streptophyta; class Magnoliopsida; order Poales; family Poaceae; genus Secale; species Secale cereale. The sequence continues at coordinate 278,381,951 of LR738711.1, read as the reverse complement.
ATTCGGTGCATCCAGGGAGACAACAACACGAGGTGCACACAAAACATACGACATGGAGGGCACTTGCTGTTGGAAATATGCCCTAGAGGCAATAATATTGTATTACTATATTTCCATTATTCATAATTAAGAGTTTGTATTTCATGCTATAACTGCTATGATCCTGGAATATGTGATTCAGTGGAAAACTCATATGCACGTATGGAAAGATAAATGGTCAAGCAATAGGTTCCCGGTCCAGCCTCTAGGACTGGCTTAAGTATTGTTGGTGATCACATTTTATGTATCTTAGGATATCGTTAGGTGCAACGATAGTCCTAAAACAACATTGAGGGTATGACGTTAGAAGAACGATCATATTGAATCGACCCAATCTTGCATGTTATGGATCTTAGGATATCGTTCCGGATGCGTTTTGGGGTTACCGGAAGGGTTTCGGTGAATACCGGGTATTTCTGATTAATTATATATAGGTGGAAAATGTTTTCGGAGATGTTAAATTATATATATAATGCTCTGAAAATGTTTAAGGTACTTTATATATTAATTAAATATCAACGGGCCATAAAGGCCAAGAGGGGATTGGAGACTTGGGCCATAAAGGCCCAAGTGGAGGTGGCGCCCCCCTTTCCTTTGGGGGGGGATCCTACTAGGGGTGGTAGTTGGACTCCCACCCCCTAGGCCGGCGCACCAAGGGAGGGTTTCCCTCCCTTGGTGGATGCCCTCTCCTCCCCCCTAAACCTATATATACTTGATCTTTTCCACCCTTTTGAATAAGAAGTTTTGGCTGCCTCTTCTAGTTGATCTAGTTCTAGTTCTAGTTGGTCCTATACTAATTAGAGATAGCCCTAGCCATGTATAATCCTCATAATTAGAAGCCTAGTGTGGTTCTAATCTCCTCCCTCTAATTCTCCGGCGACGATTAGCTCTGGACGGTGAAGCGTTGCGGGATCGTGAAGACCGTACGCTTGCAACCAAGTAGAGAGGCCATGCTTTCGGTCTTCGGTTCGAGTGATCGTTTGAGGGCGGTTAGTGGGATCGTCATCAATGTTCGAGGGACTTCGAGCATGATCTACACCTACTCTTCTTCTTTCGCTGCACTCCGGAGATGGTAACAATCGTTGATCCCAACCCGTTATGCATCTTCATATTAATCTTGGTGATTGTAGGTGCGAATTTGTTTTGTTTTCTACTACGTTTCCCAACAATAGCGGTAGAATGATGTAGTTTTGCAAGAAGGTTTTGACAATCATTCGACTTTTGTTGTCGACGATCTGCTAACAGTTCCTTGGGCTACAACATAGTCGAGAATAGTGAACTATTGCGTACACAATATGGTGTCGAAGATGGATGATCTTCTAGGGGGGTCACGCGTATTGACGAAGTTTAGTGTGAGGGACGAGACTTTTAATTAAGCTTCTCTTTCACACACCTCGAAACTTAATCTAGCATCAATAATGTCGCCTTGTTGTGCTTGCGTAGGTAGCTAGTCTTAATTATTAAAACAGGTTAATTGTGTAACTAAAATTTTGCTAAAACCGATTAGAGGATGTCTAACTTGGTTTTGTAGGGTCTGCATATGATGTGGTATAGCCTTCGTCATGATAATAAGTTTATGTATGAGATGGTTATATGTTGTAATGTTAAGTGGCATGCGCGTCATGGGATGATGGCTGGAGCCACGGGATTGCCACCTTAGTGTAAATATTGTAGAGATAGGTTACAAGTGATAGTGGCAAAACATACACGAAGGACCCCGACGAGGAGAAGGTGTACCAGGCGCGGGACGAGGAGTTATAATTTCTTGCGACGACAAAATTTCAGATTTTGGTGTCACGGCATTGTTTTCTGACATTGCCGCCACAGCAATGCTTTTGAAATAGTTGCCTCGGTAACGAAATATTGGCCATCACGTCACTTCAACTACGATTGAAGATGATCATGGAGGACTCCCGGCGCCTAGGGCTATACCATATCATGCTATACCACTCAATTTATAATTGCGTCATTGGAACTTCTGTACAAGAAACAGGCAAGGACCAAACATTTTGAATTAACCAAGGCCCTGGTAGAATGCAAGATGAAAGAGGGTTCCTCGATGAGTGAGCATATAGTGAAGCTTGCTGGATAAGTTGATAGGCTTGCTTCACTGGAATTTGGAATTCCGCCAACACTTGGTACATATATTGTGCTTGCTTCACTCCCCCCCCCCATCTTATGATGGTTTCATCATGAATTACAACATGAACGGGATGGAGAAAAGTGTAAATGAGTTGTTTGCTATGTGCAAAACTGTGAAAGCTGCGATGCAGAAGAACAAAGAAGTGTTGATGGTCAACAAGACTACCAGTTTCAAGAAGAAAGGCAAGTCCAAGAAGAAATCTACTGGTGTCGGCAAGACCACTTCCCGGAATAAGAACAAGGGTGGAGCCAACCAAGAGACTGGATGTTTCTACTGCAAACAAAAGGGTCACTGGGAGCGGAATTGCAAAAAGTACTTAACAGATAAGAAGAACGATTCTTCAGACAAAGGTATAAAAGTTATACAATATTAATGTTGTTTTACTTGTTGCTATATGTCATAAGTATTTGATACTAATCGATTGCTTTTAATTTGCAATCTGATATAGGAACTACAGAAAGCTCACAAGTTGAGAAGAAATAAAGACAAGATGATAGTCAAGGATGGTGATGGGATCGCTACTCAAGATTGATGGAGTCTATCTTCAAGGTTTTATCTTAGGATCGAATAATAGTTATTACGTTCCAGGGTTGTAGAAGACATTATATTTTGGATTGTACAATGGGCATTCTTATCAAGTTTTGAACAATAGTTGTTGAAGTAATTATAAGAATATGTTTTGGATTTACCACAAGTTTTGATGGTTTATTCATGAAATCTTGATTTAAAGTATTACAACATTAATGCTAAATGTCTCAAGAAGACTGATAAGTTCCACATGAATATATCTATGCTTGGATATGTCGGGAATAATCTTCATATATATGAAGTATTCAATCATCATGATCTATAAAATACATAATGGTGTATAAAACTGATAGACAGGAAGAGGGTATGATTTAACTTCATTAAAATAAGTAAAAATGTTTTAATCAAACTAAAATATTTGAATAGTTCAACAGAATTTTAGAATTTATTTGAAGAGTTCAAATATGTTAATGAATATTAAGGATCATTATGACAATTGATATTGTGATTCTTCATTTAAAGAAATAGATCTAAAGTCATAAGTTTAGCAAGATAGTTTGAATGATGATGAAATTATTCTCTCTACTATTATAGTTGAGGTATAACTGAAACAACAAAATATACACTAAAATAGAAAACCACGTACAGATCTTGTTAAATGAAATCATATGAGATATGAACATTATTTAACTAGACGACAGTTGAATTGTAGGTTTATATGATTTCTCCCATTAAAATATCTGAAAGTCAAAATGTTTGTCATGGAAAACATTTTTCTTGTAAAAAGAATAAGTGGGAGGATGTTATTGTTAGAGTATTATATATATATATATATATATATATATATATATATATATATATATATATATATATATATATATATATATATATATATATATATATATATATATATATATATATATAGCCATGTAACCTTTCGTATTTACCCTATTGTATAAGGGGTTTCCTGCATATACTCCACACTTGTACATGTATATATACTGGCCTATGGCCTCCTGCAAATACAAGTTGCATATTTCCTAACATGGTATTAGAGCTAGGTCAATTTTTTTGCATGCTACAACTCGTGCTATTGATCCAACCCGCGTCGCCACCGTCCTGTGTGGCTGCCGCTCCTTTTCTCTGTCTATCGTAGCCGGCGGCTCTCCACGCCCGCTACTCTCCCTTGCAGGTCAACTCAGGTCGGCTCCTTCCCCAGTCCCGTCTCCCTGGATCGAACACGAGCAAGCCGGTTTTCCTCTGGATCAAGTTGGCCCCGCTCGAGCCGGCTTCCTCTGGATCAGATCTGCCGCCAGCTGCCGATCTCAGATGAGTTTGCTTGCCTGCAGCTCCGCCCATGGTAGGGCTGGGCCTCCAGATCAATCACCCGTTTGTCCTCAGTTGCGGATCTCATTGATCTGTGCTACATCTCCGCCTGGTGCACTAGCTGCTGGCTTACGTGGAGATAGTTTGCTCCCCGGTGATACGTGGTGCTAGCCACTTCCTACGGGTGTTGCTTGCTGCTTCTGCTGATACGTGGTGTTGGCGTATTGATTCGTGATGCCGACGGATCTCCGTTAATTGGTCTGCTATATTCGTCTGCCCCTGATTAACACAAAAGAAAAAAATGTCTACAACATCAGGCTATGTTGCAGTTCCTCATGACCCGGTGATTTTTGATGGCACCAACTTGATACGTCTCCAACGTATCTACTTTTCCAAACACTTTGCCCTTGTTTTGGACTCTAACTTGCATGATTTGAATGGAACTAACCCGGACTGACGTTGTTTTCAGCAGAACTGCCATGGTGATATTTTTGTGCAGAAATAAAAGTTCTCAGAATGACCTGGAAATCAACGGAGAATTATTTTGGAATATATAAAAAATAATGGCGAAAGAATGAAGACCAGGGGGCCCACACCCTGTCCACGAGGGTGGGGGCGCCCCCCTCCCGGCGCGCCCCCTGCCTCGTGGGCCCCCTGACGCTCCACCGACCTCAACTCCGACTCCATATATTCACTTTCAGGGAGAGAAAAATCAGAGAGAAGGATTCATCGCGTTTTACGATACAGAGCCGCTGCCAAGCCCTAATCTCTCTCGGGAGGGCTAATCTGGTGTCCGTTCGGGGATCCAGAGAGGGGAATCCGTCGCCATCGTCATCATCAACCTTCCTCCATCACCAATTTCATGATGCTCCCCACTGTGCGTGAGTAATACCATCGTAGTCTTGCTGGACGGTGATGGGTTGGATGAGATTTACCATGTAATCGAGTTAGTTTTGTTAGGGTTTGATCCCTAGTATCCATTATGTTCTAAGATTGATGTTGCTATGACTTTGCCATGCTTAATGCTTGTCACTAGGGCCTGAGTGCCATGATTTCAGATCTGAACCTATTATGTTTCCATGAATATATGTGAGTTCTTGATCCTATCTTGCAAGTCAATAGTCACCTACTATGTGTTATGATCCGGCAACCCCGAAGTGACAACATTCGGGACCACTCCCGGTGATGACCGTAGTTTGAGGAGTTCATGTATTCACTAAGTATTAATGCTTTGGTCCGGTACTCTATTAAAAGGAGGCCTTAATATCCCTTAGTTTCCAATAGGACCCCGCTGCCACAGGAGGGTAGGACAAAAGATGTCATGCAAGTTCTTTTCCATAAGCATGTATGACTATATTTCGAATACATGCCTACATTACATTGATGGACTGGAGCTAGTTCTATGTCACCCTATGTTATAACCGTTGCATGAGGAATCGCATCCGACATAATTATCCATCACTGATCCAATGCCTACAAGCTTTTCACATATTGATCCTTGCTTAGTTACTTTTCCATTGTTACTGTTACAATTACTACAAAACTGCTACTGTTACTTTTGCCACCATTACCGTTACTGCCATACATACTTTGCTACTAAATACTTTGCTACAGATATTAAGTCTTTCAGGTGTGGTTGAATTGACAACTCAATTGCTAATACTTGAGAATGTTCTTTGGCTCCCCTTGTGTCGAATTAATAAATTTGGGTTGAATACTCTACCCTCGAAAACTGTTGTGATCCCCTATACTTGTGGGTTATCAAGACTATTTTCTGGCACCGTTGCCGGGGAGCATAGATATATTCTTTGAGTCACTTGGGATTTATATCTTTTGATCACTATGAAGAACTTGAAAGACGAAAAAACCAAGATTTATCCCTCAACTACGAGGAGAGGTAAGGAACTGCCATCTAGCTCTGCACTTGATTCACCCTGTGTTATGAGTAAATTTGTGACACCTACTCCTGCTATCGAATATGATATGTTGCATGTTCTTGATGATGCCACTTCTGTTATGCATCATACTTATGATGAAACCACTTCTATGCTTGATAATACTGTGCCACTAGGAATTTCTTGATGAACAAATTGCTAGGGCTAGAAAGAATGCAATTAGTGAAACTGATAATATTGATGAAAGTGATGACGAAGATTCTCCCCCTAGATATGAATTGCATGTCGTGCCTGAGGGTTATGTTATGGATGAAGAAACTGCTAGAGACTTTCTTGCTTGCAATGATAGATATGATCTTAAGAAATTATTAGCTAAGCTGAAAGAAAAGTCTTTGAATGCTAGAATGAAATATGACCCTGCTTTTGCTACTTCACCTATATGTGTTCCTGATAAGGATTATGATTTCTCTGTCGATCCTGAGTTAATTACTCTGGTTGAATCTGATCCTTTCCATGGCTATGAATCTGAAACTATTGTGGCACATCTTACTAAATTGAATGATATAGCCACCCTATTCACCAATGAGGAAAAAATTTGTTACTACTATATCCTTAAGTTATTTCCGTTCTCCTTAAAGGGTGATGTTAAAACTTGGTTTAATTCTCTTCATCTTGGTTGTGTGCGTAGTCCCCATGATATGATTTATTACTTCTCTGCTAAATATTTTCCCGCTCATAAGAAACAAGCTACCTTAAGGGAAATATATAATTTTATGCAAATTGAAGAAGAGAGTCTCCCACAAGCTTGGGGGAGGCTTCTCCGATTACTTAATGCTTTGCCTGATCATCCTCTTAAGAAAAATGAAATACTTGATATCTTTTATAATGGACTAACCGATGCTTCCAGAGACCACCTGGATAGTTGTGTTGGTTGTGTTTTCAGGGAAAGAACTATCGATCAAGCTGAATTACTATCGAATAATATGTTGAGTAATGAAAATAATTGGACACTTCCTGAACCAACTCCTAAGCCAACTCCGAAGAAAAGGGGTATTCTATTTCTCAGTCCTGAAGATATGCAAGAGGCAAAGAAATCTATGAAAGAAAAAGGTATTAAAGCTGAAGATGTTAAGAATTTACCACCTATTGAAGAAATACATGGTCTTGATAACCCGACACAGGTAGTAAAGGTAAATTCTCTCAATAGATTTGATGAGGGTGATATTCCTCGTAATAAGTGTGCTAGCCAATGCTTAGATGAGTTTGACGATTTTATTGTTAAACAAGAAAACTTCAATGCTTATGTTGGTAGACAATTGAAACGTAATGCTTATATGATTGAACACTTGAGAGATTATATGTCTAGAGTTAAAGGTGAACTTAAACTCATTAGTAAACATGCTTCTATGGTTACCACTCAAGTAGAACAAGTGCTTAAAGCACAAAATGATTTGCTCAATGATTTAAATAGTAAGAAAAATGAGAATGTTGTTAGAGTTATGACTAGACGGGGTAGAATGACTCAGGAACCTTTGTGTCCTGAGGGCCACCCTAAGAGAATTCAGCAAGATTCTCAAAGAACTAATGTTGATATACCTAGTCCTTCTAAGAAGAAGAAACGGAAAAATGATAGGACTTTGCATGCTTCTAGTGAACCTGTTGTTGACACACCTGAGAATCCTAATGATATTTCTATTTCTGATGCTGAAACACAATCTAGTAATGAGCATGAATCTAGTGATAATGTTAATGATGATGTTCATGATGGTGCTCAACCTAGCAATAACAATGATGTAGAGATTGAACCTGTCGTTGATCTTGATAACCCACAATCAAAGAATCAACATTATGATAAGAGAGATTTTGTTGCTAGGAAGCACAGTAAGGAAAGAGAACCATGGGTTCAGAAACCCATGCCTTTTCCTCCTAAACCATCCAAGAAAAAGGATGGTGAGGATTTTGACCGCTTTGCCGAAATGATTAGACCTATCTTTTTGCGTATGAGTTTGACTGATATGCTTAAAACAAATCCTTATGCTAAGTATATGAAAGATATTATTACAAATAAAAGAAAGATACCTGAAGTGGAAATTTCCACCATGCTTGCCAACTACACTTTTAAAGGTGGAATACCGTAGAAACTAGGAGATACTGGAGTACCAACTATACCATGCTCCATTAAAAGAAACTATGTTAAAACTGCTTTATGTGATCTTGGAGCCATTATGCTTCTCTCTTTATATCATGGACTTGACTTGAATAAGTTGACACCTACTGAAATATCTTTGCAAATGGTCGATAAATCAACTGCTATACCTGTCGGTATTTGTGAGGATGTGCCTGTTGTGGTTGCAAACGTTACTATTCTAACGGACTTTGTTATCCTTGATATTCCCGAGGACGATAGTATGTCTATTATCATTGGTAGACCTTTTTTGAATACTGCAGGGATTGTTATTGATTGCAACAAATGCAATGTCACTTTTCATGTTAATGGTAATGAGCATACGGTACACTTTCCGAGGAAACAACCTGAGGTCCAAAGTATCAATTCTATTGGAAAAATTTCAATGATTATTATTGGAGGTTTTGAATTTCCTCTTCCTACTGTCAAGAAGAAATATGATATTCTTATTGTTGGGGACATACATATCCCCATTGAGGTAACCTAGTGTTATTCAAAAACTCTCCGGTTTCATGTTACTCGGAAAGAGTTTATTAACAAGACCTGATCAACCTTGTTAATGGATTCCTTTTGATGAGCATGAGATGGATGAATTTAGAATGCACAACTCTCTATACCTCCTTTTACTTTCTGTTATTTAGATTAAATAAAGCAAAAATAGTATTTTCTGTCTGTTTTCTGAATTATCCTTGCAATAAAAAAATACCCCGAAAATAAAAGTTCTCCAAATGTCCCGAAAATGAAATATGATTTTTTCTAGAATATTTAAGAATATTTGGCACTGGAACACAGCAGGGGGAGCCAGCCCCTGGCCACGAGGGTACAGGGCGCGCCCACCCCCCCTGGGCGCACCCCCTGCCTCGTGGGCCCCACATGGCCCCCCTCCACTTACTCCAGCACCCACACACTTCATCTTCCTCCAGAAAAAATCCTCCCACACCTCAAACTCGTGTTCTAGCTCATCTTGCTGCCATTTTCGATCTCCTTGCTCAAGGTTCCATTTACAAAATTGTTTGGGGAGATTGTTCTTCGAGGAAGAAGATGATGAGGAGATTGTTGAGAGGCTCTTCTAGTCAGAGCTCAAAGGATAAGCAGAAGGAGGAGAGTAAGAAGCCCAAATACAATCTTTCTCGCACTGCGGAAGTACGACCGTGTGAATGGCCTTGCAATGAGTTCTTGGAAGCCGCCGAGATTTATAAAGACTTTTATTATTTTGCTGAGAATGTAGGCCTCACCGACTTCCTCCACAACCAGCGCGAACAGTATCTCTTACTCACTAATATTTTCGTACAAAATTCTCATTTCCATGCTAAGAAATCACCACCTTCAGTGGAGTTTCATTTATATGATGAGGTTAAGGAGATGTCGTTCTATGAATTTTGTCAAGTATGTAAGATACCCTTTGCTGGTAGTCTAGAGGAACCACATCGTAAGGATGTTGAGGGGTTTATCGATATGATAGTTGTAGGGGAAACGGGGAAAGTTTCAGGGGCAAGAATTACTAGTATACATTTTCCTATTCTACGCTACTTTGCGATATTTGCTAGTAGATGCTTAATTGGTCATGGGAACAGTGGAAACCTTAGTGCCCCTGATATTGTTATTTTGCGCCATGATTTGTTTCGAGATACAACTTTTAGCTTGGGTGTTGTTGTTGCTAAATGATTAAGTCTGAACCGTACAAAGGGCCCCATCTTCGGAGGCATCTTTGCTTCATGCCTTGCTGAACACTTTAGAACACCTATTAGGCATCATGAGAAGGAAGAGAAGTTGCTGGCCCAGGCTTTCCTAAATTATAAGAGTATGATAGCACATGATTTTATTGTTAAAGATAAGAAGAAGTTGCTTAAGTATAAATTGATATTTGATGAAAAATAGTGTGAGATTATTACCTTGCATGCACCTTCTTTGTTTGATTTACTTTCAGGCACGTACCTCGTTTTGCCAGATGCCGTTTATGCGTACTGGAGCCAAGCACATGCCTCAGAGCCTGAGCCGGAGCCATCGCTTGACCCCTATCGACAGTCGGTTTATCAGTGGGATCCAGAGGAGATTGCCAACCAGTGGCACCCAGAGGACACTCCTTCGTGCACCGAAGAGAGTAGCTTTGGTCCATGGCAATAGACCAACCTAGGCCAAAATCATAAGCTTGGGGGAGTACGTATTTCTCACCGACATTAAATTCATGTTCACACACTTATTCCAGTAGTCGGTGCTCATACTTTTTCATTGTACTATCCATGCTAGTTTATTTTCTTTTCCAAGTCTTTTTCTTGTGTGTTGGAAAAACCTTAAGAAAAAGAAAAATATTAGTTGTAGCTTTTAGCTAGTTTACTTTCCATGCTTGTAGTAGTAGTAATTAAAAGAAAACCCAAAAAGATTTCTCGATCTTCTTTTGCTTGTTGGGAGCTTTCCCGTGTAAATAGTTTCTTTTCTTTTCTTTGGGGGTCAATGCTACTTATCGAGCTTGCGTTGTATTCCCTCGAAGAGGAAAGGAAGATGCAGCACAGTAGCGTAAGTATTTCCCTCAGTTTTTGAGAACCAAGGTATCAATCCAGTAGGAGACCACGCGCGAGTCTCTCGCACCTGCACAAACAAATAAGAACTTCGCAGCCAACGCGATAAGGGGTTGTCAATCCCTTTACGGTCACTTATGAAAGTGAGATCTGATAGAGATGATAGTTTATATTTTTGGTATTTTTGTTTATAAGAAGAGAAAGTAAAAACGGAAAAAGTAAAGTAGATGTAGATTGATATGTTGAGAATAGACCCGGGGGCCATAGTGTTCTCTAGTGGCTTCTCTCATGATAGCGATATTCTACGGTGGGTAAACAAATTACTGTCAAGCAATTGATAGAAAAGCGAATAATTATGAGACTATCTAGGCATGATCATTGTATATAGGCATCACGTCCGAGACAAGTAGACCAACTCCTGCCTACATCTACTACTATTACTCCACACATCGACCGCTATCAAGCATGCATCTAGTGTATTGAGTTCATAAGAACAGAGTAACGCCTTAAGCAAGATGACATGATGTAGAGGGATAAACTCAAGCAATATGGTATAAATCCCATCTTTTTATCCTCGATGGCAACAATACAATATGTGCCTTGCTGCCCCTACTGTCACTGGGAAAGGACACCACAAGATTGAACCCAAAGCCAAGCACTTCTCCCATTGCAAGAACTATAGATCTAGTAGGCCAAACCAAACCAATAATTCAAAGAGACTTGCAAGGATATTATGAGCACACATAAAGAGTTCGGAAAAGAACCAAATATTTCTCATAGATAATCTTGATCATAAACTCACAATTCATCGGATCTCGACAAACACACCGCAAAAAGAGATTACATCGAATAGATCTCCTTGAAGACCGAGGAGAACTTTGTATTGAGATCCAGAGAGAGAGAAGAAGCCATCTAGAAACTAGCTATGGACCCGAAGGTCTGTGGTAAACTACTCACAACTCATGGTGAGGGCGATGATGATGATGTAGAAGCACTTCGTGATGGATCCCCCCTCCGGCGGAGCTCCGGAACAGGCTCCAAGATGGGATCACACGGGAACGGAAGGTTACGGCGGTGAAATTAGGGTTTTCTCTCTGTTGCTGATGGTTTCGGGGTACGTAGGCTTATATAGGAGGAAGGAGGACACCGGGGGACTCGCGTGGGACCCACGAGGCAGGGGGGCGCCCCCCACCCTCGTGGGCACCCCGTGGCCCTACTCTGTGGTTCTCAAGTCTCCCGTGCGTGATTTTCTCCAAAAATATCTCTCCCGAAGGTTTCATTCCGTTTGGACTCCGTTTGATATTCCTTTTCTGCGAAACCCTGGAACAGGCAAAAAACAGCAATCTGGACTGGGCCTTTGGGTTAGTAGGTTAGTCCCAAAAATGATATAAAAGTGTATGACAAAGCCCATTAAACATACAAGACATCTTAAATAATAGCATGGAACAATCAAAAATTATAGATACGTTGGAGACGTATCAGTCAAGAGGAGAAGACCATGATGAAAATGCTTACTGGCTCTCATATGCATTATTATTGATTTAACCAAGAGCCATGCTACTTTGTCTTCTCCCTTGTATTAAATGCTGCAGATTCCATCTTAGTCCAATGCACGTGCACTATTATTATTATCGACACCATTCGGTCGTGCGAGTGAAAGGCAATAATGATGATATATGATGAACTGATTGAGATGAGAGAAGCTGGTATGAACTCGACCTATCTTGTTTTTGTAAATATGAATAGTTCATCATTCCTGATTCAGCCTATTATGAATGAAACATGCTTGCAATGAAAATTAGAGATTATAGTTGCTCATGACATGCTTAATTAGCTAGGAGTTTATAATGGTTTGCCTTGCATGCCAACATGATATTAAAATGGTTGTGATGTGGTATGATAGGGTGGTATCCTCCTTTGAACGATTCGAGTGGCTTGACTTGGCACATGTTCACGCATGTAGTTGAAACAAAATCAACATAGCCTCCACGATATTTATGTTCATGGTGATTTATATCCTACTCATGCTTGCACCCATTGTTGATTAATTTTAATGCATGTTCATGACTGTTGTCGCTCTCTAGCTGGTCACTTCCCAGTCCCTTTCTAGCCTTCACTTGTACTAAGAGTGAATATTGCTTGTGCGTCCACTTCCATAAACCCCAAAATTATTCCATATGAGTCCACCATACCTTCCTATATGCGGTATTTTCCTGCCGTTCCAAGTAAATTTGTATGTGCCAAACTCTAAACCTTCAAATGAAATTCTGTTTTGTATGCTCGAACAACTCATGTATCAACTAGGGTTTTCTATATCTTCCATACTAGGTGGGTTATTCTCACGATGAGTGGACTCCGCTCATCATTCACGAGAAAATGGCTGGTAACCGGGATGCCCAGTCCCATGCTCAAATCAAATCAAAATAATTAAACAAAACTCCCCCAGGGCTGTTGTTGGTATGGACGGTACCCGTTGTTTTGGGCCAGCCGTGGAGTGTGCTTGTTGGTGGTGGGGGAGTATAAACTTTACCTTGCTGTTTGGGAACCACCTATAATGTGTGTAGCATGGAAGATATCGAGATATCTTGGTTGTTATGTTGATAATGAAAGTATACCACTCAAAATATTATTTATCTCTATTTCAAAACTCAAGCTCTGGCACCTCTGCAAATCCCTGCTTCCCTCTACGAAGGGCCTATCTATTTACTTTTATGTTGAGTCATCATCCTCTTATTAAAGAGCACCAGTTGGAGAGCATCGCTGTCGTTTGCATGTATTGCTATTAATTTACATTGAGTATGATTGTGACTGGATCTCTTTTACCATGAATTACAATGTCTAGTCAGTCCTTGATCTTCAGAGGTGCTCTGCATTTATGTTTTGCGGTCTCAGAAAGGGCTAGCAAGATACCATCTTGTTATATCATACTATGATTATTTTGAGAAAGTGTTGTCATCCGAGGTTTATTATTATTGCTCGCTAGTTGATTATGCCATTGATATGAGTAAACATGAGACCTAAAAGTTATTGTGAATGTGGTTAGTTCATGATCTTTGCTGAAAACTTGAATGCTGGCTTTACATATTTGCAACAACAAGAGCAAACAGAGTTTGTCAAAGTTTTTCTTTATCACTTTCAGTTTATCAACTGAATTGCTTGAGGACAAGCAAAGGTTTAAGCTTGGGGGAGTTGATACATCTCCAACGTATCTACTTTTCCAAACACTTTTGCCCTTGTTTTGGACTCTAACTTGCATGATTTGAATGGAACTAACCCGGACTGACGTTGTTTTTAGCAGAACTGCATGGTGTTATTTTTGTGCAGAAATAAAAGTTCTCGGAATGACCTGAAAATCAACGGAGAATTATTTTGGAATATATAAAAATACTAGCAAAAGAATGAAGACCAGGGGGGCCACACCCTGTCCACGAGGGTGGGGGCAGCCCCCCTGGGCGCGCCCTCGTGGGCTCCCTAATGCTCCACCGACCTCTGCTTGGACTCCATATATTCACTTTCGGGGAGAGAAAAATCAGAGAGAAGGATTCATCGCGTTTTACGATACGGAGCCGCCGCCAAGCCCTAATCTCTCTCGGGAGGGCTGATCTGGAGTCCGTTCGGGGCTCCGGAGAGGGTAATCCGTCGCCATCATCATCATCAACATTCCTCCATCACCAATTTCATGATGCTCACCGCCGTGCGTGAGTAATTCCATCGTAGGATTGCTGGACGGTGATGGGTTGGATGAGTTTACCATGTAATCGAGTTAGTTTTGTTAGGGTTTGATACCATTATGTTCTAAGATTGATGTTGCTATGACTTTGCCATGCTTAATGCTTGTCACTAGGGCCCGAGTGTCATGATTTCATATCTGAACCTATTATGTTTCCATGAATATATGTGAGTTCTTGATCCTATCTTGCAAGTCAATAGTCACCTACTATGTGTTATGATCCGGCAACCCCGAAGAGACAACAATCGGGACCACTCCCGGTGATGAACGTAGTTTGAGGAGTTCATGTATTCACTAAGTGTTAATGCTTTGCTCTGGTACTCTATTAAAAGGAGGCCTTAATATCCCTTAGTTTCCAATAGGACCCCGCTGCCACGGGAGGGTAGGACAAAAGATGTCATGCAAGTTCTTTTTCATAAGCATGTATGACTATATTTGGAATACATGCCTACATTACATTGATGAACTCGAGCTAGTTCCGTGTCACCCTATGTTATAACCGTTGCATGAGACAATGCATACGAGCTTTTCACATATTGATCCTTGATTAGTTACTTTTCCGCTGTTACTATTACAATTATTACAAAACTGCTATCGTTACTTTTGCCACCGTTACTGTTACTTCCATGCTACTTTGCTACTAAATACTTTGTTGCAGATATTAAGTCTTTCAGGTGTGGTTGAATTGACAACTCAACTGCTAATACTTGAGAATATTCTTTGGCTCCCCTTGTGTCGAATCAATAAATTTGGGTTGAATACTCTACCCTCGAAAACTGTTGCGATCCCCTATACTTGTGGGTTATCACAACTACATCGAGTTCGTTGGCTTCATGTGCATTCATATGCGTGGCATTCGTCTATGGGGCATTCTTTCTGGTGAGGTCTGTTGTCCGCCGTGCCTGGTTCCCCCTGTGGCCCCTACTCCGCTGACACCACCGATTGTTGTTGTGGATGCTACTCAGGCTGCAAAGGATGCAACTAAGCTTGCTAATGATGTTGTTGTTCGTGCTTATGATGATCATGTTTTGACTTATGAGGAGGCTCTACACACGTATCATGAGGCTTTGTCTTCTTATACTTAGTGGCTTGATGATGATGCTCGTGTCGCAGTTGGTCTCACTGCTGGCGTTCTGCCTCAGTTTGCCTCTGAGTTCTTGGGCCTCCCTACTATATTTGAGATGTGGACCCGTCTTCATCAGCACTATCAACCCTCTAGTGATGCCTTATACCTACCTGTGGTCCGCCAAGAGCATGCTCTTCAGCAGGGTGACTCCACCGTTGATGATTTCTATGCACAGAGTTCTGCTATCTGGCGTCATCTTGATTCTCTCTGCAGTGCTGGTTGTCATACTTGTCAGTGTTGCCAGGCTGTGCAGGCTGATTTGGTGTTTCGTCGTTTCTATGAGTTCTCCTCTCGGCTCCGTAAGGAGTTTGAGCCCCGGCGTGCTCAGTTGTTTGCTCGTGGTCGTATCTCCCTCCTGGAGGCACTTTCTGAGATTCGTGCTGAGGAGACTCGCCTACGTGGTGCTGGTCTACTTGAGGTTCCCTCTATGCTTGTTGCTCGAGTTCCTGTTATGACGCCTACTGCACCGACTCCATCCCGCTCCAGTGCTCCTCCGCTCTTGCCTACTCCTACGGGCGGCCAGGGTCGGTATCGTCCTCATTGCGGCAACTGCAATATGGATGGGCATGTTGAGTATCAGTGCTTCCAGAAGAAGAAGCACCTACGCAAGGCGCGATCGTCAGCTTCAGGGACTTCTTCTTCTACTTCGACATCTTCAGCCACCTCCTTGACTGAGCAGGATATTTTGCGACTTAAGCATCTGCTTGCCGCTTCAGTTTTTCCTTCGATGGGTACTGCATGTTCTGTGACTGATGCCTCCCGCACTGAGCAACCACCCCCTACACAGTCGGGTACATCCACGTGGGTTCTGGACTCCGGAGCTTCTTTTCATATGTCTTCTCATTCTTCAAATTTTTCCTCTCTTAAATCACTTGATTTTCCTGTTCATGTACTCACTACTGATGGTACTCCTCTTTCTGTTGCTAGTCAAGGCAATCTTACCACACCTTCTTACTCTGTTCCTGATGTTGCTCATGTTCCTTGACTTACCATGAATCTTTTTTCTGCTGGTCAACTTACTGATTCTGGTTGTCGCGTCATCCTTGATGTTGACTCTTGTTATGTTCAGGATCGTCGAACGCACACTTTGGTTGGGGCTGGCCTTCGCCGCCGTGACTCTCAGGGTCTTTGGGAGATAGACTGGCTTCATGTTCCTTCCGCTACCACCACTATCGCCAGTCCATACGCTTCTGTTGCTTCAGCTACCAGCTCCTTCCAGCAGTGGCATCATCGACTTGGTCATCTTTGTGGGTCTCGCTTGTCGTCATTAGTTCGTACAGGTCTTCTGGGATCTGTCTCAGGAGATGTCTCTTTAGAGTGTCAGGGTTGTAGACTAGGAAAACAGATTCAGTTACCTTATCCTACTAGTGAGTCGGTGTCTCAGCGTCCTTTTGATTTAGTCTATTCTGATGTATGGGGTCCGGCTCCCTTCGCTTCGAAAGAGGGCCATCGATACTATATTATTTTCATAGATGATTTATCTCGTTACACTTGGCTTTATTTTATGACTTCTCGCAGTGAGGTTATTTCCATCTATAAGCGTTTTGTTGCCATGGTTCACACTCAGTTCTCTTCATCTATTCGTGTGTTCCGTGCTGACTCCGCTGTCGAGTATATTTCCAAGATGTTGCGTGGTGTTCTTGCTGAGCAGAGCACTCTTCCTCGGTTCTCTTGTCCTACTGCTCATGCTCGGAATGGCGTGGCTGAGCGAAAGCATCGCCACCTTCTTGAGACGGCTCGTGCGTTGATGGTCGCCGCTTCTCTTCCACCTCATTTTTGGGCCGAGGCTATCTTCACCTCCACCTATCTCATCAACCTTCAGCCATCCGTTGCCCTCCAGGGTGGTGTTCCTTTTGAGCGTCTCTTTGATCGTTCTCCTGATTATTCGACGCTTCGCTTGTTTGGTTGTGTTTGCTATGTTCTTCTTGCCCCTCACGAATGCAACAAACTGACCGCTCAGTCTGTTGAGTGTGTTTTTTAGGCTATAGTGATGAGCATAAGGGCTATCGTTGTTGGAATCCTATCGATCGTCGGATGCGTATTTCTCGGGATGTGACTTTTGATGAGTCTCGTCCCTTCTACCCGCGTCCATCTTCCTCGACCTTTTCAGTGGAGGATATTTATTTCCTCACTTTTCCCGACACACCTATCACTCCAGTTGCACCCTTGTCTCTCCGTCCTGCTCACTCTACTTCTCCACATCTTGCTGATTTGCTGCCACCATCTCACACGATTTCCTCACCTTGCATGTCACCGAATTCTGCACCTTCATCCCCAGTGATTTCTTCGTCTCCACCTCTTGATTCTACCTCGGCTACACCTCCTCATAATCTTCCATCTTTTTCTCAATATTACACTCATCGTTCGCGTAATGTGGATACATCTGCTGATGTGCCATCCTCCTCGTCTCAGCCTACCTATGCCTTGCGTCCTCGTCCGCTTCCGCCTATTGATCGCCTTGGTTTTTCAACCGCTGGTGCTGCTGTTCTTGAGCCGACTTCTTATCGTGAGGCTGTTGTTCATCCTAAATGGCAGTTTGCGATGGCAGAGGAGATAGCTGCTCTTGAACGCACTGGTACATGGGATCTTGTTTCTCTTCCTCCAGGTGTCTGCCCCATCACTTGTAAGTGGGTCTACAAGGTGAAGACTCGCTCTGATGGTTCTCTTAAGCATTACAAAGCTCGTCTTGTGGCTCATGGCTTTCAGCAAGAGCATGGTCGTGATTACGACGAGACTTTTTCTCATGTGGCCCATATGACCACTATTCGTACACTTCTTTCCATGGCCTCTGCAAGCCACTGGTCTGTATCTCAGCTTGATGTTAAGAATGCCTTTCTTAACGGTTAGCTGCGTGAGGAGGTATACATGCAGCCACCACCTGGCTATTATGTTCCTGATGGCATTGTATGCCATCTTCATCACTCTCTCTATGGCCTTAAGCAAGCCCCCCGGGCCTGGTTTCAGCGTTTTGCCTCTATGGTGACTGCCACTGGTTTTTTAGCGAGTGCTCATGATCCAGCATTGTTTGTCCACCTTTCTCCTCGTGGTCGGACTCTTCTTCTCTATGTAGATGACATGATCATCACTGGCGACAACCCCGAGTATATTGCCTTTGTAAATGCCCGTCTTAGTGAGCAGTTTCTTATGTCTAATCTTGGACCTCTTCGCTACTTTCTTGGAATTGATGGATTTTTTATATCCCAAGAAAAGTATATACATGATCTTCTTGTGCATGCTGCTCTTACCGATGAGCGCATTGTTGAGACTCCCATGGAGTTCAATGTTCACCTCCGTGATACTGATGGTGACCCCTTGCCTGACTCGACGCGTTATCGTCATCTTGTTGGGAGTCTTATCTATCTAGCTGTCACTCGTCCAGATATCTCTTATCCGGTTCATATTCTGAGTCAGTTTGTCTCCACTCCCACTTTGGTTCACTATATTCACCTCGTTCGTATTCTTCGATATCTTCGGGGCACGATCTCTCACCGTCTATTCTTTCCTCGCACCAGTTCTTTACAGCTTCAGGCCTATTCATATGCTACATGGGCTAGTGATCCCTCCGATCGCCGTTCACTTTCTGCTTACTGTGTTTTTCTTGGTGGTTCTCTCATTGCCAGGAAGACAAAGAAATAGACTACAGTTTCCCGTTCGAGTATAGAGGCTGAGTTACGAGCTATGGCTCTTTTGATGGTAGAGGTGACTTGGTTACGGTGGTTACTTCAGGATTTTGGTGTTTCTGTTACTACACCTACTCTGCTCTTATCTGACAGTAGAGGTGTTATTAGCATTGCGCCCGATCCTGCGAAGCATGAGCTCACCAAGCATATTGGTGTTTATGCTTTCTATGTGCACGCTGGTGTGCAGGATCAGGTTATTGCTCTTCAGTATGTGCCTTACAGTTGGCGGATTTTTTGATGAAGGCCCAGACTAGAGCGCAGCATGGCTTCTATCTCTCCAAACTCAGTGTTGTTAATCCACCATGAGTTTGAGGGGGGGTGTTAGAGTATTATATATATATATAGCCATGTAACCTTTTGTATTTACCCTATTGTATAAGGGGTTTCCTGCATATATTCCACACATGTACATGTATATATACTGGCATATGGCCTCCTGGAAATAAAAGTTAAATATTTCCTAACAGTTATAGCTTGAAAGATTAGTGAATCTTTTAATGGTAAAAAAACTAATCGAAATTTGCTCCAACAAATTAATTACAAGATATACCGTTAGTTACTACATTGCATGTAGAAATTTCTAAAAGCTAAAACATGATCAAGAACATCATTGAATTTATGAAATTACACGACAAAGTTCTTTTCATCTTGTAAGAAGATGAACGTAAATACTACAAAGAAACAAAGGTGGTGCCTAGCTCATAAGGAATGGCCCTTGGCCATGCACACTAGAATGAAAATTCATATGCAATCAAGTTTCGAACTTAGTTGTTATTTTCTGACAAGTTTAGAACTTGATAATACTTCAAGGAGTGTGGAGTAAAAGAAGGATATCAAAACAAGTTTCCTAAATTGGGAAAAGGATGTATGAATGATACACCCAAAAAAGTTTTTATCCCCAAGATAGCCGGATAAATGTGCAAACTTCAAAAACTGTTTGAAGATTTGAACTAACATTAAGTTTTGGACTTGTCAAAAAGTATTTTTGTGTAAAATTCAGTGGGAGTTATATAATATTTCTAAGTCATATATATGTAAGACATATCATGAAATAGAAATAATACAAAGCTCATAAGTACTAACAAAATAGTTTTGTAGAACTCAGTGGGAGCTATATAAAGTTTTCAATCATGTATGTATATGACTTATTATGGAACAGAAACAATATAAAGTTCCTAAAGCACATGACAAAAATTATTGTGGAACACTTTTTCCATCAAGGTGTAAAGCAAAGAAAAAATGGGCATGAAAGAATCTATGAAGATAGATGAAGGTGTCTGGTTAAGCTAAAACAATGTTTATATATATATTGACAAAAAAATTAAAAGAGTTTTAAAATAGAGAAAATTGTTTTCTCTAAATGTCATATAACTTGATGCTTATGAATGATAAGCTTGGAAGATAAGATCGTCTTGATATATATATAATGGCCAAAGTATATTTACTAAAAGTTAGTAAATAAAATATCAAGGAACTCAAAAGAGTAAAATGTTTATTCTGGGGTATTTAAGTTGAAATTCATTGTTAAGAACATATGAATATCAAACTTCATAGTTGTTATGATAGGGCTATAATAATTCAGAATTATTTATGAATAAATTTGTTGAATCTATAAACGATAAGGATATACGTCTTGAAAACATGAGATGTTTCAATTTTATCTAAATCAAGAAATGTCTTGATATAAATGTTTTGTCTGAGTAAATATTGCAAGAGTTGTAAGTGAGCCATAAAGGTTATGCAAGAAGAATCTTTATAAAATGGGTTAATTCAAGACATGATCAAGAAGATTCTTGACATAAGATTATTATGATCATAAATCCAATAATATTTTATTTTGAATAAAATATTAGGGTTGAAAAACTATATGGATTAAGATCTTGGAATCAGATAATACTAGCACAAATATCACAAAGTTTTTGAGTGTGTCAAACTAATGACGAAGGCTCTACCACAAGCAATGCATTAATAACACAAGATATGTTGTTAAGTGTTATGCAACTAGATTATTGACTCTAGTGCAAGTGGGATACTATTGGAAATATGCCCTAGAGGCAATAATATGGTATTATTATATTTCCATTATTAATAATTTAGAGTTTATATTTCATGCTATAACTGCTATGATCCTGGAATATACGATTCCGTGGAAAAAATCATATGCACGTGTGGAATGATAAACGGTAAAACAATAGATTCCCAATCCAGCCTCTAGGTCTGGCTCAAGTGTTGTTGGTGATCACGTTTTTCGAATCTTAGGATATCGTTAGGTGCAACGATAGTCCTAAAACAACATTGAGGGTATGACCCAATTTTGTATGTTATACTTTGTGATTGTATCACTTGAAATCATCTGTTATAACATGGAGTGTTAGCATGTATACTTTAGTTCCTCAGATCATTGGAGTGTCTCAGTTACTTCTTACCAGTCGGTGGACTTTGGGGTTGCTCAAACGTCATCTGTAATAAGGTGATCATAATGACAACTTTCAGATTCAACGGGAAGTTTGACAAGTGAACGAACAACTCGAGAGTGGGATTTTCTCCTCCGGCGAAGGAGAGATATTCTTAGAGCCCTCTCGGTGTGATGGCATCCATCATCGTCTGGCCGGACACAGGTGTCTACGTCACGGGGATGTCAGAACACGTCAACGAGAAAGAAGAACAAAATCGGTAACTGGAGCAACAGTATAGTGGGCATGGTGATGACCCAGGAGGATACCGATGCACCCCGAATTTTGTAAAGTACCGCGACGCGAAGGGAACGTCACATGATAACCAAAGGTTCACTCGAATATCATTCATGTAATCATAGGGACCGATATGGATGTCCACGGTTCCGCTATCAGTCATTGAACAAAGGAGTTTCGTTCATGTCTATGCTTTACCGAACCTAAGGGGTCACAAGCTTAAGGTAAGCATGATCTGCTAAATGTTAGTGGAATGGGAGTGATGAGAATATATTTATGAAATAGTTTCATTAATATCGAGATTAGTTCCGAGAGGTTCCGGAAGCGTTTCGGGGTCACCGGAAGGATTTCAGCGAATACCGGGTATTATTGATTAATTATATATAGGTGTAAAAAGTTTCCAGAGATGTTAAATTATATATATAATGCTTTGAAAATGTTTAAGGTATTTTATATATTAATTAAATATCAACGGGCCATAAAAGGCCAAGAGGGGATAGGAGACTTGGGCCATAAATGCCCAAGTGGAGGTGGCGCCCCCCTTTCCTTGTGGGGGGGGGGGGTCGTACTAGGGGTGGGAGCTGGACTCCCCCCTAGGCCCTCTCCTCCCCCTAAACCTATATATACTACTCCTTCCGTTCCAAAATAGATGACTCAACTTTGTACTATCTTTAGTACAAAGTTGGTTCATCTATTTGGGAATGGAGGGAGTAGATGTTTAGTTTTGGGTGCCTCTTCTAGTTGATCTAGTTCTAGTTCTATTTGGTCCTAGACTAATTATAGCTAGCCCTAGCCATCTTTAATCCTCATAATTAAAATCCCAGTGGTTCTAATATCCTCCCTCTAATTCTCCGGTGATGATTAGCTCTTGACGACGAAGCGTTGCCGGATCATGAAGACCGCACGCTTGCAACCAAGTAAAGAGGTCGTGCTATCGGTCTTCGGTTCGAGGGGTCATTCGAGGGTGGTTCGTGGAATCGTCATCAACGTTCGAGGGACTTCGAGCACCATCTATACTAACTCTTCTTCTTCCGCTGCAGTCCAGAGTTGGTAACAATCATTGATCTCAACCCATTATGCATCTTCATATTGATCTTGGTGATCATGGTGCAATTTTTTCTACTACATTTCCCAACATTTGCGGGCTCCAAATCCCAGGGGAACCTACTACAACATCCTTTCCAAGAGTAATACCATGCCCTCCTTCAAACTTGAGATTGTTTGACAGTCGCTCGCGACAAGAATTGTTGAGGAGGGATATCCTTTGCAAGGCATAGTGTAATGCCCCAGATGTAACACTTTCCAATTATGGCAATATATGAAACTTTGACTTCATAAATTCCATTCTAGGCTCTTCTTTCATTTCGGGTTTCTTCGTTTTGTCGTGTGCGTGTGTGTATTTCATCCATGCCATGTTGTCTTGTGCATTGCATTGCATTTGTGTTGTCACTTGCACCCAGTCCCACTCGTCTCTTCCCGTTGTCCGTTTCGAGTTCCGACGCTCACACACGTGCCCGTGGCATCCCCGAGTCCTTCTTTCGTGTGTGTCCGTGTAACGTTTCCGGAATGAGGTGAGACTTGTCATGCGATGTTGTTTTGGTATGTGTAGGCCGCCTCTCAACTTTCGTCGCGTTTGGAGTTCGTTTGGTACTCCAACGGTTAACCTAGTGGGCTAAAAGAACCTCTTCTTTAAGGCCCAAGACCCCCTCCACAACAGCCCACAAACCCAGCACAACCCTTTCCATCATTTCGGTCGTCGGATCGTGATCACGTGGCCGAAAACCGCACCCCATTTGGAGTCTCCTAGCTCCCTATGCCTATAAATTAGTCCCCCACGTCCATTTTTTCGGGCAAAACCCTAATTTCCATCCCTCCGCGCCGTCAGACACGTCCGAACGCGCCCGGACACGTCCGCCCGCCGCCGCCCAGCCAACCCCGCCGTGACACGTGTCGCGCCGCCGCCAGCTTCCACCCCGCCGCCGTCCGGGCCCGCCGGCCCGTCCCTTCTCGCCGCCCCACGCCCGCGCTAACCACCGCCGCCTTCGCCTCCGGCAAGGCTCCCTCCGCCATCGAACGCCTCAACGCCAGCCGCCGCCGGAGCACACAGCCGCCGCCGGCCCGAGGTCCCACCGGCCTCCGACGCCGCCTCCCCGCGGCCGGGCGCCGCCGCCCCGACTCCCCGTGACCCCGCCGTCGCCAGCTAGGCACCGCCGCCCTTGAGCTCGCCGCAGCCAGGATCCGACGCCTCCCGCCGGTCGGGCCCCGAGCTCGCCGCCCCGGCCATCTCCTCTGCCAGCCTCGCCGTCGGACGGATCCTGGTCCCGTCGACCCGACCCGCTCTGCTTCTTCCGCCCGATCCGCCGAAACGGACATATCCACGTCACCCGGACGTGTCCGCCCGACCACCCCCTTGAGGTTGTTTTTTTTTGCCAAGTCACTGAGATCTGTTATTTTGTTGCATCTTTGCATGGTTGTAACTTTTAGTGTGCTTGTCCAAATTGTGCATATAATATGTCAAAATGATCGTGGTGATGTGATCTACATTTTGTTCCATTATGGCATGCTTGTTTGAGTTCATCTAGAGGTCCTAATCTTCGTGACAAGAGTGCTACTTGTTATAAACTGCTGAAACTTGTTATTTTTATGCCATGTCTGAGATGTGATAACTTGGTGCATGTTTATCCAAATGGAGCATATGATATGTAAAAATGTTCATTGTGAAGTGCTCTACATGATGGTTGTTATAGCATTCATGTTAGGTGTCATATTTCCATGTTAATCTCTGTTGCAAAAGTGCATCTGGCTGTTAAGTGCTGAAACTTGTTATGAGATGCTGATTTGAAGTGCTCGTTGCTATTGATGTGTTTGTCCCCATGTCACATGTCAATATGTTTTAGAATCTCCATCATATGGTCTTTGCTGTGGTGCAAACCATTTTCCATGATATGACTTGAGGTGACTTAAGCAAGCTTGTAAACATGCCATGCCAATGTTACTGTTTTATACTTGGTGAAATTTCTATTAAGTCTGGAATCTGTTATAACCTGATGCTATGTTTGCTTGATGCCCTAGTCAAACTCATGCATGTTTTGGAGTGGCCAATGATCATTCCTTGTTTTCCATGTTATTTTCTATCCATCCATGCCCTCACTTGCACATATGGCTTACTGTAGCTTATTTAATTCTTGCTCTCAAGTTGCTATAAATTATGCCTGCTAGGTTTTTAACAACATGATCAAAATGGTGTAGCTTGTTGCTATTGATCCATGCCTCCTATGGAGTTGCTCCAATGGAGTTGTTTGTTGTAGGATATGTCTACTTCATGTCCATGCTTATTGTCATCATGTTTGGGTGTTGTAGCTTATTTAATTCTTGCTCCAAAGTTGCTATGTGGCTGTTAACTTCAGCTTTGCATTGTATCTTGTTTCGTGTGTATGTGTTGAACCGTTGCTCCGTTTTGAGCGTGCCCTACATGAAACTTGTGTGATTTTGCATGTAGAATCATAATATCATGTTTGTTACATGTTTGGACTGTGTTTGCTTGATGTTTGGGTGCATCTTGCACCGTTGCCATGCTTGTATTGTTTTGCTCATATCTTTTAGACCGTAGCTCCGAATTAAACAAACTTCATATGAAACTTGACTAGATTTTCGTGTAGATCATCATGGTGCATGTTAACTTGTTGTTTAACAACTTTAACTTAAGGGTTGTTCAGATCTGGACCAATTTAAAAATATGCATAAGAGGACTTACCGGATTTGCTATATGATGTTTTCGGCCTCATTTAAACTTGTGGTTTTGTGTTGTTCTTGTGTGCTTCATCCCTTGCCATGAAATGCATCATACTTGCATCATGTTGATTGTGCACTGCACCTTGTTTGATATCGTGCCATGTTGTGTTCTTGTGTTGAGTAGAGCCGGAAGCCGAGACCGGGTGCGAGGTTCCTACCGAGGTTGAGTACGAGGAGCCGTATTTCGATCCCATCGATGACTCGACAGGCAAGATGACCTGACCCAGATATCATTACTATCTTTGCCTTTTTCTAGATGTCTCGCTCTTTAGCTTATTGCCTCGATGCCCATGTTTGTTTGTCAGCCTCCTATTGTAGCCATGAATCTCTTTAACCACCCAACCTAGCAAACCTTTGTTTGGCTACGTAAGCTTCGCTCAGCCCCTCTTATAGCATTGCTAGTTGCAGGAGAAGATTTGAAGACTCTTGCTTCATGTTGAAGTTATTGTTGGGATATCACACTATACAATCTGTTAAGTTAAATCATCTATATACTTGGCAATGGGTGGAAGGCTAAGCCTCTTGCTTGGTGTTTTGTTCCACTCATGCCTCCCTAGGAACCGTATAAACCGGTGTTATGTTCCTTGATTATGCGTCCCTAACACGGTTGGGGTTTATGGGCCCCCCTTGATAACCCGCTTAGCGCTAAAGCTTTTCCAGCAAGTCCCAACATTGGTACTACATTTGCCTAACAACTAAAACTTGCATAGGGAGTTATAAACCCTTTTCTTAATCAACAACCCGGGCCAGTGCTCCACATGAGTGTTGGTCCAAACTGAGGAGACTGCGGGGCCACCTGAAGGAAACTCGAGGGCTGGTAAAAACCTGTAGGATGACTTATCCGGTCGTGGCCTGAGACAAGATACGCGCGGCTACTATCAGGGTGTCGGCATGCCGGGAGGACTTGCTGGATTAGTTTTACCTTAGTCAGAATATCTTGAGCACGGGATTCCGAGAATACTCGGGTCTTCCCACCTTGGAGTTGCGACTCCGCAGATCGTGAGCTTGTGATGGGCTAAGTTGGGACACCCCTGCAGGGTTTGATCTTTCGAATGCCGTCCCGCGGTTATGTGGAAGATGGGAATTTGTTAATATCCGGTTGTAGAAAACTTGAAACCATGTTCAGAACACACTACCAGCGTGAGTAACCGTGACGGTCATTTTCCGAAAGGGGTTCGGGAAGTGAACACGGTGGGGTTATGATTGACGTGCTTAGATAGGATCACTTCGTGATCACTTTGAAGCTCGTGGCACTTCTCTTCTCGCTCTAAACACGTAATCTAGTGCTAGTGCAGCTGCAACCTTTATTCTTCAGCCTTGTTCCACACCCAAGGCTTAGATAGTTCTGCTACCCGGGAACGGGATTGCTGAGTCCTCCGTGGCTCACATATTCTACACAACACCAGATGCAGGTACTATGTTGAACTACACAGGTGACGGCACAGAGCTGTACTGGGAGTTCGATGAAGAACGTGGGCGATACTACGTGTACTATCCCGATGATTAGTAGTGGCTTCTACTAGGGGCGATTCGGACCTTGTGGCTATATTTATTTGGTATCTTTCATTTGGATCTTCGTCCGTAGTCGGACTGTGATGTTATTTGGATGATGATTGCTTATGTAATAAATTGTGTGACTTGGCGAGTGTAAGCCAACTACTCTTTTGCAATTTCATCCCTCTTTTACATGAGTCGTGCAAAGATACCATACTTGAGATCATTCTAGTATGAGCTTATACCCTTTAAGTCGTGCCTCGACACGTAGGAGGTATAATCTCATACTGGGCATTACACATAGGGCTTCATTGCCAATGAGAACTTCTAGCGTCTCGAGGTCTGTTCTTCCCTAAGAAAATTGTGAAAGCTCAAATGTAGTGGCCATGATTGTCCCCTGTCACTACAACTGTAAACCCCCCTCCCATGTTCTGGTTCTTTCTCACTATCTCGTCGACCTTAAATTTAATTACTCTAGGGGCTATGCAATCCAGTTCGCCCCCACCGCCACATGTATGATAGTCTCTCTCTTCTTTTCCACCATGTCCAAGTCACTGATATAGCTCTAGAATAAGAAATGAACCCAGAGTAGTGACTTGGAACTTTATTCATGTATTACTGGACAACGGGCATATCAAATAGCCCACAATGTGAGGAAGCATTTGACTTGTTCGTCATGTCTTAATGTCTTAATCATGGTGGAGATCAAGGCGCGTGGAGACTCCTATACATGCTCCACCAAACTCTCATCCGCTAATGCCCACACACACCACACACATTCCACTCGATGAGTGAATGCCTCCATGAGTCCTTCCACAAATCGAGCATTTGTCATCCGGCGTCATATTGTAGTGGTGACGTATGTCCATGTGGGTAGCGGACATTTTGCTGATCGTCAAAAAGACCGAAGTAACAAACGAGTGAGTCTATGGGTGGGTTTGGTTCCTCCGCAAAATCGGTTATAGCCTAGGCAAGGACTAACATCTGGTACCACTAAAATACGTGGCTTTTAGGGGCCAGCTAGCCTCGCTAGGCCAGGAAAATCTCGCCCGCCGCGGAGAGACGAATCGGCTCGCTCTCAAAGGCAAGCGCGCATGCACAAAAAAGAAGATCCATGCTTGACCCACACGTATACGCACGTAACTAACAGCAAAAGTGATGCATCCAAATGCATAGCTTACCGCAAGGTTGGTAAAGCTGAGCTAGGCTAGCTGGGCTAGCTTAAGAATAGTCTACCCAGCAATGCAACCAAACGTTCCCTATGTCTCTCGCTTTATACGGGATAGAAGACCGCGTCGAGCTGGTAGTGGGCTGCCCAGTAACCATGTGCTCTCGTCACGAGCGTGTTTTTCTTCTTTTGTGCATATTTTAAAATACTCCCTCCGTCCCAAAATAAGTGACTCAAAAATGACTCAACTTTGTACTAATTTTAGTATAAAGTTGGGTCACTTTTGAGTCACTTATTTTGAAACGGGGGGAGTACTAAATACATATACTATAAAAATATAGTTATTTTCAAAAAAGTGTTCGGCGCACATTTTTAAAATGTAAATGTGGTGTAAAAAATGTGTACTCATTTTTCCAGAAATGGTACTCCCTCCGATCCAAAATAAGTCTCGTGGTCTTACTTAAAAATAAGTTTCAGTTTTAGTTCAGATTTGAACTAAAACCACGACACCTATGGGATCGGAGGTAGTAGTACAATTGGAAAAATGTATCTGACATTTAAAAAATGTTCACGTGTTTCTGAAAATATATTGGCATTTCTTTTAAACATGATTTAAAGTTAAATTCTGTAACTGAAAAAAATGCTACGTATCATTCCAAAAATGTGTGTTACATTTATCAAAATGTTCATGCGCTTGAAATAAAATTTGTGTCAATTAATAAATTCCAATGAAAAATAATATTTGAACAGTTTAATAATCTTCGTATCATACATGTTTCAATGTGTATATGAAAAATATTTAGCATGTTTTCGTAAAAATGTCCTAAACAAAATATTTGAAAAATATTAATCATGTATTTTTTTAATGTATATTTTTAGATGTATAAAAACATATACAATGTGTACGAAAAGATTGTACGTCAAAATTGACATTTCAAAAAAATGTTAATTGTGTATTTGGAAAATGTTAAACGTGTATAATTTTTTCTCTGGTGTAGAAGAAAAACATGCAATCTGTATGAAAAAATAGACATGCCTTTATCAAGTAAAAAATACATAAAATGAAAAACAAAAAAAAAGCACAAAACATGGCCAAACAGTAATAAATAATTGAAAAAACTCGAGTGCAGCTACAGTATTGGTCCGGCCGAAATCCAGTCGCGTTGTAAGCGAGCCGTAATGGAAATTAGTATGGGCGACATATAGCTTCTGCGGTAACAAACCATGAAGTTGTTTCGCAGCCCATTTCGTGTTCGGAAGCTGTATCGCAGTCCATCGCTGGCAGCGAAAACCCTTGTTTATGGGAAACGTTTAAATACGGTCCGCCGGCCTAACGCTTCGGCCGGTCCCTCGCGCAGCAACTATACCTGGCCAAATGGGCCGGCACGGCACGGCACGGCCCGGCCAGGCTTTCACGGGCCAGGCACCGCACGGCCCGGCCAGGCACGTATAATACACGGGCCGTGCCGGGCCGGCACGCGTGCTCGCCTCTCCGGCTCAGGCACGGCACAGCAGCCTCACGGGCCGGCACGCTGGCCCGATTACCACGGCAAGGAGCAGCCGAGCTCCTCGTTTTGCTAAAAAAAAGCCGAGCGCCTCGTCACGGGGACTGCCGCATCGTGCCCGTTCGTCGGCTCGTGCCGATTGCACCTGCATGCACGCCACCTTTTTTTTATTTCATCTCAACTCCATGCATGCATGCACGTCTTCTGGCTTTTGCTCGTGCCGTTGCACATGCATGTATACGTATACATATACACGTACGCCTCTTGGCTTCTGCGACGTGCTAGCTGCTAGCCGTGCCGTGCCGGGCCGGCACGCGTGCCTGGCTAGCCAGCCCAGGCACGGCCCTAGCCGGGCCACGTGCCGGGCACGGCCCGTTAATCCACGTGCCGGGCTGGCCCGTGACGGGCCGGGCACGCGGGCTATCGGGCCGGCACGCTAAGGCCGGCCCATCTGCCAGGTATGGCAGCAACGCACACATGTGTGGTGGGTCCATCCACTGCTTACCTTATCTGCAAAAGGAGACCGGGAGATGCGCTGGTCCATTCATTTTTTTCCTACTTCTTTGTTCAGTTCTTCCTTCTTCTTTCCCCTTCGCGTTTCCTCCATTGAAGCAGCAAATACACCATGAATCCGATGAGGTGGAGATCTGTGGTGGCGCTGGGAAGATATTGTTGGAACCGGCTTTGATGGGAGCAGCAACCGGCTTCTACAGGAGCTGCATCCGGTAGGGATGGTGCTACTATCAGCGGCAACATCGACGCCATGCTAGAACCGGCCAATGTCGCCATGCTGGAACCGGCATCGGCGGGAGCTGCAACCGGCCTCGGTGGGAGCTGCATCCGTCGAGGGTGGTGCTACTATGGGCGGCGAGGACGTGCGGCCTGCTGGAACCGGCCTTAGCGGGAGCTGCAACCGGCCACGGCTGGAGCTGCATCCGTCGAGAGTGGTGCTACTATGGGCGGCGATGTCGCGCAACATGCTGGAACCGGACATGGATGGAGCTGCATCCGGCCACGGTTGGAGCTGTGCGCTTGACGACGGTGTCGACGACGACCCATGGCTCGAACTGGCCAGCACGATGCTGCAACCGGCCATGCCAGTTGCTGGAAAGGCCACACAGGCAAGCTGGAACCGATGCTCCATTTTGCTACATATGCGTACCACGCGACGCCTATGCTACATCCGGCGGCGGATTTTGCTGAAAACGGCAACATGATTTGCTGCGTTGTCTAACACAGGGCGTTGTCGATGTGGGCTCCCACGACGACAACAGGGACCGCGGCGACGACGGCAAGCCCGGCACGCCGGAGCTGAAGGCCGGCGACCAGTGGCGCAAAGTGAAAGATCCCTTGGATCTTGTAAGCTAGATGCATTCCGGTGAACCTACCTTCTTGGTGGCCGGATGAACTCGATCCAGCTCCGGCCATGGCGTTGTAGGGGCCGGAGGTGAGGTCGAGATGGCGGCGGTGGTGGTGCTTCCCGTGAGCACCGCGCTAACCCTAGATCGGTAGGGTTTGTAGGTGGGGTTTGTAGCGTCGTTCAACTTCGTGATCCGTGCTCCGACCCCCCACCTCTCTTTATATAGCGCGGGTCACAGGGGCCCAACAACCATAATGGGTTGTGCGCCCCCGATCAGGGCGCGGATCTAAGGGTCTATGGGCCGTTGGGCCCAAAGCAGAGGAGATCAACACCTAACATTCTCCCCCTTGATCTCATCTTTACTTTTAACCTTATACTTTCTAGTTTATTTGTTTCATCGCATATTGGTACATAGAGCATGTTTCATCGTCACGGCTTAATTGCCGATAGAATCATACAGCTACAACATACGTTCTGTTCAGAAGCAAATTCCGTTTCTTTTGGGCCTATCCAGGAATCATAGGCTTTCCCTTAAACCCATGCCGGCTAAGTGTTCCTTGAACACATTGGGTGGTAAGCCTTTCGTTAGCGGATCCGCAAGCATATCTTTTGTCCTTATATGCTCGAGACTTATAGTGTGATCCTGGATTTTATCCTTCACAACATAATACTTTATCTCGATCGTTTTTGCAGCATTACTCGACTTGTTGTTGTGAGCGTAGAATACTGCGGGCTCGTTGTCACAGTACATCTTTAGTGGTTTGTCAATACAATCTACCACTTTCAAGTCGGGTATAAATTTCTTTAGCCATATCGCCTGCCCTGTTGCTTCGAAGCATGCTATGAATTCTGCATACATCGTGGATGATGCAACTATTGACTGTTTGGAGCTTTTCCACGAAATGGCTCCCCCAGCGAGAGTGAATACGTATCCGGACGTGGATTTTCTATCATCCCTGTCCCCCGCAAAATCTGCGTCTGAATACCCCTTTATCTCTAGGGATTCACATCTCCTGAATGTTAGCATGCATTCCTTTGTCCTTGCGCATAACGCAATGCTTTCTTTACCATCTTCCAGTGCTCTATGCCTGGATTGGATTGATATCTACCGAGTACACCGGTGATAAAAGCTAAGTCCGGGCGAGTGCACACTTGTGCATACTGTAAGCTTCCAACGGCCGAAGCATATGGTAC
The DNA here is from genome assembly GCA_902687465.1 of Secale cereale. NCBI lineage: Eukaryota > Viridiplantae > Streptophyta > Magnoliopsida > Poales > Poaceae > Secale > Secale cereale. The sequence continues at coordinate 278,349,580 of LR738711.1, read as the reverse complement.
TCCTTTCATTTGATCGATCTCATACTGATTCTTGGGACATTGGTATTTCCCAAAACTATCGCCCTTGACTATAGGAGCAGGTGTGGCTTTACTCGCATGCATATTATACTTTTTAAGAACCTTTTCTAAATATGCTTTCTGCGATAGTCCTAAGACTCCATTTTTCCTATCTCGGTGAATTTCTATGCCCAAAACATATGATGCTTCACCAAGATCTGTTATGTCAAAATTTGAGGATAAAAACTTCTTTGTTTCTTGTAGTAGACTAACATCACTGCTAGCGAGCAGAATATCATCCACATACAAGATTAGGAAAATATATTTCCCATTTTTAAACCTTGCATAAATGCAATTATCCTCAACATTTTCTTTAAATCCAAAACTTTTAATTGTCTCATTAAACTTTAGATACCACTGTCTAGAGGCTTGCTTTAATCCATAAATGGATTTCTTCAGGCGACATCCCATATCTTCTTTGCCTTCCATGATAAAACCCTTGGGTTGTTTCATGTAGACATTTTCTTTTAAATCTCCGTTGAGAAATGCCGTCTTTACATCCATTTGATGTAACTCTAAATCAAAATGAGCAACTAATGCCATTATGATTCTGAAGGAATCCTTACATGAGACCGGAGAAAATGTCTCATTGTAATCTATCCCTTCTCTTTGTGTAAATCCTTTTGCCACGAGACGAGCTTTATACTTTTCTATATTCCCTTTAGAGTCATACTTAATTTTGTAGACCCATTTACAGCCTACTGTTTTGGCTCCTTTAGGAATTTCCTCTAAGTCCCAAACATCTTTGGAACTCATCGATTTCATTTCATCTTCCATTGCCTTCATCCATTCTGATGAATGAGAGCTTCTCATGGCTTCTTCATATGAGGTGGGATCTTTTTCCATTTGAACCATTTCTGTGTTATAAACTTTAAAGTCAGTAGAAATAGCTGACTTTCTTGGTCTTGTAGACCTTCTAAGAGCCTCAGTTTCTGGCACATTATGTGCCTCAACGTCTGGCACTTCTTCTAAAATTTGTTGTTGCACCTCCCTTTCATGCTCAACAACGGGTTCAGTCGGCTCCTGATGGACAGGTTCCGGGTCTTCTCCCAAAGTTGTCATGGGTGGAGTTGCAACTGGTAGTGAGAAAAATGGCTCCTGAATGATCGGATTAGGTGCATGCACCCTCTTCTCCTCAAGATCAATTTTTCGAGCTACCAAGCTCCCCCTCATCATGTCGTCCTCTAAGAAGACAGCATGTCTTGTTTCTACAAACTTTGTATATCTGTCTGGACAGTAGAAACGAAAACCTTTTGATCTATCTGGGTAGCCAATGAAGTGGCAACTTACTGTTTTTGGATCTAACTTTGCAATGTTTGGATTAAACATTTTGGCCTCTGCGGGGCACCCCCACACCCTGAAGTGTTGAAGGGAGGGAACTTTTCCTGTCCACAGCTCGTACGGTGTTTTGGGCACCGACTTGCTTGGTACTCTATTGAGAATGTGAATGGCGGTTTTAAGTGCCTCCATCCATAATCCCAATGGCAAGGTGGAGTAACTCATCATGCTGCGCACCATATCCATAAGGGTACGGTTACGCCTTTCAGCTACTCCATTTTGCCGAGGCTCGCCCGACATTGAATACTGGGCGACTATGCCAGTCTCCTGCAAGAACTTTGCAAAAGGTCCAGGGACTTGGCCATATGGAGTGTGCCGACCGTAGTACTCTCCCCCCCGGTCGGACCTTACTATCTTTATTCTTTTGTCATGCTGATTTTCAACTTCAGCTTTGAATATTTTAAATTTATCCAACGCTTCTGATCTTTCTTTGATTGGATAAATATAACCATAGCGAGAGTAATCATCTGTGAATGTTATGAACGAGTCATAGCCATCCACACTTTGCACCGGAAAAGGTCCACATATGTCAGTGTGGATGATTTCTAGTGTTGTTGTGCTACGGTTTGCACCCTTTTTGATTTGTTTTACATACTTTCCTTTAATGCAATCTATGCATTGTTCTAAGTCAGAGAACTCTAATGGAGGAAGAATCTCACTTTTAACGAGTATCTCTATTCTCCCCTTGGAAATATGGCCCAAACGACAGTGCCATAATTTCGATGAGTCGTCAGTTCTCTTCCTTTTCTTTTGTTCTTTATTCGACGCGGAAATACGCTCATTCACATTGCATACAGAATAAACTTTTTCACGAAGTGATAATAAATAAAGCTCATCGTGGAGGAAAGCATCACCCACATAAGCATTATTAAACCATATGGCACATTTGCCATGTCCAAAATAACATTCATAATCATCTTTGTCCAAGCATGAAACACTAATCAAATTCCTATTACATGAAGGAACAAATAAAACATCTCTAAGTAGAAGCTTGAATCCACCGGCTAACTCCAAGGAGATGTCGCCGATAGCTTCAACTTCCGCTTTTATTCCATTTGCTACTTCAATTCCTCTTTCTCTTCTTTGCGTAATCCGGGTCGAATGGAATCCCTGTAAAGAATTAGCAACGTGAACAGTTGCTCCTGAATCAATCCACCAAGTGGATTTAGAAAACTGTGTATAAAGGGATTCATTAACCAAGGAAACAACATCGTTACCTTGCTTTGCCATAATATGCTTCAGCCATTCAGGACAGTCCTTCTTGTAGTGACCAGTCTGGTGACAGTGGAGACATGTGTCTTTGTCCACTGGAAAGTGCTTTGGCTGATTTTGACGCTGATAGGGAGCTTTCCCATGAGGCTTTGAGGGAGAACCCTTACTGTTGTCATTGAAGTTCTTTTTCTTATCCTTCACATAGTTGATAGAACCACCATGTGAAGCTTTAAGCCGTTCTTCCTCTTGGACACACATGGCAATGGTCTTTTCAAGATCCCATGTTCCAGGTGACATGTTGTAGTTCACCACAAATGTCTCAAATTCCTTTGGCAAAGAAGCCATGACCAGGTGGACCAGGAGAGTTGGTTTTATCTCCAGATCCTCATCCATGGGCTTGAGCTTCGCTGCCATATTGCTCATCCTTAAGATGTGCTCCCTTATGCCATGGCCACCCCCAGTGTAGTGCTGTGAAACCAGTTGCTTCAACAGCTGGGTGGCATATGTCTTTGAAGAGCCAGTAAACTGGCTCTTTATCTTTGTCAGCAGCTCTCCAACAGCTGTGCACTCTGCAATTGAGCCCACGATTGCGTTCTCAATTGTGTTCTTTACAAAGGCCATGCACTTTTTATTCGCATTAACCCACTTTTGATTGTCTATTGAATATGACAATTCCAGAGGGGCATAATCCCTCTTCTTTCTTGCCCATGCAGCGTCATCATCAGTAGTTTCTCTTACTGGTTCTGTAGGTCTGACTGGTTGTGCTTGTTCCACAACCCAGTCAACATCGGCACAAATAAATGCCATGTCCACTTTCTTCCTCCACTCAGTGTAGTTGTAACCCCTGAGTGTCGGAACATCTTTTAAGCAACTCATAAGGAGGTACCCTCCTGAAATCACAATGAAGTGATGTCAATATAACAATTATATGTATGAATCTAATGTTGGTTAAATTAAACACATAATTGTCTAAGCATTTAAAAAACTATATTACCGTTGGGCAAATATAAGAATTAAATGCATCTTTAATTTTTCAATACTGAAATATGGTCATGCTATTTACAACGTTGGTTTTATGTAATAACATAATCATATTCTCAAAACATGCTCTTAAAGAAAATATACTACTTTTATTTTCTGTGTTAAAAAAGAGCACTTTTACTTTTACGCAGCGGAAAACACGAATAAAAAATCGTGAACTTTTTAGAAAAATACTTTGCCTTTTCTTTCTTTTTCTGTCTTTTTACTAAAACTGTATAATAAAATGTAACAGAAAAAGAATAGAAAAAGAAAAAATGCAGCAGCACAGCCGGCCCAGCGCCCGCGTCGGCTGGAGCCAAGCTGGCGCGCCAGCCCAACGCGGCTGCGGCCTCGGCCCAGCTGGGCCGGCCCGGCGCGCGCGCGCCCGCAGCTAGCCGGCTCGGGCCAGCTGGCCTCGCGGCTGGCGCCCGCAGCGCTTGCAGCGCTAGCGCCCAGCGCGCTCGGCCCATGGCGGCTGGCCCGCCCGCTGGCGGCCTGAGTCTCCTTCAGCCCAAAAGCCCGGCGGGATTAGGTTTTCAATCACAGCCGTCAAGCGCGATCGGACGGTCATCCGCTCACTTCGCTGGAACAAAACCAAAAGGGACCGAAGCGACCGAGGGAAACCCTCGACACTTCTCCCCCCGCGCGCCGCTCTCGTTCTCTGGCTTTTGTCGATCTCTCTGTCCCTCCCGTCGGGCACAGCTCTCTCTCTTCTGTGTCCCGAGCGGCGGAGAGAAAGGGCCTCGCCCCGGCCGCCGGCGACGGCGGCGGATGCCACCACGCCGCGCCAGCCTCTCCTTCCCGTCCTTTCCTCCCTCTCCACTCTGTCCTTCCACTGATAGAGAGAGGGAGAAAAACACTAGATCGAGGCGAGGTGTCCTCTGCGGCATCGTTGCCTCCCCTTCGCCGGTGGTGCGTTTCCCTTAGCGGAAGCGCGCCGCCGTCGAACGGCGTGGCCGCGGTGCCCCCTTTCCCCTGCTGTTTTTTTTTCTTGCTTTGTTTCGGATTCGATCCGATCTGATTTGGGAGGGTTCAATCTCTCAATTTTTGTAGACTTTTCTTTGCCCCGTGAGGGGTAATACCTTCTTCCGACGCCTCGGCTTGCCGATGCGCGTCGAGATCGAGAGGGTTGGCGCGGCCTTGCGGCGGCACACTTTGCCGGCGGGCCCAAGGCCCTTTTCCGGTGAGTCTTTGTACTTTGCCCTGTTCTAGGGTTCTTGGGGAGGGGATCCTTTTCTTTTCTGTATAGCCTTTGTACCGAATTCATCTAGACCTAGATGGCTCTGATACCAATGAAAGATCCCTTGGATCTTGTAGGCTAGATGCATTCCGGTGAACCTACCTTCTTGGTGGCCGGATGAACTCGATCCAGCTCCGGCCATGGCGTTGTAGGGGCCGGAGGTGAGGTCGAGATGGCGGCGGTGGTGGTGCTTCCCGTGAGCACCGCGCTAACCCTAGATCGGTAGGGTTTGTAGGTGGGGTTTGTAGCGTCGTTCAACTTCGTGATCCGTGCTCCGACCCCCCACCTCTCTTTATATAGCGCGGGTCACAGGGGCCCAACAACCATAATGGGTTGTGCGCCCCCGATCAGGGCGCGGATCTAAGGGTCTATGGGCCGTTGGGCCCAAAGCAGAGGAGATCAACACCTAACACAAAGTGCTACAACCGGCCGTTGGTGTGCTGCAACCTCAGACGAGGAAGGTGCAAACAAAAGTTGCGTTGTTTTTGTGATGGAGACGACGGTGCTCGGGACGGCGGCTGCTGCCAGCGATCGGCAGTGCTTCGAAGGCTGTAGCCCCGCCCGTCCATGGCGGCCGTCGGCGGTGTGAGTTGGGGCTAATATTTTTGGGCAAAAAACGACTGAGGATGGCTGGATCTGACGGGTTGAAAGTGTTATATCGAACGGGTGGCATATGACCGGTCGAGCGTTTGGGCCGGCGCGCCGGCGCTTATCGCTCGCCCTTGTTTATGCGGGCGCCCCTATTCCTCGCATTCAGCGAGTCTAACTTCACTCGCTCAAGGGGGCGAGCAAGGCGGGCCTGCCCAGGCGCCCGGAAAGCCATTGCCTAGTATGTTTCTTTTTTACTTTTTTATTTTTGTTTATACTTACAAATTTTCTTATATATATATATATATATATATATATATATATTGCAACAAACACTCTGTAAATACATTTGAAAAATATTAAACAAGTATTTTAAAATGTTGAATGAGTATTTGAAAACCGTTGAACAAGTATTTAAAATTTTTGTATAAGTATTTTAAAAATGTTGAACAAGTATTTGAAGAAATGTTGAACAGGTTATTTGAAGAAATGTTGAACAAGTGTTTGAAAAAATGCTGATCATA
>LR738711.1:278286068-278343527 GCA_902687465.1 Secale cereale | reverse complement strand
GATCATATATATAAAATGTTGAACAAATATTTGAAAAAATGCTGATCATATATTAAAAAAATGTTGAACAAGTATTGAGCAATGTCGAACAAGTGTTTAAAAAATGTTAAACATGAATTTAAAGAAATGTTAATTATGTATTAAAAAAATGTTATACAAGTATTTGATTTTTTTTGAACAATTATATAAATGTTTATCATGTATATAAAAAATGTTGAACAAGTATTTCAGAAATGTTTAACTAGTATTTGAAAAATGTCGATCATGTATATAAAAATGTTGAACAAGTTTTTGAAAGATATTGAACAAGTATTTGAAAAATGTTGATCATGTATATAAAAATATTGAATAAGTTTTTGAAAAATGTTTAACAAGTATTTGAAAAAAATTGATCATCTGTATAAGAATACAGAATAAAAAATGAAATAACTTGGAGAAGAAAATATGAAAATAAAAAATCAGAGAACAGTAAGAAAGAAAATAAATAAATAAAGCAATTAAAAAAGAGAAGAAAAGAATAAAAAGAAAATGGAAATAGATAAAAACTTGTGAAAGAACAATGAAAAAATGGTTTCGTTGCCTCAAGTATAATGCAGGCCTAGTCCTAACCACGCGCGAGACATGGGCGCAGTTGAAAAATGAAAACCGAAAAAGAAACAAAATAAACCAAAAATGAAAAAAAGAAAACCAAAGGAAAAATCTAGACAGAATGAAAGCAAAACAAAAATCCGGCGAAGAAAAAAAAGTAAAATAAAACGAACAAAGCATTGAAAACCGAAGAACAAATGAAAAAGAACGGAAAAACTAAAAATAGAGAAGAAAAAGAAAAGAAACAAGAAACGAAAAAAGAAAAAAAGGTGAGGAAAACCGAATAAAAAGAAGAAAATGGAGAAAAGAAAAGAATACATAAAACTAAAAACCAGTGAAAATTCAGTTCTTCTTCTTCAAATACGTTGCACCCACGTAGTTTAACACAAATTGGATTTTGTCCTAGTGGCTAGTAGGGCGATGACGCAGCCCAGACGTCCCATGTTGGAATCCCACACGCTCCTCTTTTTTACTCACTTTTTCGAAACAAAAGTCCCTATGGGCTGGCTGGCCCGATCGCAGCGAACCCTTCAGCGAGAGAGATCGCTACCGTCTCGCTGAATGCAGGAAATAGCTCTTCCGTGTTTTTTTTTTTTTTGATAGAAGCTCTTCCGTGTTTATGCATGGGGAACAACACGCAAATACATGACACACAAAAAAAACACGCATATCGGTGCGCACACGGCACAAGCACGCCCTCAGGCCTCAACCTTTTTCCCCTGGCCGATTATCCGTTCGTCGACACTTGCAGCGGGAGCACCCAGCACGAATATTATTATACTTTGGGTAGTTGAGAGCAGCATTTCTTGTGTTTAATGTTGAACGGTCCAAGTGACTCTACAAGAGAGAAGCAAAAGGTAGCGTTCTTTTCTCTCTATCACCCTGATCCACAAAAACCCGCGTGGTGCAAGAAAGCACCTCCCCTCCGGGTCCTACACAAAAGTGACCCGATTCCATGCTGTGCGTGCAACCAGCATATGGTCTGGATTGTCTTGGATTGGACATGAGCAGTGGCGGAGCCAGCATATAGTTGTTGGGTTCAGATGAACCCAACGATTCTTGTCAGCTACGTACAGATGTATAGGTCCTTAGTGGCGTGAACCCAATGAAAAATCAAAGCTGACCCCATCAAACAATGCACCGTGAACTAAAGGCCTAAAAGCCCACACGCTAATTGCCTCGTTACCAACTGCCCAGGCCTGTTCGTGACTTATAGTCGCTAAAAAAGCCTTATAGATGTATACGCAGCCATTGCACGCCCTTCCTGTTCGCTTCCCAACTCTGCTCTCTCGTCTCATCTCCCCTGTTCCTATTGCTCCGTCGGCGGACCTGGTAGCAAGGAGCAAATTGAAGATCGACAGCGGCAATCCGGCAATTGCAGTCTCAATTTGAAATAGTGAGGCTAGACCGCCATATCTCTTCCCCCTTGTGCATGTTTGATTTATCCTATAATAACCTAGAACTGTAATGGTTTTTTTGCCATAGTTTTCTAATTGTTTTTTTTTCATGAATTTTTATTGGGTATAGGAAATTAATTTTCAAAGAGAAATCAATCACCAAATCTGGTTAATGGTGCAACCACGTCAAGGTCACCTGTCATACGTACGCAAGCATCAAATGTCGCTGTAAGTAATCTCGTGAAGCCTGCTATTCAGAGAAAAAGTAATTTGGCCTTACGATCCGACTGATTGGAAGATGTTTACAGAATACGCAATAAATCCTAATTAGCAAGATGGAATTAAGCATAGAACTTATGTGTAGCAACCACTGAAAAAAAATAGCGCGCTATAGCGTCGCTAATAGCACGCTATAGCGTGTAGAGAATTGACACGCTAAATTAATTTGTGTACAATGTCTCGCTAATAGCACGTTATAGCGCGCTATTGTTGGGGAACGTAGTATTTTAAAATTTTCCTACGATCACGCAAGATCTATCTACCAGATGCATAACAACGAGAGGGAAGAGTGTGTCTACGTACCCTCGTAGACCGGGAGCGGAAGCGTCAAGTGACGCGGTTGATGTTGTCGAACTTCTTCGCGGTCCAACCGATCAAGCACCGAACGTACGGCACCTCCGCGTTCAGCACACGTTCAGCTTGATGACGTCCCACGAGCTCTTGATCCAGTTGAGCTTCACGGGAGAGTTTCGTCAGCACGACGGCGTGGTGACGGATATGATGTGTTCACCGGCGCAGGGCTTCGCCTAAGCTCCGCGACGGTATGATCGAGGTGTGATTCTGTGGAGGGGGGCACCGCACACGGCTAAAACAATTCAACTTGTGTGTCTTTGGGTGCCCCCCTGCCCCCGTATATAAAGGAGCAAGGGAGGAGGGGCCGGCCAACCTCTATGGTGCGGCTAGGGAGGGGACTCCTACTAGGAATAGGATTGCAATCCTATTCCTAGTAGGATTCACCGAAAGGAAGAAGGGGGAAAGGAATAGGAGAGGTGGCGCCCCCCCAATCCTAGTCCAACTAGGATTCCTAGGTGGGGCCGCCGGCCAGCCCTATGGGCTGCCTCTCTCTCACCCTTTAGGCCCACTATGGACCATCCCCTCTCGTAGGGGGTTCCGGTAACCCCCTCCGGCATTCCTGATAAATCCGAAACTTTTCCGGTATACTTCCGGTGTCCGAATATAGCCGTCCAATATATCAATCTTTATGTCTCGGACATTCCGAGACTCCTCGTCATGTCCGTGATCTCATCCGGGACTCCGAACTTCCTTCGGTACATCAATACTCAAAAACTCATAATACCGATCGTCATCAAACGTTAAGCGTGCGGACCCTACGGGTTCGAGAACTATGTAGACATGACCGAGACTCATCTCTGGTCAATAACCAATAGCGGAACCTGGATGTTCATATTGGCTCCTATATATTCTACGAAGATCTTTTATCGGTCAGAACCGCATAACAACATATGTTGTTCCTTTTGTCAAACGGTATGTTACTTGCCCGAGATTCGATCGTCGGTATCTCTATACCTAGTTCAATCTCGTTACCGGCAAGTCTCTTTACTCGTTCCGTAACACATCATCTCGTGACTAACTCATTAGTCTTTTGCTTGCAAGGCTTATTGTGATGTGTGTTACCGAGAGGGCCCAGAGATACCTCTCCGACACTCGGAGTGACAAATCCTAATCTTGATCTATGCCAACACCACGAATACTTTCGGAGACACCTGTAGAGCATCTTTATGATCACCCAGTTACGTTGTGACGTTTGATAGCACACAAGGTGTTCCTACAGTATCCGGGAGTTGCATAATCTCATAGTCATAGGAACATGTATAAGTCATGAAGAAAGCAATAGCAGAAAACTAAACGATCATTGTGCTATGCTAACGGATGGGTCTTGTCCATCACATCATTCTCCTAATGATGTGATCCCGTTGATCAAATGACAACTCATGTCTATGGCTAGGAAACATAACCATCTTTGATCAATGAGCTAGTCTAGTAGAGGCATACTAGGGACATATTGTTTTGTCTATGTATCCACACATGTACTAAGTTTCCGGTTAATACAATTCTAGCATGAATAAAAGACATTTATCATGATATAAGGAAATACAAATAACATCTTTATTATTGCCTCTAGGGCATATTTCCTTCAGTCTCCCACTTGAACTAGAGTCAATAATCTAGATTACAAAGTGATGATCCTCACACCCATGGAGTCCTGGTGCTGATTATGTTTTGCCCGTGGAAGAGGCTTAGTCAACGGGTCTGCAACATTCAGATCCGTATGTATTTTGCAAATCTCTATGTCTCCCTCCTTGACTAGATCACGGATGGAATTGAAGCGTCTTTTGATGTGCTTTGTTCTCTTGTGAAACCTGGATTCCTTCGCCAAGGCTATGGCTCCAGTGTTGTCACAAAAGATTTTCATTGGACCCGATGCACTAGGTATTACACCTAGATCGGATATGAACTCCTTCATCCAGACTCCTTCATTTGCTGCTTCTGAAGCAGCTATGTATTCCGCTTCACATGTAGATCCCGCCACGACGCTCTGCTTGGAACTGCACCAACTGACAGCTCCACCGTTCAATAAAAATACATATCCAGTTTGTGACTTTGAGTCATCCGGATCAGTGTCAAAGCTAGAATCGACGTAACCGTTTACGACGAGCTCTTTGTCACCTCCATATACGAGAAACATATCCTTTGTTCTTTACAGATACTTTAGGATGTTTTTTACCGCTGTCCAGTGATCCACTCCTGGATTACTTTGGTACCTCCCTGCTAGACTTATAGCAAGGCACACATCAGGTCTGGTACACAGCATTGCATACATGATAGATCCTATGGCTGAGGCATAGGGAATGACTTTCATTTTCTCTCTATCTTCTGCAGTGGTCGGGCATTGAGTCTTACTCAATTTTATACCTTGTAAAACAGGCAAGAACCCTTTCTTTGACTGATCCATTTTGAACTTCTTCAAAATCTTATCAAGGTATGTGCTTTTGTGAAAGTCCAATTAAGCGTCTTGATCTATCTCTATAGATCTTGATGCCTAGTATATAAGCAGCTTCACCGAGGTCTTTCATTGAAAAACTCTTATTCAAGTATCCTTTTATGCTATCCAGAAATTCTATATCATTTCCAATCAACAATATGTCATCTACATATAATATTAGAAATGCTATAGAGCTCCCACTCACTTTCTTGTAAATACAGGCTTCTCCAAAAGTCTGTATAAAACCATATGCTTTGATCACCTCATCAAAGCTTATATTCCAACTCCGAGATGCTTGTACCAGTCCATAGATGGATCGCTGGAGTTTGCATACTTTGTTAGCACCTTTTGGATCAACAAAACCTTCTGGTTGCATCATATACAACTCTTCTTTGATATATCCATTTAGGAATGCAGTTTTGACATCCATTTGCCAGATTTCATAATCATAAAATGCGGCAATTGCTAACATGATTTGGACAGACTTAAGCATCGCTACAGGTGAGAAAGTCTCATCGTAGTCAACTCCTTGAACTTGTCGAAAACCTTTCGCAACAAGTCGAGCTTTGTAAACAGTAATATTACCGTCTGCGTCGGTCTTCCTCTTGAAGATCCATTTATTTTCGATGGCTTGCCGATCATCGGGCAAGTCAACCAAAGTCCACACTTTGTTCTCATACATGGATCCCATCTCAAATTTCATGGCTTCAAGCCATTTTGCGGAATCTGGGCTCATCATCGCTTCCTCATAGTTCGTAGGTTCATCATGGTCTAGTAACATGATTTCCAGAACTGGGTTGCCATACCACTCTGGTGCGGAACGTACTCTGGTTGATCTACGACGTTCAGCAGAAACTTGATCCGAAGTTTCATGATCATTATCATTAACTTCCTCACTAATTGGTGTAGGAATCACTGGAACAATTTCCTGTGATGTACTACTTTCCAATCCAGGAGAAGGTACAATTACCTCATCAAGTTCTACTTTCCTCCCACTCACTTCTTTCGAGAGAAACTCTTTTTCTAGAAAGGATCCGTTCTTAGCAACGAATATTTTGCCTTCGGATCTGTGATAGAAGGTGTACCCAACAGTTTCTTTTGGGTATCCTATGAAGACACATTTTTCGACTTGGGTTCGAGCTTATCAGGTTGAAGTGTTTTCACATAAGCATCGCAGCCCCAAACTTTAAGAAACGACAACTTTGGTTTCTTGCCAAACCATAGTTCATAAGGCGTCGTATCAACGGATTTAGATGGTGCCCTATTTAACGTGAATGCAGCTGTCTCTAAAGCATAACCCCAAAACGATAGTGGTAAATCGGTAAGAGACATCATAGATCGTACCATATCTAATAAAGTACGGTTACGACGTTCGGACACACCATTACGCTGTGGTGTTCCAGGTGGCGTGAGTTGTGAAACTATTCCACATTGTTTCAAATGAAGACCAAACTCGTAACTCAAATATTCTCCTCCACGATCAGATCGTAGAAACTTTATTTTCTTGTTACGATGATTTTCTACTTCACTCTGAAATTCTTTGAACTTTTCAAATGTTTCAGACTTGTGCTTCATTAAGTAGATATACCCATATCTGCTCAAATCATCAGTGAAGGTCAGAAAATAACGATACCCGCCGCGAGCATCAACACTCATTGGTCCACATACATCAGTATGTATGATTTCCAGCAAATCTGTTGCTCGCTCCATAGTTCCGGAGAACGGAGTTTTAGTCATCTTGCCCATGAGGCATGGTTCGCAAGCACCAAGTGATTCATAATCAAGTGATTCCAAAAGTCCATCATTATGGAGTTTCTTCATGCGTTTTACACCAATATGACCTAAACGGCAGTGCCACAAATAAGTTGCACTATCATTATTAACCTTGCATCTTTTGGTTTCAATATTATGAATATGTGTATCACTACAATCGAGATCCAATAAGAATAGACCACTCTTTAAGGGTGCATGACCATAAAAGATATTATTCATAAAAATAGAACAACCATTATTCTCTGATTTGAATGAATAACCGTCTCGCAATAAACAAGATCCAGATATAATGTTCATGCTCAACGCTGGCACCAAATAACAATTATTTAGGTCTAAAACTAATCCCGAAGGTAGATGTAGAGGTAGCGTGCCGACGGCGATCACATCGACTTTGGAACCGTTTCCCACGCGCATCGTCACCTCGTCCTCAGCTAATCTTCGTTTAATCCGTAGTCCCTGTTTCGAGTTACAAATATTAGCAACCGAACCGGTATCAAATACCCAGGTACTACTACGAGCATTAGTAAGGTACACACCAATAACATGTATATCACATATACCTTTGTTCATCTTGCCATCCTTCTTATCCGCCAAATACTTGGGGCAGTTCCGCTTCCAGTGTCCAGTCCCCTTGCAGTAGAAGCACTCAGTTTCAGGCTTGGCTCCAGATTTGGGTTTCTTCGTGGAAGTAGCAACTGACTTGCTATTCTTTTTGAAGTTCCCTTTCTTTCCCTTGCCCTTTTTCTTGAAACTAGTGGTCTTGCTAATCATCAACACTTGATACTCCTTTTTTGATTTCTACCTCCGCAGCTTTGAGCATAGCGAAGAGCTCGGGAATTGTCTTTTGCATCCCTTGCATGTTATAGTTCATCACGAAGCCTTTATAGCTTGGTGGCAGTGATTGAAGAACTCTATCAATAACACTATCCTCGTCAACTTTGCAACCAAGTTGAGTCATATGATTGTAGTACCCAGACATTCTGAGCAAGTGTTCACTGATAGAACTATTCTCCTCCATCTTGCAGCTGTAGAACTTATTGGAAATCTCATATTTCTCAATTCGGGCATTTGCTTGAAATATTAACTTCAACTCCTGGAACATCTCATATGGTCCATGACGTTCAAAACATCGTTGAAGTCCCGGTTCTAAGCCGTAAAGCATGGCACACTGAACTATCGTGTAGTCATCAGACCGCGACTGCCAGACGTTCAAAGCGTCTACATTAGCGGGAGGGGGCTTGTCACCTAGCGGTGCTTCAAGGACATAATTCTTCTGTGCAGCAATGAGGATAATCCTCAGGTTACGGACCCAGCCCGTGTAATTGCTACCATCATCTTTCAACTTAACTTTCTCTAGGAATGCATTAAAATTCAAAGGAACGGTAGCACGGGCCATTGATCTACAACATCATAGATATGCAAAAAACTATCAGGACTAAGTTCATGATAAATTAAAGTTCGATTTAATCATATTAAATTAAAGAACTCCCACTTAGATAGACATCCCTCTGGTCATCTAAATGATCACGTGATCCAAATCAACTAAACCATGTCCGATCATCACGTGAGATGGAGTAGTTTTCAATGGTGAACATCTTATGTTGATCATATCTACTATATGATTCACGCTCGACCTTTCGGTCTCCAGTGTTCCGAGGCCATATCTGTATATGCTAGGCTCGTCAAGTTTAACCCGAGTATTCTGCGTGTGCAAAACTGGCTTACACTCGTTGTATTTGAACGTAGAGCTTATCACACCCGATCATCACGTGGTGTCTCGGCACGACAAACTTTCGCAACGGTGCATACTCAGGGAGAACACTTATACCTTGAAATTTAGTAAGGGATCATCTTATAATGCTACCGTCGTTCTAAGCAAAATAAGAAGCATAATAAGATAAACATCACATGCAATCAAAATATGTGACATGATATGGCCATCATCATCTTGTGCTTTTGATCTCCATCTCCAAAGCACCGTCATGATCACCTTCGTCACCGGCTTGACACCTTGATCATCATCGTAGCATCGTTGTCGTCTCGCCAACTATTGCTTCTACGACTATCGCTACCGCTTAGTGATAAAGTAAAGCAATTACATGGCGATTGCATTTCATACAATAAAGCGACAACCATATGGCTCGTGCCAGTTGCCGATAACTTTACAAAACATGATCATCTCATACAAAACCGTATAACTCATCATGTCTTGACCATATCACATCACAACATGCCCTGCAAAAACAAGTTAGACGTCCTCTACTTTGTTTGTTGCAAGTTTTACGTGGCTGCTACGGGCTTTAGCAAGAACCGTTCTTACCTACGCATACAAAACCACAACGATGTTTCGTCAAGTATGTGCTGTTTTAACCTTCACAAGGACCGGGCGTAGCCACACTTGATTCAGCTAAAGTGAGAGAGACAGACACCCGCCAGTCACCTTTAAGCAACGAGTGCTCGTAACGGTGAAACCAGTCTCGCGTAAGCGTACGCGTAATGTCGGTCCGGGCCGCTTCATCTCACAATACCGCCGAAGCAAAGTATGACATGCTGGTAAGCAGTATGACTAGTATCGTCCACAATCTCATTGTGTTCTACTCGTGCATATCATCTACGCATAGACCTGGCTCATGATGCCACTGTTGGGGAACGCAGTATTTTAAAATTTTCCTACGATCACGCAAGATCTATCTACCAGATGCATAGCAACGAGAGGGAAGAGTGTGTCTACGTACCCTCGTAGACTGGGAGCGGAAGCGTCAAGTGACGCGGTTGATGTTGTCGAACTTCTTCGCGGTCCAACCGATCAAGCACCGAACGTACGGCACCTCCGCGTTCAGCACACGTTCAGCTTGATGACGTCCCACGAGCTCTTGATCCAGTTGAGCTTCACGGGAGAGTTTCGTCAGCACGACGGCGTGGTGACGGATATGATGTGTTCACCGGCGCAGGGCTTCGCCTAAGCTCCGCGACGGTATGACCGAGGTGTGATTCTGTGGAGGGGGGCACCGCACACGGCTAAAACAATTCAACTTGTGTGTCTTTGGGTGCCCCCCTGCCCCCGTATATAAAGGAGCAAGGGAGGAGGGGCAGGCCAACCTCTATGGTGCGGCTAGGGAGGGGACTCCTACTAGGAATAGGATTGCAATCCTATTCCTAGTAGGATTCACCGAAAGGAAGAAGGGGAAAAGGAATAGGAGAGGTGGCGCCCCCCCAATCCTAGTCCAACTAGGATTCCTAGGTGGGGCCGCCGGCCAGCCCTATGGGCTGCCTCTCTCTCACCCTTTAGGCCCACTATGGACCATCCCCTCTCGTAGGGGGTTCCGGTAACCCCCTCCGGCATTCCCGATAAATCCGAAACTTTTCCGGTATACTTCCGGTGTCCGAATATAACCGTCCAATATATCAATCTTTATGTCTCGGACATTCCGAGACTCCTCGTCATGTCCGTGATCTCATCCGGGACTCCGAACTTCCTTCGGTACATCAATACTCAAAAACTCATAATACCGATCGTCATCAAACGTTAAGCGTGCGGACCCTACGGGTTCGAGAACTATGTAGACATGACCGAGACTCATCTCTGGTCAATAACCAATAGCGGAACCTGGATGTTCATATTGGCTCCTACATATTCTACGAAGATCTTTTATCGGTCAGAACCGCATAACAACATACGTTGTTCCTTTTGTCAAACGGTATGTTACTTGCCCGAGATTCGATCGTCGGTATCTCTATACCTAGTTCAATCTCGTTACCGGCAAGTCTCTTTACTCGTTCCGTAACACATCATCTCGTGACTAACTCATTAGTCTTTTGCTTGCAAGGCTTATTGTGATGTGTGTTACCGAGAGGGCCTAGAGATACCTCTCCCACACTCGGAGTGACAAATCCTAATCTTGATCTATGCCAACACCACGAATACTTTCGGAGACACCTGTAGAGCATCTTTATGATCACCCAGTTACGTTGTGACGTTTGATAGCACACAAGGTGTTCCTACAGTATTCGGGAGTTGCATAATCTCATAGTCATAGGAACATGTATAAGTCATGAAGAAAGCAATAGCAGAAAACTAAACGATCATTGTGCTATGCTAACGGATGGGTCTTGTCCATCACATCATTCTCCTAATGATGTGATCCCGTTGATCAAATGACAACTCATGTCTATGGCTAGGAAACATAACCATCTTTGATCAATGAGCTAGTCTAGTAGAGGCATACTAGGGACATACTGTTTTGTCTATGTATCCACACATGTACTAAGTTT
This sequence comes from Secale cereale, assembly GCA_902687465.1. Classification (NCBI taxonomy): domain Eukaryota; kingdom Viridiplantae; phylum Streptophyta; class Magnoliopsida; order Poales; family Poaceae; genus Secale; species Secale cereale. Next base: position 278,332,433 of record LR738711.1, on the reverse strand, counting down.
CCGGTTAATACAATTCTAGCATGAATAAAAGACATTTATCATGATATAAGGAAATACAAATAACATCTTTATTATTGCCTCTAGGGCATATTTCCTTCAGCTATAGCACGCTAATAGCATATTTTCAGGGGCCGCGCTATTTTATGTAGCACGCTATTTTTTTCATTGGTAGCAACTCACAATTTTGATTATCCACAAGAGAATTTAATCCAGAGTCGTTTGATGAATATGGTGGTTGGCCAATTTGACTGCACTTAATGGTGCAGACAAATAAGCATGTTACTTTTTCTTTGGCCTATTAACTTTTAAAGCTAGTAGTTATTTTTGCTACTTGCCCCAACATCGATTGGGAGATGCTTTACAGCTATGAATGTTCTCAAGTAGGAATTGCGCAAGAAAATTATGAGTGATGGTCTAATTGTCTATGTGGAGAAAGATGTGTCTTATACCAGTAGTAATAATGACTAATGAGGGGTTTGATCTTTTATAAGATGATATAAAAATGAAAGGGTGGACTCTAAAATGTAATTGGCGTCACAAGTTTCTTTTGATTGATGGTACTTATTTTAAAAATGTCATACTATCATGACAATATTTTTTTAACGTTTTGAAGAAGACGATAAGCTATGCCTGAAGCTACAAAGTTATTTTCCTACAAGTCTATTGATAATATGTCAGAATCCGTGTTCCATATTTGAAGCGGGTTGATCTCTATGCTTATCTCATGGTACAACATGTATGTCCTACACACACTCTTCGGTTTTTAATGTAATATAATATGTAATAAGTGATATTATATTTCTATTTGTTATGTTATTTTTGGCTTCTATACTACTGTTGTAAGACAATGTAGATTTAGTCCTTCAAAAGAGGCTTTGGCCCCGCTTTAGATATAAAGCAATCATCGAACAGAGTGCACAATCTTGTATGTAAATTTAGTCTTGGTACTTTGTTAATTCATATCAAATCCCAACGACGAATCATTGAGTGAACCCAATGGCTAAATTTCCTGGCTCCGCCCCTGGACATGAGATCCTGTGTGCCATGTCACTCACGTGGCTCCTGGGGTGTTGCTGCCGGTCAAGGTGGGTCCTAGCACTTGTGCTAATGGATTTTGATACTCAGTTGGGGTTTAATTATGTGGCTGGGAACAGAGCTTCCACTAAAGCCAGCCTTTTTATACTACTACTAGTAATGGTAACGTAACGTGCGGTGTAGAGAACTACTCTAGGTCAGTGCTTAATCTACCATGCAGCCATACGGCGTATGTGGTTGCTATCTGGTAACCATGATTTACTAAATGAAATGAGCCAAAGTTTAGCTTGGTACTTTTTTTTTTGTTTGAATTACTTGTGTCACGTGGTTTAGCTTGGTACATTTGTTCTGACGGTTCACATCCATCGGCAACGATTTCGGTGGAAACAAGGTACATATTTTCTTTACGGTGAACAGGGTACATGGTGACCAAGCTAGGCGAGCACTACAATAATTTGAGAAGTTTCTCAAAAAGAAAAGGCGAGTAATAAAGAATGCGACCCTATAGAAAAATGTCACCTGCAGCTCAACGCCGTCCGTCGGAGCCGATGTAATGGACAATAAAAACCATAACTGCCAGAATCAGATTACTATATGCACACAAAACATTGTCTCGAGATCCTCCCTCCCTTCCACCATCGGTTTGGAGCCCATTGCCACCCTATTAAAAGTTTGGCTCATGAAAACTAGATGAGATTTTTTTTTTTTACAACCGCAAAAAAAAAAAAAAACTAGATGAGATTTTGCTTCCATAATTCCATTTTTTGCGAAAGATAAATATAACCAAACCTTACAAGGCAACCCAAAAGGAAATAAAATTTACAACAAGATCTTTGGAGAACCCAACATCATCTTCCGCCGTGAGCCATGCTCAATGCCAAAATTAGAACCCCTATTGACTGCCGGAGCCAGGAAGACGTTGAATCCGCGGTTAGAAAGTCGCCCTGATGTGTCGAGAGATGTTGGTGGCCACCACATGAAGTCCCCAAATAGTCACCTTGGAGAAGAGAACGAGGAGGAGACAAAGTGGGTCATCGCCACCACCTCGACTCTACTACCAAGATACAGAACGTGCCCACCCAAGATTTGAAAGAATATAAATAACGTGCCTTCTAAATTTTTATGAATCGTTTAGTACCTCTATAGTTGAACTACAAATCTTTGAAGAGACAGTGCCTCATACTATCGCCGTGGTTGAAGCCGGATCGTGGGGTTCCCTTTATTTCCCCCATCGTTGAAGTAGTCTAGGGAGGTGAGTGAACCGTAGTGACACATGTGATTGGGTCACCCTTTCTAGCTCCTCTCTCAGGGTTCTTAACTAGGTTAGAAAATTAGTGTCTCAGATTTTAGCTTCTCATAAGTCAACCGAGCAGTCTTTATAATCAAAACATTTTGTTCTTTTAAGTGCTAAAAACTAGATAAAACACTAATTTTTTAGCAATAACCAATCAAAATAAAAAAAATCAAACACTGAGCAAATATAAACCATCGGCTCAATAGAGATACTCAGAGCAGCTACAACAAGGATTGCCAAATATGCCCACCTATACGTCCGCGGATAGTGACCGGTCACCCACTAGTTGTCCTCGTCCACGGCTATGATCCTCACGTTCGCCGACCCAATCCATACAAAGCATGCAACTATGTAGATCAACATCGCAACGTAGGTCAAATCTACAGAGATATAGCACAATTCGACCCAAAAGACATAGTTCTTCGTCAGAAATAGTTCATCATACATAGTTCATCACTCGATAGATTAACAAAATTTACTAGGTAGACGGAGTGGGACGACAGACATCACCATTTCCTCGCCGCCAGTGGATCTGGATTGGCGTGGAGCGCAACCACAATGTGTCGCCGCATCGCTGGGTGATCCGGGACCGTGCGGAGCTCGAGCTCCCGCTAGTGTCAACCCGGGATGCTCAATTACACTACGGAGCATGATCTCCTCATCGTCTGGACGGAACCTCGCTGCCGAAGCTGTGCTACTTCAAGAGCCTGTCACAGTAGATGGGTCGTTCTCGAAGGAGTTGCTGGAGCCAGCCATGGTGGAGGGGAGAGCATGGGAATGGAAGTGAGGAGACTAAGAGTGAAGCAGAGCGGTCGATTGTAGACTTTGTAGGGTTTCATCCGACGGTGGAGGTATTTGTGGGGTCGTGGCGGGCCATAACGGGCGACGTCCTACGTGATGAACGCGTTCAGGCCTTTCCCATATTGGCTCCACGCACTGGCGGAGCTATGTTGAGGCCCGGGGAGGCCGATGCCCCCCGCCCCCCAGCCTTGGACCTAACTCTGAGGGAAAAATTTGAGGAAGGGCTTAGATGAGATTATTTTTATCAATTCACCCTCTAAATACTCATGTTTTTGCATTAGCATCCTAGCAATTTGTACCAAGCTCCGCCACTGGCTCCACGTACGGGCTGGGTATAGGGTTTGCCGGACAACCCAAACATTTGGGCTGCGTTTAAGGCATCCGATTGATTGAGTGGCACAATCCTGTCCGAGCAGACTGCCCGCGGCTCGTTTGTGACCTCCGGTGGATCCGACCGAAAAACAAAAGCCGATCGCGGTTGCGTTCCATGCGGCCGTAGCGATCTATAGTAGTAGCACCGTTGTATCCGCATACTAGTAGTAGTAGCGTACTAGGCGACCGCGTGAGAGATGAAAAACAAGGCGACAGGGGATGGAGCGGGGGCCGTGGATATGTGCCCCAGGAAAAGGCCGACGTGAGGAAAGCAAGTTGAAAAGTGTGGCTGGCAGCCGCCCCTTTTGGGTCCGCTTTCCGCAAGATTCGCACCCGCGCGCGCTGACGTCGCCGGACTGCCCTCCCAGCCACGAGTTTTCGTGGCCGACGAGCCCCCTCGCCGCTGACCTGGACGCCAGATGTCCCCGCACCGGCCGCCTCCCCGTCGCCATCTCGTGTGCTACTACTCCCCACCCAGATCGGCATGCACCAGCGTCCTCCTCGAAATACATAATTGCGCGCACACCCCTTGCACATCGTTGCACTTTTTTTTGCGGGAACGCCGGTGCTGCTTTAGTTAAACCGTTCGCCATTTGCTGCACATCTGGATTGGAAAAAGGCCTCCCTGCAATTTTTAGCTGCTGCAGTTTGACACCACGATTGCTACTGATACACACGTGTGCTACGTGCAATGGCTTTGGAGCCCGGTACGTACGTGCATAGAATAGACCGAGATGATGTGCATGTAGTCAGGTTTTCATTCATGGCGGCGACGGTGTTTTCAGCTAGGCAACAAACACGCACGGGGAGGATGAATTCCATTTCCATGTGACTTGTATCTGTGCTACTTGGCCAAATGTTGCCATCTCTCTACGCTAACGTGAATGCTTTTGTTTGTATGTCCGTCTATGTGGCCATAACACAACGGCATGAGCTTAGAGCAGCTTCAACCCGACGATCCATTCCATCGGCACATGTCTGTTTGAATCACCGCGGACAAAAACGCCGGCCCAACATGTTGACTCAAACCTAAAACATTTCTGCTTCGTCTTCGCGCCGACGCACATCAGTCCTAAAATTTTGGTGAGGACGCGCCACGCGCCCCCTCGTTGTCGCTTCGTCTTCGCGCCGACGCATTTCAGGCCTACATTTTTGGTGCGGACGCGCCCTGTCGGTGTCCGTCGCGGCCTCACATGTCAGTCGCTCAACAATCGTCCGCGGTCGTATTAAACGCCAACACCTACCTCGGGCCCGCCTAGCAGTGTGTGAAAGGGCCGCATGCCCTTCCTTTTAATGGAAGCGTGTGGTGGGGTCGGCCTCATTCACTTCCCCGTCCACATCTGGCCATGCTTGCCCCATCGCCGACGACCAGAAAACCCTAGCCAGTCAACTCGAAACCCGAGTGAGCCATGGAATTCTTGAGCGGGAAGGGGAAGAGGAAGTTTACCGCCGGTGCGAGCTCTTCCCCCGCGCTTCTTCCTCTGCCGCCGCCAGCTAGACGCGGCCCGCCACCGCGGGAGCGGGAACGACTGTACATACCAGTGCCGCCGACCCATGCAGTATCAGGATGTCAACTTGCCACATGGCTGGCATCTGGACCCGCGGTGCCGCGCTCGGCGCTGGCGCACGCCGAGCAGGTTCGCCGGCATCACGAGCTCGTTATGGCATGACAGCGGGCGATTCGTGCCTACGCGTCACACTCCCCAACTGAGAGGACTGGTTTGCGGCAGAGCACAAGGATGAGCGCCGCCGTGGCGACCACATCAACCACGTCGCCCCCCCCCCCCCCCGGCGCCGTCCCCTGAGGTTTGGCCAACAGAGAAGGAGGCGGAGACGGCGTACCAAGCCACCGTCGAGGAGGCCCTGTAACAGGCACTGGAGGCGAGACAGCTAGAGGAGGACAACCATTGGGATGGACTGGAGCACGCCCTCGCCTTGTCGGCGGTGGGGGACTCCATCCATGCTCCGTTGTTCGATTCGCCACCGCCGCTGCTGCCGTCCTTCGTCGAGCCCAAGGCCGAGACGGAGCCGGATCCCACGCCCAGGCGAAAGTGGTCGCCAACGCCGCCCACTTGGTCCGATGAGTCCTACTCATGGACCGACCAGTTTCACAAATGGGTGAGCGCGCCTTATGTCCACTACGCCACGACACCGGACGAGGAGGCGACCCACCTTGAGCGCTGGAAGTCGCATTGGCTCGCCGAGGAGGAGGCCGACGGCGAGCGGCAGATGCGTTGGGAGCAGCATCTGCCGCCCTAACGAGGAGGCACTGTGCCTTGAGGAGGAAGGAGGAGTGCGCCTACCTAGCCGCAATGTCGCCACTGCATCAGACACCAAAGGAGGCTGCCACTGGCGGTCTACAAAGCCGCGTTCGGGTGGGTTGGGCCGCCTCCCGTCTTCATTGACCTCCCCGACAGCAAGGGCAAGGGCAAAGCAAACGCCTAAGGCAGTGTGCGGGCGTGGTGTTTTTTTGTTTAATTATTGTTCAAGTGGACTTTGACCGGTGGTTGACCGGTGGTTGACCGGTGATTTAATATTTATTTATATTTTATTAAGTTTATTTCGACCACATGTTCATGTTTAATTATCATTTGTATTTTTTCCGTCAATGCAGGCCAATGTGGATCTGCTTCCCATTGGGCGTACCAGCCAACCCATATCAAAAAGCAGACGCGCCCGTCAACCTAGCCAACCCAAACGGACGAAAAACAAACAAAGCGCGCATCTGTTTGGGTCGTCCGGTTGGAGTTGCTCTTAGCTCGCAACTCAAAATCGCCTGTTGTTTGCACTTGTCCATTCAACACAACAGAAATATGCATCATTTCACATATTGTTTTATGGTACTTATTTTCATATATTATTACTCAAGTAAATGAGCCAGTTGCTACTCCCGCGAAGAAATCCAAGTCTGAAGCCAAGCCTGAAACTGAGTGCTTCTACTGCAAAGGGACTGGTCACTGGAGTGGAACTGCCCAAGTATTTGGCGGATAAGAAGGATGGCAAGGTGAACAAAGGTATATTTGACATATGTGTTATTGATGTATACCTTACTAATGCTCGTAGTAGCACCTGGGTATTTGATACTGGTTCGGTTGCTAATATTTGTAACGCGAAACAGGGGCTACAGATTAAACGAAGATTAGCTAAGGACGAGGTGACGATGCGCGTGGGAAATGGTTCCAGAGTCGATGTGATCGTCGTCGGCACGCTACCTCTACAGATACCATCAGGATTAGTTTTAAACCTAAATAATAATTATTTGGTGCCAGCGTTGAGCATGAACATTATATCTGGATCTTGTTTGTTGCGAGACGGTTATTCATTTAAATCAGAGAATAATGGTTGTTCTATTTATATGAGTAATATCTTTTATGGTCATGCACCCTTGATGAATGGTCTATTTTTGTTGGATCTCGATCGTAGTGATACACATATTCATAATATTGAAGACAAAAGATGCAAAGTTGATAATGATAGTGCAACTTATTTATGGCACCGCCGTTTAGGTCATATTGGTGTAAAGCGCATGAGGAAACTCCATGCTGATGGACTTTTGGAATCACTTGATTATGAATCACTTGGTGCTTGCGAACCATGCCACATGGTTGATACGTCCAAAACGTATCTATAATTTCTGCTTGCTCCATGCTTCTTTTGTGTGATATTGCCATGATATTGATGCACTTCCATACACTTTAGATCATATTTGGACTAACCTATTAACTCAGTGCACCACAGTGCCAGTTCCTGTTTTCTGCTGTTTTTCTATTTCAGGTTTCTCCCATATTAAAAGTGCTCCAAAAATTCCGGGAAAAATACAGGAAAAATCAGCGTACAGGAAGCTTCGAGAAAAACCAAAGCGGGGCCAGACGGGAGCCAGGGGTGGCCCAGGCGGCCACCTGGCGCGGCCCCACCCCTGGTCGCGCCAGGGGGGCGCCTGGGGCCCCCTCTCCGCCTCTGGTTGCCCCCCTTCGCATATATATTCCTCCCGTCGCGGAAACCCTGATGCCAGAACCCTTTTCTCCAGAAGCAATTCCGATCTCCGCCGCCATCGCCACCAAGTTTCGGGGGACCAGAATTCCTGTGCTGGCATCCTGTCGGGACGGGGAAGTGCCCCCGGATTCATCTCCATCGACGTTGCTTCGTCCCTCCATGATGCGGGAGTAGTTCCTCCTCGGGGCTGAGGTTTCTACCAGTAGCTATGTGGTCAATTCTCTCTCCCATGATGTGATCTTCGTTGTGATCATAGGCTATGTTAATCTAGGGCGATCCCATGATATTTCCCCTTCCTCTATGTATTGGATTGATGTACTCACTTGTCTTTATCTAGTATAATCCCCGAGACCAAGGTGACAGCGGTCTATTGGACATGGATTAGAAGAATATTTTCATGGGTGATTTCCTCTTTTGTGTGTTGATTGGAGATTGAGAGTCTCTTGGTGCTTGTCTTTGACTATCCTTGAGATATGTTGTGGTGATTGTGGTATTCTCTTTGGATGGCCGCAGTGACATTGGGAAATCCATAGATTGAGAACTACGAACTTTGAGGTGTGCTTTTGTAGCCCTACATAATTCTCTTCCTCTCTCGACCACAAAGGAATGACCTCCGGGTGCGTCTCCATTGCATGTTTTATGGGAAATATCATGTGATTAGTCTATGTTAATGATTGGGAGTTGCCACTAGTGAAAGTATGAAGCCTAGGCCTTGTTTCCACCATTGCAATACCATTTGTGCTCACGTTTACCACTTGTTTGCTTGCTGCACTTTTTTTTACAGATTTATATTACTTTGATTTGCCACTCCTATCATCCATATTTTACCATATTTTACTTGTGTGTTGGGGACACAAGAGACTTCTTGTATCTTAGTTGCAGGGTTGCTTGAGAGAGACCATCTTCAACCTCTACTTCCCTGAGTTCGATAAACCTTAGGCCATCCACTTGAGGGAAATTGCTGTTGTCCTACAAACCTCTGCGCTTGGAGGCCCAACATAGTCTACAAGAATAGAAGCGTGTGTAGACATCAAGCTATTTCTGGCGCCGTTGCCGGGGAAGTAAGTGTTTGAAGGTATATCTTTAGATCTTGCAATTAAATCTTTTCGTTTCTTGTTTTTAGTTTCACTAGTTATGTTTATGGAAAACCGCACTCTTAGTTCGCTGCTTGGGGAAGGCCGCTTTACCACACCCGTGGTAGAGAAGTCTCCTCCACCTACTGAATGTACCCCGTTCCAAATACCACTTGGGATAATTGAAATAATTAGGAATGATTGTTATGATGGGACAGTCAATCCTAGTATTCATTTGTTGAAACTTACAGAACTTTGTGAGTTGTTTAAGATTTCAGGTTTGACAAGAGATGGAGTCATGAGGAAATTATTTGCCTTGTCACTGAAAGGAAAAGCATTGGAATGATATAGGCTACTAGATGACTCTCACCTGCTGGATTGGGAAGAGATCCAGTCTCTCTTTTACTCCAAGTTTCATCCTCTTCATGAAGTCCATGAGAATAGGAATTATGTTCGTAATTTCTATCCTCATGACGGAGAGAGCATAGCTCAAGCTTGGGGGAGACTGAAAACATTAATGCTAAAATGTCCTAACCATGGGCTCCCCAAAGATATGATTATTACTAATTTCTATGCGAGGCTCTCTTGACAGGATAAAGATTTGCTCGATGCTTCCTCTATGGGTTCTTTCACAAACGAAAAGATTGATGCTAAATGGGAACTTCTTGAAAGAATTCAACGCAACACTGAAGATTGGGAGATCGACAAAGGTAAAGAGTCAGGTATAATTTATGAGTATGATTGCATTAAGTCCTTTGTTGAAACTACAAGTTTTAATAAGTTTAGCGCTAAGTTTGGGCTTGATTCTCAACTCCTTGTTGATTTCCTCAAATCCTTTGCTTCACATCTTAATATGCCTAAGGAGGATTGGATCAAGCATCATGAACCTTTTAAAGAGATTTGCAAAGAAAATGAAATTGTCCATGATGATTGCAACATGCATGATCCAATTTCTAAAAATGAAGTTTTATATAAGCATGTTAATTTTTGTGAAGTGGATATACCTTGTGAAAGGCCTATGATTGAAGAAGAGAAGTATTGTAAGCAACATAAGCATGAAAGAACAATCACTTGGGTCAAAGATTTAAATGAAATTGCTAGAGAATTGTGTGACCTTTATCCTTTTACTTGTGAACTTTGCTGTATAGAGGGTCACTTTAATTTTTAATGCATGCACTTTCAAAACATAATTGTTAACCAGTTGTGTGATAACATGATCACCCCTGATCTTTATGATGAGCTTATGTTATTTTTGATGTGTGAAGAGTTATCAGAAAAGACTTCTTGGCTAGATGTTAATGCCATAGGAATAAAAAACACTTTGCAAAATTGCCATCTATATTGTGTTGTTAATTGCCATAAAAATGATTACATAAGTAAGATTAGAAATGAGGGAACTTTACCAAAGTATAAAACTGTCTCTTATATTTCTGCTAATAAAATGGAGAGTTTCTCCCAAGTTTCCCCTATTGTTTCTAATGATAAACCAGGATATGTGGAGAAGCTTCATCTCCAACCACTCCCTCCTAAGGTGAAGAAGAAGAAAAAGAAGAGGAGGAGGAAGAGGAGCAAGAAGGAAGAAGAATGGGTATCAACCTGGCCTGAGCATATTCCTCCCATCAACTTTTATCCTAACGGTTGTAAGTTTAAAGAAGAAGATGAAGTTTATTGCCTTAATTATCATCTTGATGATACGTCCGTAGGTACTATTGAAGATAATTTTGATTATGATATGCATGTTACTTATTGTGATTGGGAAAATGATGATAATGCTACTTATGATCTTGAAAATCTTTTTGGTACCAACTCTGAAAGTGATGATATGGAAAGCTCTAAGCTTGGGGATGATAGGATTGCAAATCCTTTACCCACTAGTGATGTGATAATTGATAATTCTTTTGCTAGTAAGAATAAAGACAACATGATTACAAATATAGTTGCTAGCAATGATAATGCTCTTCTCTACTATGATGATGTTATAACTCCAATCTATAGTGATTATAAAGGTACCTATGACATAAGGAGAAATTATCCTTATGAAACTTGTCATAATCATGGAGGGAATTAATCCCTTGTTGAACACCATCTTCCTAATACACAATTAATCTATAGTGTTCAAGTTGTTTATGATAGTCCTACTCCCACTATTACCAATGAGAAAGATTATGCTTATGTGGAGAGTAAGAATACCTTTTTGCACGTGGATCATGGTAACAATGCTTTATGTGATGCTTATATTGTTGAGTTTATTCGTGATCCCACTGAAAATTATTATGAGAAGGGAACATATGCTTATAGATATTTCAATAATATCAAGTTCCCTCTCTTTATGTTGAAGGTTTTGAAGCTGCACTTGTTTTCTCTTCCTATGCTTATTGCTTTGTGCTTCAATGAATTATTCTATTGCAATATTCCTATGCATAGGAAGCATGTTAGGCTTAAATGTGTTTGGTATTTGCTTCTTGATGCTCTCTTTTGTTCTTCAACTCTTATTCCTACGAGAGCATCATTAAACTCTTAAGCCTATCTTTATGGCTATAAAGAAAGAGCTCTAGGGAGACAACCCTTGTTATCTTTGCTTTCAGTTTGTTCTTTCAGTTTTTAGTGGTCTTGATGTTTGTTACTACTGTAGCAACATCATTGTATCTTTATTTTTCAGCTTTGTGCCAATTTTAGCCTCTGATTGCAAGAAAGTTCAAAAGTTGTGACATGCTGTCCAGAAAACAGATTCTGTCCTTGGAAAGAAAAATTCGAATAAAATCACCAGATCATCTTTTTGATCTGAATTTTTTTGACAGCATGCTCTATACAAATGGCTTTTGAGCGTCCGTTCCGAGTTTTTTGATTTGAGTTGCAGAAGTACCCCAAAAAAATTATTTACTACCTGCTGGTCTGTTTTTCACAGATTCTGCCCTGTTTTGCCTTTTCTTCGTTTTGCAGACCTTAAGCTTGCTTTTTCTTTGCAAAAACTTTTTGGCGATCTTGAGAAACAGTAGACCTTCAAGAATATCTTTGTTTCCAGTAGAGAAAAATTATTTTATTGTGGGTACTAACCTCTCTAATCAGATTATGATGAGTTATGTATGAAGGGAGTTTTCAAGTGTGCGAGGGAAGATGATAAAAGAAGATTCAGGAGTGTCAAACGCTCAAGCTTGGGGATGCCCCCATGCACCCCCAAGAAATATTCAAGAAGACTCAAGCGTCTAAGCTTGGGGATGCCCCCATGCATCCCCTTCTCCATCAACAATTATCAGTTCGTCTTTCGTTCCACTATATTTTAATCACTTCATGCGTTATGTGCTATGCTTGGAGCGTCTTGCTCTTAGTTTCCTTTTTAGTTTTCTTTAGCTTTGCTTGCTGTTCATAACAAGTTAGAACCCAGCTTTCTTTGTGTGGGAGAAAACACGCTCCACTTCAACCTAGAACACAACATAGGATTTTCATGCTTATCTTTGTTGTGTGTGTTCTTTGTCTTTCCATAGCTGCTGTCATGTTTAGCTCTTAGTTTTCATGCTTTTCTTTTTAAAGAGCTTTTGTTTAGTTGGTTGCTGAACTCTCTTGAGTTTTCATGTTTATCTTGTTAAGAGAGTTTGCCTGTTGCACTGAGTTGTGTGTCTTAACTTAAAGTAGGTAATTGAGGTTGCTATTTAGTTTTAGTAGTAACTTGCAATAGTTTTGAGGTATTGCCATGAGTAATGTCTGAACTTTTGGTGTCAAGAGCTTTAGCCTATTAGTGATAGATGTCGTATTTTGGGCAATCCGTGTTTATTTTCGAAAACCTACAAAATAGTTGAGAACTTTAGCTACTAAATGGATCACTAATCTTTGGAGGGATCGAATATTAGAGTACACTCACGTACCATGAGCCGAGGATGCGCAAGGATAACCAAACCCCCATACACTCCTCCTCGGGGTACTTGTCTCTTTGTGAACCTCCTAATTAGATTGAGAGTTACCGATAATAAGTGCATGAGTTCTTCGGACTAATGTGAGTATTCGAAAGTTAACACTTCCACCTAGCCATATTTTTCTAGCCTCTTCGGTACCGTGCATTGCCCTTTCTCACCTCAAGAGTTGGCGCATACTTCGCCGGTGCATCCAAATCCTTGGCACGATACGCTCTGTCATCATAAGCCTCATTATATCTTTCCTCAAAACAGCCACCATACCTACCTATCAAGGCATTTCCATAGCCTTTCCGAGATACATTGCCATGCAACATCCATCTTCTCATGACTTGATCTTCATGTCATACATGCTTTTTGCTTGATCGATGAGCCGCATGCTAGTTGGGCCTTGCCCTAATCATTGCTACATGACGCGCTAGTATCATTGCATATCCTGCTACACTGGCAGAGGCATACATTTGCATACATCATGATAGTTTCATTTTCTTTATGTTGAATACTTTTGTAAAGTGTGAAAGATCTTCTATACTTCTTGTAATTTGTAGAGTGTTGCCCCTAAAGTGAGGAAAAGATCCCAAAGAGGACAAAATCAAAAGATCCCAAAGAGGACAAATGAGAGTTAAATAGAAAGAGCCATTGAGGCCACAAAAAAATAAAAAAAGAGAAAAAAGAGAAAAAAAATAAAAAGAGAGAAGGGGGCACACTACTATTCTTTTTGAGAGATCCACACTCATACTCCATCTTATACCTTGTACTCCATAGAGATTATCATTCATGCATATAGCTATGTGGGGACCTTCACACTATAGAACTTGGCTTGTATATTCCAATGATGAGCCTTCTCAAAAGAGCTCTAGGTCTTCTTGAGCAAGCAAGTTGGATGCACCCCCACTAGTTCCATTGGAGAGCTTACCTTAGCTCATATGTGCATCCGTTGCATGGCAATCCCTACTCCTCACATCATATCTATCATTTGGCTTTCTCTCGCCTATGATTGTCCTCATTGATGTGAGCCTTTCACACCATTTTTGTCTTCCTCCTTCATCATTTTTCTCTCTTTGCCATCCCAAGTGTCAACTTTCTTGCTTACACTCATCCATTGCATGAGTACTCAAAATATCGAAAGGGAGTGGATCATTTTGACTTGTACCTGGCTGGTGGTCTGGGGATGAGTCAAGATAAGATTCCAAAGAAGACCAAGTGTGAAACTTTAGTAGATTAAGTTCTCAACAATACAAAAACTATGTTTTACTCTCTTGTATATCCCTATCCCCTTTCTTGCACGCAAACACCATTTGGAGACATTCGAGTCACGGACAGCGAGAGCTCTTGCACCTTTATGTTCTTATGTTACTTGTTACAATGCTAATATAGACTCTTGCTTGTTATGACTTGAATTGAATTACATGCCTTGATTGCTTTACTTAAAAAGTTCTTATATGGTTGATAGCATGTCACCACAGAAATTATGCTTGTTATCATTTACCTACTCGAGGATGAGCAGGAATTAAGCTTGGGGATGTTGATACGTCCAAAACGTATCTATAATTTCTGCTTGCTCCATGCTTCTTTTGTGTGATATTGCTATGATATTGATGCACTTCCATACACTTTTGATCATATTTGGACTAACCTATTAACTCAGTGCACCACAGTGCCAGTTCCTGTTTTCTGCTGTTTTTCTATTTCAAGTTTCCCCCATATTAAAAGTGCTCCAAAAATTCCGGGAAAAATATAGGAAAAATCAGCGTACAGGAAGTTTCGAGAAAAACCAAAGCGGGGCCAGAGGGGAGCCAGGGGTGGCCCAGGCGGCCACCTGGCGCGGCCCCACCCCTGGCCGCGCCAGGGGGGCGCCTGGGGCCCCCTCTCCGCCTCTGGTTGCCCCCTTTCGCATATATATTCCTCCCGTCGCGGAAACCCTGATGCTAGAACCCTTTTCTCCAGAAGAAATTCCGATCTCCGCCGCCATCGCCACCAAGTTTCGGGGGACCAGAATTCCTGTGCCGGCATCCTGTCGGGACGGGGAAGTGCCCCCGGATTCATCTCCATCGACGTTGCTTCCTCCCTCCATGATGCGGGAGTAGTTCCTCCTCGGGGCTGAGGTTTCTACCAGTAGCTATGTGGTCAATTCTCTCTCCCATGATGTGATCTTCGTTGTGATCATAGGCTATGTTAATCTAGGGCGATCCCATGATATTTCCCCTTCCTCTATGTATTGGATTGATGTACTCACTTGTCTTTATCTAGTATAATCCCCGAGACCAAGGTGACAGCGGTCTATTGGACATGGATTAGAAGAATATTTTCATGGGTGATTTCCTCTTTTGTGTGTTGATTGGAGATTGAGAGTCTCTTGGTGCTTGTCTTTGACTATCCTTGAGATATGTTGTGGTGATTGTGGTATTCTCTTTGGATGGCCGCGGTGACATTGGGAAATCCATAGATTGAGAACTACGAACTTTGAGGTGTGCTTTTGTAGCCCTACATAATTCTCTTCCTCTCTCGACCACAAAGGAATGACCTCCGGGTGCGTCTCCATTGCATGTTTTATGGGAAATATCATGTGATTAGACTATGTTAATGATTGGGAGTTGCCACTAGTGAAAGTATGAAGCCTAGGCCTTGTTTCCACCATTGCAATACCATTTGTGCTCACGTTTACCACTTGTTTGCTTGCTGCACTTTTTATTACAGATTTATATTACTTTGATTTGCCACTGACCATCTTCAACCTCTACTTTCCTGAGTTTGATAAACCTTAGGTCATCCACTTGAGGGAATTGCTGCTGTCCTACAAACCTCTACGCTTGGAGGCCCAACATAGTCTACAAGAATAGAAGCGTGTGTAGACATCAATGGTCAAGATGACTAAAACTCCGTTCTCCGGAACAATGGAGCGAGGAACTAACTTATTGGAAATCATACATACTGATGTATGCGGTCAAATGAGTGTTGAGGCTCGTGGCGGGTATCGTTATTTTCTGACCTTCACAGATGATTTAAGCAGATATGGGTATATCTACTTGATGAAACACAAGTCTGAAATATTTGAAAAGTTCAAAGAATTTCAATGTGAAGTAGAGAATCATCGTAACAAGAAAATAAAGTTTCTAGGATCTGATCGCGGAGGCGAATATTTGAGTTACGAGTTTGGTCTTCATTTGAAACAATGTGGAATAGTTTCACAACTCACGCCACCTGAAACACCATAGTGTAATGGTGTGTCCGAACGTCGTCACCGTACTTTATTGGATATGGTGCGATCTATGATGTCTCTTACCGATTTACCACTATCGTTTTGGGGTTATGCTTTGGAGACAGGTGCATTCACGTTAAATAGGGCACCATCTAAATCCGTTGAGACGACGCCTTATGAACTGTGGTTTGGCAAGAACCCAAGTTGTCGTTTCTTAAAGTTTGGGGTTGCGATGCTTATGTGAAAAAGCTTCAACCTGATAAGCACGAACCCAAATCGGAGCAATATGTCTTCATAGGATACCCAAAGGAAACAGTTGGGTACTTCTATCACAGATCCGAAGGCAAGATATTCGTTGCTAAGAACGGATCCTTTCTAGAGAAGGAGTTTCTCTCGAAAGAAGTGAGTGGGAGGAAAGTAGAACTTGATGAGGTAATTGTACCTTCTCCCCAATTGGAAAGTAGTTCATCACAGTTCACAGAAAGTAGTTCCAGTGATTCCTACACCAATCAGTGAGGAAGCTAATGATGATGATCATGAGACTTCAGATCAAGTTACTACTGAACCTCCTAGGTCAACCAGAGTATGTTCCACACCAGAGTGGTACGGTAACCCTGTTCTGGAAGTCGTGATACTAGACTATGATGAACCTACGAACTATGAGGAAGCGATGATGAGTCCAGATTCCGCAAAATGGCTTGAGGCCATGAAATCTGAGATAGGATCCATGTATGAGAACAAAGTGTAGACTTTGATTGACTTGCCTGATGATCCGCAAGCCATTAAAAATAAATGAATCTTTAAGAAGAAGACCGACACCGATGGTAATGTTACTATCTACAAAGCTCGACTTGTTGCAAAAGGTTTTCGACAAGTTCAAGGAGTTGACTACGATGAGACTTTCTCACCCGTAGCGATGCTTAAGTCTGTCCGAATCATGTTAGCAATTGCCACGTTTTATGATTATGAAATCTGGCAAATGGATGTCAAAACTGCATTCCTTAATGGATATATCAAAGAAGAGTTGTATATGATACAACCAGAAGGTTTTGTCGATCCTAATGGTGATGACAAAGTGTGCAAGCTCCATCGATCCATCTATGGACTGGTGCAAGCATCTCGGAGTTGGAGTATACTCTTTGATGAAGTGATCAAAGCATATGGTTTTATACGGACTTTTGGAGAAGCCTGTATTTACAAGAAAGTGAGTGGGAGCTCTGTAGCATTTCTAATATTATATGTAGATGACATATTGTTGATTGGAAATGATATGGAATTTCTGGATGGCATAAAAGGATACTTGGATAAGAATTTTTCAATGAAAGACCTCGGTGAAGCCGCTTATATATTGGGCAACAAGATTTATAGAAATAGATCAAGACGCTTAATTGGACTTTCACAAAGCACATACATTGATAAAGTTTTTGAAGAAGTTCAAAATGGATCAGTCAAAGAAAGAGTTCTTGTCTGTGTTATAAGGTGTGAAGTTGAGTAAGATAAAGTTTTTGAAGAAGTTCAAAATGTATCAGTCAAAGAAAGGGTTCTTGCCTGTGTTACAAGGTGTGAAGTTGAGTAAGACTCAATGCCCGACCACTGCAGAAGATAAAGAGAAAATGAAAGTCATTCCCTATGCTTCGGCCATAGGTTCTATCATGTATGCAATGCTGTGAACCAGCCTGATGTGTGCCTTGCTACAAGTCTAGCAGGGAGGTACCGAAGTAATCCAGGAGTGGATCACTGGATAGCGGTCAAGAACATCCTGAAGTACCTGAAAAGAACGTAGGATATGTTTCTCGTTTATGGAGGTGACAAAGAGATCGCCGTAAACGGTTATGTCGATTCAAGCTTTGACACTAATCCGGATGACTCTAAGTCACAAACCGGATACATATTTTTGTTGAACGGTGGAGCTGTTAGTTGGTGCAGTTCCAAGCAGAGCGTGGTGGCGGGATCTACGTGTGAAGCGGAGTACATAGCTGCTTCAGAAGCAGCAAATGAAGGAGTTTGGATGAAGGAGTTTATATCTGATCTAGGTGTAATACCTAGTGCATTGGGTCCAATGAAAATATTTTTTGACAACACTGGAGCAATAGCTTTGGCGAAGGAATCCAGGTTTCACAAGAGAACCAAGCACATCAAGAGACGCTTCAACTCCATCTGCGATCAAGTCAAGGAGGGTGACATAGAGATTTGCAAAATATATACGGATCTGAATGTCGCAGATCCGTTGACTAAGCCTCCTCCACGAGCAAAACATGATCAGCACCAAGACTCCATGGGTGTTAGAATCATTACTATGTAATCTAGATTATTGACTAGTGCAAGTGGGAGACTGAAGGAAATATGCCCCAGAGGCAATAATAAAGTTGTTATTTATATTTCCTTATATATCATGATAAATGTCTTTTATTCATGCTAGAATTGTATTAACCGGGAACTTGATACATGTGTGAATACATAGACAAAACAGAGTGTCCCTAGTATGCCTCTACTAGACTAGCTCGTTAATCAAAGATGGTTATGTTTCCTAACCATAGACATGTGTTGTCATTTGATCAACGGGATCACATCATTAGGAGAATGATGTGATGGACAAGACCCATCCGTTAGCTTAGCACTATGATTGTTTAGTTTTATTGCTATTGCTTTCTTCATGACTTATACATGTTCCTCCGACTATGAGATTATGCAACTCCCGGATACCGGAGGAACACCTTGTGTGCTATCAAACATCACAACGTAACTGAGTGATTATAAAGATGCTCTACAGGTGTCTCCGAAAGTGTTAATGGTGTTGGCATAGATCAAGAATAGGATTTGTCACTCCGAGCGTCGGAGAGGTATCTCTGGGCCCTCTCGGTAATACACATCATAATAAGCCTTGCAAGCAAATGACTAATGAGTTAGTCATGGGATGTTGTATTACGGAACGAGTAAAGAGACTTGCCGGTAACAAGATTGAACTAGGTATTGAGATACCGACGATCGAATCTCGGGCAAGTAACATACCGATGAAAAAGGGAATAACGTATGTTGTTATGCGGCTTGACCGATAAAGATCTTCGTAGAATATGTAGGAACCAATATGAGCATCCAGGTTCCGCTATTGGTTATTGACTGGAGATGTGTCTCGGTCATGTCTACATAGTTCTCGAACCTGTAGGGTCCGCACGCTTAACGTTCGATGACGATCGGTATTATGAGTTTATGCGTTTTGATGTACCGAAGGTAGTTCAGAGTCTCGGATGAGATCACGAACATGACGAGGAGTCTCGAAATGGTTGAGACATAAAGATTGATATATTGGAAGGTTATATTCGGACACCGGAAGGGTTCCGAAGTGTATCGGGTATTTTCTGGAGTACCAGGGAGTTACCGGACCCCCCCCCCCCCCCGGGGGGGGGGGGGTTATTGGGCCTCATGGGCCTAGTGGTGGAAGAGAGAAGGCAGGCCAAGGTGTGGCACGCGCTTCCCCTAGCTCAAACCGAATTGGACTAGGGACCTGCCCCCCTTTCCTTCTCTCCTTCCCCTTTTTCCTTGTTGGAATAGGAAAGGGGGGCCGAATCCTGCTTGCTACAAACCATTGTAACTGTGTCCAACTAGTTGTTAGGCATAACCTAGCAATAATCACCCTCTATTCCGGCATATACAACTCACCTAAAAGTGGTGGAGGAATATCCAGGGACTTTACGAGGCCGCCAATAAGTTGCATAGAACCTGTCGACTCGTAGCCAATCTCTACATGAGCGTGTTTGTTTTGATTCACCCATATAGCCCACATGACAGAAGTCTTGATCACTTCGCCCTTCTTGGTAATGAACGACGTGTCGAGCAAATCACTAAGCCCATGTCAGATGTAACTTTGGCAGCTTCAAAACGAAGAAATAACAGGCTAAATGACGATGCCGATGATCCCGAAACGTCCATCCCTTCCTTCGGGCTACCTACTATTATTGGGGATAAGGTGGGGCTTGTGGGCCTACCGGCAACCCCCTCCCATCGGGCTCCCTGTGGCGAGCCACCTGATACGTCTCTGTCATATCTACTTTTCCAAACACTTTTGCTCTTGTTTTGGACTCTAATTTGCATGATTTGAATGAAACTAACCCGGAATGACGTTGTTTTTAGCAGAATTGCCATGGTGTTGTTTTTGTGCAGAAATCAAAGTTCTCGGATTGACCCGAAAATTTACGGGGATTTTTTTATGAAATATATTTAAAGAAATATTGGTGTTAATATATACCAGACGGGGGCGACCCAGGAGCCACAAGCTCAGGGGGCGCACCCACCCCCCAGGGAGCGCCATGCGAGCTTGTGGCCCCCCTGGACCTCCGACAACCCTAACCCTGATTCCATATATACTATCCGCCAAGAAAAAAAATGAGGGAGAAAGATTCATCACGTTTACGATACGGAGCCATCGCCACCTTTTGTTCTTCATCGGGAGGGCTAATCAGGAGTCTGTTCGGGGCTCTGGAGGGTGGAATTCATCACCGTCGTCATCACCAACCCATCCTCGCCGCCAACGGCCAACTTCGTGATGCTCACCGCCAGGAGTAAGTAATTCCTACACATGCTTGCTGGACGGTGGTGGTGTTGGATGAGATTTATCATGTAATCGAGTTAGTTTTGTTAGGGCTTGATCCCTAGTATCCACTATGTTCTGAGAATGATGTTGCTATGACTTTGCTATGCTTAATGCTTGTCATTAGAGCCCGAGTGCCATGATTTCAGATCTGAACCAATTACGTTTTCACGAATATATGTGTGTTCTTGATCCTATCTTGCAAGTTATATGCACCTATTACATGTTATGATCCGCATACCCCAAGGTGACAATACTTGGGATTCTTTCCCGTGATTACCGTAGTTTGAGGAGTTCACGTATTCACAAAGTGCTAATGCTTTGTTCTGGTTCTCTATTAAAAGGAGGCCTTAATATCCCTTAGTTTCCTTATGGATCCCACTGCCACGGGAGGGGAGGACAAAAGATGGCATGCAAGTTCTTTTTCATAAGCACGTATGACTAGATACGAAATATATGACGTAATTACATTGATGAATTGGAGCTTGTTATGTGTTGTTCTAGGTTATAACTGTTATATGATGAATGCCATCCAATGCAATTATCCATCACTGATCCAGTGCCTACGCTTTTCATATATTGATCTTTGTTAAGTTACTTTCATCGTTTCTGTTGTTACAATCACCACAAAACTGCTACTGTTTTTGGTACTATTACTATTGATACCATTACCATTACTATCAAACTACCATACCACTTTGCTACCGATCACCTTGCTGCAGATATTAAGTCTTCCAGGTGTGACCGACCTGACAACTCAACTGCTAATACTTGTGAATATTCTTTGGCTCCCCCTGCGCCGAATCAATAAATTTGGGTTGAATACTCTACCCTCGATCCCCTATACTTGTGGGTTATCACCACCCCATGTGTATGAAACCGTCACTGAATCCTTGAACAAAATGGCATGACCACATGCAATGGGAGCATGAAATAAAGACCTTACATCGTTGGCACACATAGGACATGTAGATGCTTCCATAGTATGTCTTCATCTCATCTCCCCATAAGATGGAAACATGTTCTTAATCACTCACCACCAGAATATCCCGATCTTCGACTGGATTCATAACTTCCATAATGCCTTCAATGTCTCCACACCATCAGTGGAACTACTCGGTAAACCTTGACTAAAAAACATCTCATCAACATCGCTGGGTATGCGAACCTAACCGAGAACACACATGATTGCTCCCATCCCGAGGCCAAAAACCATCCGCTATTACTCTCAACCGCGACATACATAAGATTGCCTCTACATTTGGAGAAATGAAGACTGACCAAATGAGATCCACATCCCATCCCCCAATGCTGGCATCAATGAGGTCCCCCACCAACTGCACGATCTCATCCGAGATTCAACACAAGGGCCTCGTTGTGAGAATTCCGTCAATCCACTTGTCCTACCATATTGATGTTGCTAAACCATCCCTAACACACCTAATCAGGCCCTCCATCAACACCTTTCTCCTTCTCCTTGTATAATTGCCTCCCATGTCAGAGTGGAACTTTGAGGACAACTGACTTGTAAAAACTCTCCATTGAAGTAGTAGGTCCCTTTATGACTGATGCACACAAGTTGTCGGGTTGCTCCAACGGCCTACATGCTTGCTTATCAAGCATTGCATCATTGAAGATTCGCCAATCTCGGAAACTGAGCCTTCCTATAAATTTTGAAACATTCATCTTATCTCGTGCTTGCCAATGCATGCCTCTCTTATCGTGTGATCCTGCTAACCAGTACTTGGCGATAATCGTCATCCCTTCTTTGCATAACCAATGGGGTATCTCACAAAGAACCATATTTTTTCTAAACAAATGAGGATGCGTGTGGACATGTCTATGTCTATGTGGATAAATGAAAATGGCATTTCATGCACTGCCCTTAGTGACGCCTTTAACTGTCCCATTTTGAAGATAAAATGGGTGATCTCGTAGTCGGTTCCACTGCCCGCCATGTCGGAGAAAGCCGGAGATCATTACATAGGAGTTTGGGAGCGGACTGGAGTGGGCTAAGTGGCTAGGGTTCGGTCCAGGATGCGAATATGGATGAATATATGTAGGGTTGAGGTGGGCCAAGCGTGCGTCGGATCCGACGTGGCGGATGTGTCCGAGCGGCCATATCCGCCCCATATATGGTCTTGTATGGGGGTGTCAGTCTACTCGAACATTTCAGCTAAAATTTGCCAGGGCCGGTTAGGTGACAATTTTTTGTTCGGGCAGGCCACCCGAACGTTTGGGTCAGATATCGAAGCTTGGGTCAGATATCGTCTAACATGCTAACAAATAAATGTTTCACTAAAATATTATAATATCATTTACGCAAAAGAATTATGATGCTCCCTTCGATCCAACTAAAGCTGCGACAAGTAATATGGATCAGAGTAGTAGTGTTTTTAAGGGAATATTATTATGATACTATTATTGCAGTAATTTTCTGTAATATATCCATCCGCAAAACGTCCCACGAATTACCGGTGTACCAGGAACTTTATGTTTTCATTCATGGGGATGCATGTGCAACTATTAGACTTGTAGAGGACACGCATGCATTAAACCCATTCCTTAATAAAAGAAGTGCCCACTCTGAAATTCCCCTAGTACCTTTTATTTTTGCTCTCTCGGCTTCATACTTCAATCCCATATTCCCCATGTAGAGTAGCAGCTATATCCATTAGCCCCCCTCCCCTCTCTCCTCTCCCTCCACCAGCTCGGTGTTTGCTCTCTCGCAACTTGGCTCAACTTCCAGTGGCAATAGCAGAGGCAGACGCAGCGGCAGCCCGCGATCGATCCGTACCGGGTTCGCTGGTGGGATCGACGATGTCGGATCAGATGGATTCCGGCATAAAGCTCTTCGGGCGGGTGATCCCGTTGGTTCCCGACGCTGCGCCTGGGCCGCCGGAAGCGGAGGCGACGGCCGGCTCCGAACACCCACCGCCGCCGCCACCGGAGTCGGAGGTCGAGCCAGAGGCTGATAATAAGGTTAGCTCAAGGAGGGATTTTGTTTGATCGACAATTTCAATATGCATGTTTCTCGGTTTCCGTGTGAAATCAAGGAGGCGCACCTTCATCTCATCATGTTTAGAGTCTGCATATTGAAAAATACTTATAATAAAAAAAATGTTTAGAATCCAGCGATCGAATTGGAGAACGAGGGTGGATTCGAGGTTTAGAATTTTAGAGTGGACTCGAGGTTTAGATAGACGGCGAGGATGTGCATGCTGATCAGGTAACCCGCAGGATGATAAAATAGACTGGGTTTGGATCTCAGAATGGATAGGTCCAAAAGTACAGGGCCATACACAGTTGGACGTCGGTGTCTCCTATCTGGGCTCCATCTTTGTTTCCAAAAAAGCTGCTGCGAAAGGTCTCCTAGCTGTGGGGATCGGAGGTGCAATAATTGTACTACCATGCTGTGAGTGAGATGCTGATTAATGGGGACTAATAATCGTCTATTCATTTTTATACTATACTACTCGGAGTTACTAATCTCTGAGTCAACGGTAATAGCCATCTGATCAAGATACTACTGTCATAGTTTTGCACTTGAACAAATCTTGATGACACAATCGAACATTTGTTTTAAAGTAGCTTAGAAATAGTTATTTCTCGGTCGCCTGGGAACCAGCAAACCATTTTTGTATATCCTTTGCCTCCTTTTCTTCCCATTTTTGTTACTCTTTATTTCGATAAGATAAAATGAAGATGAACATGGAATTATTACCATACCTGGAGTAAATTGAAAAGTTAGCTATCGCTTCCATTTGGTGCATGAACAGAAGATGGCATACCACATGTTGCCTACATATAGGTGGCTGGGTGAGGACACAACAGAGTTGGTAGGGTGTTGTCATGCTGCTTCCTCAGAAGTGGTTATCCGTTAAGAGTGCAGAGTAAGCCATCCATGCAAAATTCAGCTTGTTTTGAGCACGCGGTGGTCCTTCAAGGGGCTTCTCATCTTCATTTGTTCAAGAGTGGTCACCTGGAGGCTTCTATTTTGAACACCAGGCCTAGAATACCTTGATCTTGTTAAAGCAGGGCACGGAAAATTTGTATGTCATATTATATGTCACCATGTGCAATACAGTACATCTTTGTTTGTTCTTTTCTGGCCCAACTTACAAGTGTCTATTGCCGTTGCACTAAGCTGATCGAATTTCGATTTTGTGTTCAAGCAGCCGAACTTGAACCCCGTAATGAATTTCTGCGGATTTCTTAACGCTGTCTTACCGTGGTTAAATGCGCACGCTATGTTAGTTTTGGTTAGTATTTTTGAGGACGCAATGCCTCCAAGTTTTCTGTGTGTGGACTGTGGAGTGGTAACATAACCAATATCTCGGATCTTTTGTTAGCCAATATTGTCCCCTATGAAGACTATAGTTGATCTGATTTATGATCATGTTTTAGACCTGTTGGTGCATCTGCAGAAACATAATGTTCTCACCTCTGTAAGATGTTAAATATAGTAAGTTCAGTTTTGTTTGAGTTGAAGTACTCTTTTAACAGTATCTCGTGTTGCAATTTCATAGGAACAACACAAAGAAACAGAAGACAAAGGCGATAGCGAAATGAAGGTGGACGCGCCAGAAGAGAAAGATGATGGTGGAATGAAAGGTGATGAACTAAGGGAGAGAAAAGATGACGAAATGGAGGTTGATGCACCACAAGCCAAACAAAATGCAGAAACTGCCAGTTTATCTACCTTGGACCATAAGAAAGACAACCAAGCCCAGATAAGCAATGCTGAAGAGAAAGCGGCATCCGACCTGAAGGAGGAGAATGAGAAGAAATCAAATGACGAATCAGGCCAGGATAAGGTGCTCAAGAAGCCAGATAAGATTATTCCTTGCCCTCGGTGCAACAGCATGGATACAAAGTTCTGTTATTACAACAACTACAATGTTAATCAACCAAGGCACTTCTGTAAGAATTGCCAAAGGTATTGGACTGCAGGGGGGACTATGAGGAATGTACCCGTCGGTGCCGGGAGGCGCAAAAGCAAGAATTCAGCGCTGCACTACCGTCAGTTGTTGATGGCCCCTGATTGTCTGCTGGGTTCTAGAGTAGACATCTCTGACACAGTGAACCCAGAAGTCCTTGCATCTCTACCTTCCATCCCGACACAATCAGCCAGTAGAAATGAAACAGTTCTCAAGTTTGGGCCTGAGGTGCCGCTTTGTGAATCGATGGTATCGGTGCTGAACATTGAAGAGCAGAATGTGACCAATGCTGGATCTGTACCAAGAGATGAAACCAGGGAAGATAACTCGTGTACATCGTCTACCACATCAAACAATGGGTTACCTGCAAATGCAGTCCCGCCTGGTCAGAACGGAGCGCCTGTTTACTGTAATGGGGTTGGTCCGGTGCCTCAGTATTACCTTGGAGCTCCTTTCATGTACCCATGGAGCATGGGGTGGAACAACCTTCCTGTCATGGTGCCGGGTGGGAGTATGCCCGAGTCTGCTTCCCCATCAGAAAGCTGTAGCACAAGTTCAGCGCCATGGATGAACTCTCCCATGATGCCAGGCTCAAGGCTTCCTGCACCCCCGTTTCCATATCCTCTTGTTCCGCCTGCCCTCTGGGGTTGCTTACCAAGCTGGCCAGCCGCGGCATGGAACACACCATGGATCGGGACCAACGGGTGCATATCTCCGTCTGGGTCAAGCAACAGCAGCTGTTCAGGCAATGGGTCTCCTACTCTGGGGAAGCATTCCAGGGACTCCTCCAATCCACAGAAAGATGACAAGGAGGAGAAATCACTGTGGGTTCCCAAAACGCTCCGCATCGATGATCCCGACGAGGCAGCGAAGAGTTCCATATGGGCAACTCTTGGCATCAAACCTGGAGACCCTGGCGTCTTCAAGCCTTTCCAGTTCAAGGGTGAGAGCAAGGGCCAGCCAACAGATGCACGCCCTGCTCATGCTTTACAGGCGAACCCCGCAGCGTTTTCTCGGTCACAGTCCTTCCAGGAGAGTTCTTAAACTGATGGCTGTTGCCTATCTAATACATTTTGGCAACACAGCTTGCCCTGTAGTAAAATTGTACATAATATAGTATAGCTTTGTGATATTGGAGAAGACCAAAGGAGAGCTTTTTGAATAGCCACTAACCTGCAGTGGAGCTTGCAAAGAGCTTTCACGATAACTTACTTAAGAGGTGTGTACTGTAAATATTTGACAAACTGGTTATGTAACAATGTAATTAGGTTAAGTCAGGAGTACAATCACCTGGTTTGCCGCTCCTATTATTCTGGTGCGAGTTGTAACAATTTAAACATTGCTACTGATGAAGACTATTTGTAGCATCAAATAAACGGTTTGAGATGTCGAGCACTGTTGCTCCTTTCCAGATAATTATTCCAGTGTCTTTACAGATAATTATTCCAGTGTTTTACCTTATATGTAATCGACCAATTTGAAGTTTCTTGTCTATATATGCAGACCTTTTTATAATTATTTCTCAGGAAGCAACAAAACAAATCAACAATGTATGCCCAAATAGTTTCACGGAGCAGTTAAGCTCAGTACATAAGAATTATCAAAAATTGCAACATCTGTTAACACAATTTCTGCTCATGAGATACACAGGTTTTACACAAGTGAGGTGAAAATGCAAACAGAGCAACTCCTCGATCACCAAACCTTGGTTCTTAAAAATTCAGATCGACATTTTCATCGTCCTACGGATTAGGCTGGTATAGCACAAATACAGTCGGGTGACGGTGTTAGAAACATCCTAGCTAGAAGTCTAGAGTGCGTAGAAGCGTCAGGCGTCGTAGGAAGAACATCCAATGTGATAGGCTTCCTGATGATCTGAACCAATGCTTGAGATCTGGTGGTAGGGGCGGTGAACCGGAGGTAGAAGCAAAGCCAAAGACTTGTCCATTAGCAGAAGCCGTCGACATTTACTGCATGACAAATAATGCAGTGTTACTTGTCTGTACAGCAGAAATGGTTGATGATGATATGATGCAAATCAAGTTACATATCTAAGGGGATTACCTGCAAAGTTTTGTAAATAGAGTCTGATAATCAGCAATCCAACGCTGCAAAAGGTTTGCATCTGTTAGTACTTAAACAAAAGCAAGGTAGAATTGTTGCTATGGATTTCTAGCGATAATTTTTTGCAAAAACTGGACTACTGCCCTAAAGTATATTTATCTCAATGACAAAAATTTGTTGCAACTCACCAATAATATAGAAAGTGCTTTACTGGGCTCCACACTGATGAAGTACTGCAATGCCTTGTCAGCATGCTCCTACATAATCACAACAGCACACCCATGCTTCACTTCGAATGCCTCTTATGGGAACAAATAATCAGCTCAAAGAACATAAGGAAGCATTTACCGTCACATGCTTAAAGACGTGATGCACCGACAAGCCTCTCGCATGAAGGTAGCTTCCTCCCTAACAGAAGATAATTGCATCTGTCAGAAATAATATCTTGCCCACTCGTTATCAACAAGAATGCTCACTCTGCCTATTAAGTGTACATGGGAACATGCTAACACACAGAAAGTTATCTTGCTACATAAGCAACTACTCTGTAGATGACTCAACTTTGTACTAAAGTTAGTACAAAGTTGAGTTATCTATTTTAGAACGGAGGGAGTATATGGTATCGGGTACTCGTTCCAGTTCACAAAAAAGTGGTGTTTTTGACATACCTTCGGTCAAAAATTTACAACTTTGACTGCCAGACCATTTAACATATTTCGATCGGAAACTTGAAAAATCATATGTACATATTTGTCTCGAAAAGTATTTCCAAAATATTACATCTTTCTTGGGTTTACGCTTGTACTATCGTAAAAGTTAGTGGTTAAAGTTTTATCTTAAGACTGTCCAAGTCGAATACATCAGTTATTTCTGGACTGGAGACAGTAGTGAACACACTTCTTGCACCAGTGCTTGTCTGCTTACGCTAAACTCAAAATTGTGATGAATCATGAATGGAGTCAACTTTTGGATCCTTACCTCAGTGGGAGAGAAGAATGCCACAGCATCAGGATCAACAGATCCTGCAGGATGCAATGACACTACAACTCTAAATATTGAAGGAACCAGCAACTCAATTACTGCAACCTGATCTATCGGAGTCGTCACAGAACCAGGTCCCGTTTTCCCCATATTTTGCAGGTTCAGCTCCTTAGATGGATCCACAAAGTCATCATCCATCAGAGATGCTAATGATGAGGCTCTTTTTGACCAATCTAAACGGCGATACGTGGATATTTTCATGTTGGGTACTTCATTCTCTAGATTCTTAAGTATCTCAGACAAAGTTTTTTCTTCCAGCTCTCCATTGCCCGCAGGCATCCTTGGCCTTTTAGCAATACCAGATTCAGCATCATGTAGATGGTTAAGAACTTCATCTTCTAGATGAGGAAAGAATCTTCTTTTCTGGTCAGTGAAGGCCTTGAGAGCTAACCTGAAAACAACATTGAAACAAGATGAATCCCAAAGCAAAAGCTTCCTCCCAAGTTTTTTATGTATATAGCACTTAGAAATTGTATGCATGAAAAAACAAGAAATAACATCGGGAGAGCAATTTCTCCATTTAGGCACGAACCAGCACGCGCACAATCATATATAGAGGGAGCGAGGGAGTGAGAGATCCAGATATTATCATCGTATTTTAGAGAGTTACAATATACAAAAAACATTCAATATACATTCAATTGATTGTGTGGTTGGCCATGTTCACCAAGGCGCTAGGAGCTAGTCGGGCTGTAAAACAGTGCCTAGCACCTGGGTGGGATAAACTGGCTAGGTGACAGGGCGTCGCCTAACATGAAGGTGTGCTTGTCAGTAACCTTTTAGCGCACTGATGGTTGGTGAAGGTGTCGCACGCCACTCTCCTAGATAAGATCTATCGTATCACCTCCGGTGGTCCATGATTGCTGATCCAGCTCACCTCTTGGCGGATGTGGAAACCACACAAAAGTGCATAGAGACCAGGTGTCCATCATCCGTTAAACACTATCAAAGTAGAAGTACAGTTCGGGTGACATCGTAACCTCATTGTTTGGTGCATAGAGACCAGGTGTCCATCATCCGTTAAACACTATCAAAGTAGAAGTACAGTTCGGGTGACATCGTAACCTCATTGTTTGGTTCCGCAGACATTGTGTTCCCAGTGGTTTTTTAAGGCTTGCACATATACTTTTCTAATCTGAACACATGTTTTTCTACATTTTCCCGAAAAAAATGTTGCACATCAATAGCAAATCAAGAGTAAAGCAAACATCATGGAAGTAATGAATTTCACCTAGTTCTGTCAACAGCTGATGCACCAGCTTGGCCTGCCAATTGACGCTTCCAAGCATATGCCACAACAGCACCATCTGGGCACACAAGTGGCATGTGCAAGCCCCATGAATTTCCTCGAGCTTTAAGGGCCCCATTTAGAACACCAGACTCTTCCAATTGCCTTGCTAACATAAAATAAAATAAAATGAATTAATCACCACAAAAGAAATGTTAAAAAGGAAGACATGATACTTCGGATACAGTTGAACCTTTAAATGACTATCCCCCAACTGTTGATGAAAAAAAATGTGGGATTACAAATGAAAAGTTCGAAAGAATCAAAGAAATTTTGGTACGGATGCACATAACCTATGATGTCCTTATGCATATAAATGGTTAATTCAGTTCAGTAGGAGAACAGTGTGACTAACTCATAACTTACAAGTATGCTGATGAACTATATTCACGTTGGTTTCAGATACCTTTATAGCTTTCATCTCCCATAAGTCAAATCACATGGCTTATTAGTCTTGTCTAGTAACTTCAGAGCTTTCTCAAAACATAACTCATGTATGTAAAACTACAACTAATTAACAAGTAACTTCACAGCTTCATAAGGATTGACAACTCGCACATCTAAGATGTGCAGGTGGATAAGTAGATTATATTTCCGCAGCCGTTCATGCGCCGTACAGGCAGTACCACAAAGCAGACTATCAAACTGTTCACAATTTCCTATCCAATACAAAAATTACAGGGCTCACTGAACATGATAAATGTTGCTCAGATGAAATAAGTTTGTACGACGGCTATCTAGCGTAACATTATGGCCGTGGGTTGCACTGAAGCAATAGCTGCTAAATGCTAGTTCTAGCCACAGCAGTTAAACAAAACAGCCAGGTATAAAACATGTGTTATACAGAATTACCCCAATTTAATAGATCTTGCTATGTCTCCAGAAAAGGCCACAAAGAGCTAAAACATCTAGATCAAAGTCGAGTGGTTAAGCAAAACATAGACCTGACTACCTGAGAGGCTTAGGCAAGGAACATTACTGAGATTCTGTCAAAATCAGAACACAATCTCATTTTGAACTTCTCAATACATTTGTTCAAATTGTCTCATGGATTATCACTTTTAAAGAATATTTTACACGAAATGTTTTCCTTGTTGAGGCCAAACTAGGCCAAGCAGAAAAAAAGAAGATCAGAATCTAGCTGACAGTAACTCTGTCTAACCAAATTACCTTTAAAGTCTAAACATGACCAGCGAAAAAATAGCTATAGAATTCAAAAGCACGATATGCGTATCTAGGGGAATGACCAAATCCTCTAAGAGTGACAATTTTATTGCAAAGTCAGCTAGGCAACTCAAATTAGCTTAGCCAGAATCACAGGCATCAATTTCCCCAACATAATATAAACATGTACTACTTTCCACTATCTCAACACTGTCCTGATTTAGATTTAGGGCATAGGCATACGGCCTCCCCTAGGCATACCGGCAGAAGATGGGACAGTGGCTGTTGTCCACACGCTTCAGAAACCATCCCAGCGGAAATCCGTTTCCCAAACCAAACGATACGAACCACCCAAGGGAGCTCAAAAGAAGCTCCCAGATCAAGATGGAAGAAAGTGGGCGCGGGCGGAGTCGAGTACCTGCCGAGGGCGCGGAGGTCGTCGAAGTGGCGGTGCATGGAGATCTCCTCCTTGACTATAACATCCTCGTTCCTCTCGATGTGCTGCTGGGCGCTGTGCGGCGGCGCGCTGGCGGCGACAAAGAGCGCCTCGAGGAGGCGGTCCGCGCCGAGCCGGATGTCCGCGATGATCCTGCCCGCGCGGCCCAGCCGCTCCATCGCCTGCGCCACCTGCTTCGGCGGCGCATCCCCGCCCGCTGGCTCGTGCGCGCGCGCCGCCGCCGCCGGTGCGGCTACCGCCACCGTCGCCTGCGACTGCTGCATCATAATTTCTCCTCTGCTCGAGTAGACGCGAGAGTTGTCATGGTGGACTGGCTATACCTTCTGGCCATTTACTAGAGTCGGCCCATAGTTGGATGATGAGGCCCAAGGAGATCCGGTAAACCAAGCTCATGGGCCGTGTCTAAAAAAAAGCTCATGGGCCGATACCACCTCTGATTCAAATACAAGTGAGCTCGGATACAGCCCAGCATTAATAACCCCTAAAAAAAAAGTAAGCTTCCAGAAAGAAAAACCGCTTCACTGCGGCGCTTGAACGTTCCACTCCTCCCCACTCGCACTCCCACCGCGGCAGCAGCCAACCGCCGACCGCCATGGGCTTCTCCGGCGGCGAACCCCCTCCGCTACCGTTGCCGACGCTCGTTAAGCTCGGCCGCGTGATCACCGAGCAGCATGTGGACCGAATGCTCGCGGCGCTCCTCCGCCGCCGCAGGCACCGTCTCGTCGGCGCCCTCGCCTCTCAGGCGCTCGCCAACTCCCTGCGCCCCACCGCCCGCACCCACCTCCTTGCTGCCTCCGCGCTGCTCGACTCCGCGCTCCCCCATGACGCCGCTCGGCGTCTCGCGCTTGCCGGGCCGGCCTCCTCATCCCGTCGCCTCTGGGACGCGCTGCTCCGCCGGGCCTGCGCCCAGCGTGGCGACCCTCGCCTTGCGCTCGAGCTGCTCTCATCTGGTGTAGAGGATCACGGAGCTGTCCTTTCCCCGTCCACCTTTCGTGCGATTATATCTGAGTTGTGTGCCCGTGGGGACATGGCAGGGGCGCTCAAGGTGTTCGATATAATGACAGCGAGGGCGTGTCAGGTGGACGACCGTGTTTGTAGTGTGATCATTTCTGGCTTCTCCAAGGTCAGCAAGGCCGAGGCCGGCTTGGAGTTCTACAATAGAGTGAGGAAGGAGGCCAGAGGGTTTGATCCAGGCCTGGTGACACTGACTGCGGTTGTGAATTTGCTCGGGAGGCAGGGGAGAATTGGTGACGTGGCGGAGCTGATAAGGAAGATGGAACAGAAGGGTATGGTGGGTGATGCGATGTTCTATAGCAGCTTGGTTCATGGATACATGAGTAGTGGCCTGTTGATGGAAGGGTTCCGGGAGCATCGGTTGATGTTAGACAAGGGTGTTGCAGCTGATGTGGTTAATTACACTATTGTTATTGATGGGATGTGTAGAGAAGGTAGTGTGGAGAAAGTGAAAGGGTTCATAGATGAGATGGAGCGACGGGGTGCTAAGCCGAATTTGATCACTTATACATCACTTGTTGGTGGTTACTGCAAGAGGAATAGGCTAGAGGATGCCTTTTCCATAGTGAGGAAACTTGAACAAACAGGTGTAGTGGTGGATGAGTATGTATATTCAATTTTAATCGACAGTTTGTGCAAAAGGGGCGATTTGGATAAGGCTATATCTTTGCTTGGAGAGATGGAGAGCAAGGGGGTAAAAGCTGGGACAGTGACATACAATGCAGTAATAAATGGTTTGTGTAAGGCTGGTGAAACTACCAAGGCCGCGGAAATGTCTGAAGGTGTTACTGCTGATAACTTCACATATAGCACGCTGTTACACGGTTACATTAAGCAAGACGATACAACCGGTGTTATGGCGATAAAGGCTAGGCTTGAGAGTAGTGGGATTGCACTTGACGTTGTCACATGCAATGTACTTATCAAAGCATTATTTGTGATCAACAAGGTGGATGATGCCTGCAGCTTGTTTCATAGAATGCGTGATATGGGCTTAAGCCCTAATACTGTCACCTATCATACACTCATAGACATGATGTGTAAACTTGGGAATTTTGACAGGGCAGTTGAGTTGTTTGATGAGTACAAGAAAGATACATCATTCTCCAGTACTGTTGTTCACAATGGCCTGATTGGAGCACTATGTAATGGAGGAAAGGTCACCATTGCTGATCAAGTCTTCTATGATCTCATTCATAAAAAACTAAGGCCTGATTCCTGTACTTACAGGAAGTTGATTCATGCAAATTTTAAAGAAGGTGGTGAACAAGGTGTGCTGAATTTCATTCGTAAGATGGATGAATTAGAAATGGACTTGTTTTCATCTGTTTGCAATTATGCTTCTGATTTCTTAAGCACCAGGGATTGTTGCCAGGCAGCATTGTATGTTTACAAGATACTCAGAACACAAGCCCTTGCTGTATGTAGCAAAACATTCTACAAGCTACTCAAGAGCTTACTCCGCAATGGAAATGAACAGGTCGTAGAACCATTGTTAAGTGAGTTCATTAAGATTCATGGCCTGCATGAACCTAGAATGATTAATATGCTGTCTTGTCACCTTAGCAAGAAGGGTGTTGGTGAAGCTATTCGGTTTTCAAGTAAGATGAACAGTGGCAGCATTCCTATCAGTGTTCTAAGAGGAGCTGTCTTTGCACTAAAGAAAGAAGGCGAAATTCTGGATGCATATAATTTTCTCAAGGAAGCTGAACAAAGTGGTTTTTCTGTGGATCTGGCCATGTACTCTATAGTAGTGGAGGGCTTTTGCAAAGGTGGTTATCTTGAGAAGGCACTAGACTTGTGTGAAAGCATGAAAAGAGAAGGGATTCATCCAACCATTATCATCCACAATTCTGTTCTCAGTGGTTTGTGCCAGCACGGATGCTTTACTGAAGCATTCAGGCTCTTTAATTACTTAGAAAGAAGCGACATTCTTCCAACAATGATAACTTACACTATACTTATAGGTGCTTTGTGCAGAGAAGGTTTCTTAGATGATGCATATGAATTGTTTCAGAAAATGTCCAACAAAGGTATCAGACCCACTACCCGTGTTTACAACATGCTAATAAGTGGTTACTGTAACTATGGTTTAGCTGAGAAAGCGCTTGAGCTTATGTCTCATTTTGAGAAACTTTGTCTACATCCGGATGCTTTTACACTTGGTGCAGTTATTAGTGGGCATTGTATGAAAGGTGACACTGAAGCTGCATTAGGCTTCTTTAATGAATACCATTGTAAGGATATGGTCCCAGATTTTGTTGGATTTATGAGCCTGGTCAAAGGGCTCTATGCAAAAGGAAGGATGGAAGAGTCCAGGGGCATCTTGAGGGAGATGTTTCAGTCCAAACAAGTTGTTGAGCTAATAAACAACGTAGGATATGAGGTTGAAACAGAATCTCTTGTTGCTCTGCTGTCTTCTGCATGTGAGGAAGGGAAGATCGATGAGGTTGTGACTATCCTAAGTGAAGTGAGACTCATGTCTGTATCCTCTTCAGATTCTAATAGTTCTAATACACTTGGTCAGCTCAAGAAGTTGCAGAGAACTGATGATGCTTGTGATCCTAGAACAGATTCAGAACAAGTTCTAAGTTCAGCCGATTTTGATGTTTCTAGCAATTGCCTCCACGGAAGTTCCCAAGGCACATTGCAACCCATGACAGAGTCAAAGAGAACTGATAGTTTATGCACAGCAAGTGATAATTCTGATAATGACAATGGCAATTTGCTAGGGAAGTCTTTCTATGATGACTTTGACACATATTATCCTGCTATTGCTTCCCTTTGCTCGGAAGGGGAGCTGGTTAAGGCCAATAAGGCAATTGAAGCAATGATTCGGAATTCTGGTTAAGTTTGGTGACTGGTGCAATCTGTTAGGGAAGTTCTTCTGGCCCATTGTATCATCTTCTGTAGGCAAAGCAACTCTCGTAAGTACACCATATTCTTGCAGATATAACCGAGGCTTCATAATGCATCCTCGAGAATTTTGTTAATATGCGTTCTGTGTTTTGTAGGTGAAGCAAATATTTGTTGACAACTTGACATCACTGACCACCCCGACAGTTGGCAACAGAAGATCTTGTACACTGGGTAGGGCATGAGAAAGGAGGAAACCAGTGGCACTTCTTCGTGCAAGAAATGCTCTTAAACGACTAATCAGATCAACCGAGGGTAGTAAACTACTAGTAGAGCTACCAGGGCTTGGTGATTAAAAACACCACGGGAGAGAAAATGTTGCAAACAGAAAGCTTGTAAGAGCAACGGACCTGCAGGTAATTAGTTTAACTATATGCTCTTTGTTCCCTCATTGTCTTGTTATTTTCACTTTCTAGCCCTATTTGAATATATTTCCTTTGAAATCTTTGACAATGTAATGATGCACTTGTCTCCTGCTCCACATACAGATTCTGTAAATACATGTTAAAGCGGCTAGTCTGCTCCATTTGTTTCTGTACACATTTCTGAAAATGGCACCTTTAACATATGAACTGAACACAATCACCCTTGCTCTATACTTAGGTTTATGCGCCCGTTTGTTAGATGGTCTTTACTCTTACAAAGAACTTCTAATTCAATTGGGTGAGGTTAGCCCACAACTATCTGGGAACTGACCTGGTTTCAGATAAACATGATTAAAAAAATGATTGATTTTCAAGAAACATGTAATTTTGGGTGTTGTAAAGAAATATCATGAATCCCTTACACAAGAAGCTCAAAAAACTAATTCCCCAAAGCAACCAGTTTATGAAATGCCTTAGTTTGCTCCCAGCTTCTCTGGATGTTGAGCTCGTGGTTCTCAGCTAAGGAGTGATTTCAAGCATAGTCTACAAATAAATTCCTCTCTGCTGGAACCAAGTATCCTGTGCCGTAATGATTACACCTCTCGTCCATGAGTTCCAACAATACTAGTGTAGTATGAAAGCAGGAACTGAGGGTTTGCAATGCAAGTTGCCCTATACCTATCTGTTTGATGAAATATCAACATCACAGATCCTTGAATTTATTTTTGCAATCATGATTTGCATCTCTGATTACTACGGTGAAAGTGAAACTTGGTATGACTAGTGTACTGTGTGATAATTCCTTGCTTGCTCTTCCGATGAGCAAGGGAGGAGACTGGACTCCTCTTTTTTGGGCACTTCTCCTCACTTGCGCTTGTTCCAATTTGATTGACATCCTGCTTTCTCCAACGGTCATCAAAAGATAACTCTGCTGCTAGCTTTGAATAACTTGTGCTGAAAAGAATCACATTCACATGTACCTGATTTTCTTCATTTGGAAATTAGAAGGTTTACTTGTTTTATGAACCTAGTATGGCACAGCAATACGATGTGGTGTATCCTAGTGGTCATCAGCGCAAACTTGGTCAAGTCATATTTAGTTTTAGATCCATAACCGCCCGAGATATTTCTTGGAGGCATAACAAGATTGAATCAATAATTTATAAGTATCTTGAAAGATTTAACTTTTATTTATCCATTTTATTTTGACAGATGATAAATCTTGAAGGCAGCACAGCTGGAATACAACGAGAGCTGTTGAACAGTAGGTGGATGTGTACCACAAGTGGAATTTGGGAGTCAGAACTTGGTAAGTTATGTCAAACAACCAGTTCTAACGCAAACAAGTGAACTCAACTTATATATTGAATTATTATTACACACATTTCATAATGCAATTACATAACACAAATGATCAAGCGATTTCGAAAATTACAACCACACTTGCTTATTCAAACAAAATATGGCGCCAACTTCACACACAATTCAGCACTTACAGGAGCTTCAGTAACTCAGTGATAGTTGTTGAGCCTCCTGCAGTCCTTCCTGATCTCCCCCTGTGACCCGGTCAGTGGCATGATGTTGCCCATGTTCACCATCGACTGTGCAAAGTGCTGGAAAAATAGATGCACATCATTCGCGTACGCCTTCACGAGTGCTGCTGTCTCCGCGCTCTTGGTAAGCAGGACCTCATCAGAGCTGAGGAGACCCCTGCCAGCAAGGATGTTCTTGAAGTAGAAGTTGTCAAACTTAGTCGAGCTGACGATGTCGAGTGGGAAGAGATTGTTGTCGCCGCCGGAGCGGGGGCACCCCTGCCTTAGTTGCGCCGCGTAGGACACATCCAGTGTGCTGTCGGCCAGGCCGTTGCCCGACTGGTTGTACAGCCTCTGCCGGAAGCTGGTGCAGCGGGACAAACCAATGGTGTGGCCACCTGAGAGGGCGACGACATCGACGACGTTGAGACCGAGGCGCTTGAACTTGGTGATGATGGTGGGGAGGGTGTTGTTGGGGGCTGGAATGTCATTGTTGGAGCCCTGGATGCTCGCGCCCAGAGAGTCCCTCCGGCCGAGCGGCACGTCCCAGTAAGGGCCACCAACCTGCACGTTATTTTGGG
The DNA here is from genome assembly GCA_902687465.1 of Secale cereale. Lineage (NCBI taxonomy): Eukaryota > Viridiplantae > Streptophyta > Magnoliopsida > Poales > Poaceae > Secale > Secale cereale. The sequence goes on along the minus strand of LR738711.1, from coordinate 278,294,814 downwards.
TCCCAAAGAATCACAAATACTGGCTGCATTTTTAACTCGTGCTATATAGGAAAGAATTATTTTTGGTGTGCACATACGAGGACAGTAGAGTCACGGGCGGCGAGGGCGAGGATATCGGCGCAGGAGACAGTACCGGGGCAGGCTGTCTCAAGGGCGACCTTGATCTGGTCGACGACCTCGAACCCCCGGAGGGAGTTCAGATTGGGGTTGGATCCCTTCTCACTGACTATGCTGCTGCTGTTGTCCAGTAGCACGGATGCGTCACACCCCTATATACAGATGGAAAAGAAATCATGGTACGGGCTTGATCATGTCATCAAGACAATAATAAGTAGTGGTCGTATGGGCATTGTAGGCAAGCTATCTTAGCATTGGTAAAACTAAAAGTTAAGCCTAGGAACTACAGATTCTTCTATGTTACTGAGGACAAGGTTCCCTGTATGAAGGACAAATATAGCAAAATTAACACTTTGGGCATTTAGTTAAGCATTGGAACTGCTGTAAAGAAATAAAATGCATAGCTTATCATATTAGTCACAGACTCACAGTGATACTACATTGCAGGAACTATGTTCGGCAAGTATCATTGTAGCAGTGTAGAAACATGTAAAGGATACTGCAGCAAAGAGGAAACAGAGACCTTGACAAAGCAGTCATGGAAATGCAGCCTGACCAAGGATGCTGCCATCCTGGTCTCCTGGGCAACAGCCTGCGCCACGATGGATTGTACAATCTCCTTTGCCTTCGGGCAAGAGTGGTCGTAAAACTGTGGGAACAAGCCGTACCATGGGTTGGCACGTACGACACCAGCAAGGAGGGGACAGACAAGGCATAGCACCAGCAGGCAACTCATGGAAGTCGCCATGTAAGTGTCCTTTGCTGCACTTTGTTACACGCAATAGAAGAGACTTGTTATTTGTTTGGTTCTACTTCTCTTCGTGTGGGTTATGAGGTGCGGAATGGGGTGGTTTATATAGTAGGAGGATGGGGCGCATGTAGGGAAGAGAAAGGGTGGTTTCGGGAGAGAACTGTGAGATGCAGCAGGGCAGCTGGGTTGTCAGACGATGCGTATAGAATAAGTGAGCTGCCAGGCATTATGTTCAACTGCTTCGACAATAACTCTTCTATCAAGCAACTCCAATGGTTTAAATCATCTGATTTTCTTCCAAAGCGTTCTATGTCCTATGTCTTGTTTCGGTGTTCATTTCTACTACCTCCATCCAGGTTTATCAGTCCCCTTCGTAATTTGTGCAAAATTTTGACCAAAGATTTAACTGACAAAATGTTAGTGCATGTCGACAAAAAATATATCATTGGATTCGTATTTGAACATAGTTTTCTACTCCCTCTGTCCCAAAATAAGTGACTCAAAAGTGACTCAACTTTGTATTAAAGTTAGTACAAAGTTGAGTCACTTTTTTTGGGACGGAGGGAGTATGATATAATTTTTGTTCACATGCATGAATATTTTGTTAGTTAAATTTATGGTCAAAATTTGGCACAGATTACAATGGGGACCAATAAACCAGGACGGAGGTAGTAGTGTTGTAGTTACTCGAACTTAGTTTTGGTGATTTGGTAGACAAGTGTAGATGGAGATTCTTAGAAAAGTTTAAACTCGGTAAATATTTTATCGACAAGTTAAAATACAAATGCACACTGTAACACTGATGAAACATTGTTAGTGCCATCACCACTTGGAGAACAACAATTCCTATGAAAATTCTGCAAAGTTGCGAGTACAGAATGTCTACAACAAACATATCCATACACAATAGCTTTGGGAGGTAATCACATAAATTTGTGATCATGTAATTTCACCCCTTGTGACCATGCCTTGGAGCAGCGGTAAAGTTGTTGCCTTGTGACCATGAAGTCACGGGTTCGAATCCTGGAAACAGCCTCTTGCAGAAATGTAGTGAAAGGCTGCGTACAAAAGACCCAAAGTGATCGGACCCTTCCCCGGACCCTGCGCAAGCGGGAGCTATGTGCACCGGGCTGCCTTTTTTTAGTTGTACCCTTTGTGAGTTGGAATGTTACAGTGATTGAATCTGAATGTCACAGTGATTGGTTTGAATTACCATAGATCAGTCATCTGTCTGATGTCTTGCTTTAACCTTTTGCATCACGGTAGGCCCACCCCTAACAAACCACTCCCTAGACATGGCAATACATCATATATCATATGTGAAACCAAGCTGCCAGAGTACAAAAAATGGTGTAACCAAAAGCAAGTGTTTTGCTTCCTAATTAATACTGGTACTTTTGTTATACGTAAGTATCGTTACAGTAAGAAGGTATTGATTAATGCTAACACTGTATTTAGGGAGGGGTTTTATATTGGTCATCATGGGAATGGGGATTCGTATCCCACGCCTTTGGGGATAAAAGTATGCCGCTACAGCAGCGTGGTGCCTTAAAAGAAATACAGGTTTTCTAGATGAAGGGTAATGTCTAAGATCATTAGGACATTATTGTCGTGTCTTATCATAGAATCATGCTGAATTAGGTGACTTTTCCCACCTTACTGAAACTTTTCGATGGTTCATCTAATGGCCAAGGCCAGAGAACGTGTGTGACATGTTGCCTTCTGTACAGTCTGGGGCTCATTTCCCTAGCTAACACACGTGCATGGATGCCGATCAGGTCAAAGGAGATGTGCGATATTGTACCAACTTTGGAGGCACAGGATGCGTGATGAATCTGCGTTAGGTACTTGCATGGCCTACATTGATTGATGCCGGGAGCAGGTTCCTGGAAGTATTTTCAACTGTTCCTAAGTTTTGTCACTGGGCCCAGCAGCCTTGTTTCTCTGCACAGCACATAGCAGTGGCCGTTTCTTGAAGAAAACAACAGCTGTGGTTGTTACTGCCAGAGAGTCAGAGTTTCAGGGACTTTGCATATGACTTGCAGGTATGCTTATGCTACGTGTGTGCGTGGGGACCGTTTTCTGGTTCAGAAAGAAAAGTACATAAATGTGGAGACCAATTTGTGACCTAGCACTGTTTTTTTTTTTTGCAAATTAATATAAGCTAAACTAACATAGACAGAATGAGCATAAAGAAAATTCATATGAGCTAGGAGTTTTCAAGTATGTTGAACACATGATTCCTCCCCTTGGCATGTATCCCTACTGCTTAAAAACCTTAGGATGGAACTAAAGTGACATAAGAGTGCCTGCTCATTTGACTTCTGCTGTTAGGAGGATCCTGAGTCATAATTGTTTCCTATTCCCTTTCCCCCCATCTTCTCCCTACAATCAACTCTTAACTCCACATCAGTCATGCTTACTGTAGAAGTAAAAGGCAAATCTTGAACAGGTCCCACATGTTTCTTAGAAGTTAACCAACACAGATTTTCCAGTGTAATTGGCCAATGATTTCTTACAACTTTTTCCCTGAATAAAGGAGAATGATTGATTAGAGAGTGCCTTAATGTATTGTCTGATCTTCCCTTTACCAACCCTGGTCTGCTTAAGCAAGCTTTTGTAAAAAGAGAACATTATTAAGCAAAGCTCTTTCAAAGTACTCTCTATTTTCTCATTATTATATTTGGCCTCCCTATGATGTTACTTGACAGTTTTAGTAGGTGAAATCTACTTTTCTTGATGTTAAACATACTCAGTTAAGCATATAAGACTTTTGACCTGTGTTATGAAAAAGGGCTAGTATTTAATCAGATACATTAGCATAGACGCCTTGCTGATCATTGTTATCATACAGTAGGTTATACTGGTAGCCAAGTTGATCATTGCTTTGTTGATATCAGAGAAGGCCCTTAGCTTCCAAGACATGGTTAAAATTTATTTCCATGCTTTTCTTTTTCCTTTTGTGAAGTGTAGTTGGCTCGACTAAGGAGCGATGTGCTTCTGGAAACTAGTACTTTACGCATTGTGCTTTGTGAATATTTGACACCGTTGCTGCGTATCTGCTATGCCAAGTTTCAATGCATAAAAAGGAAGATAATAAAAGAAAAAAAAAAGAAGTAAATTTGGAGAAAAAGGAAAGATATATGTAGTATTACGAGTGTATAGAAGGATGCGGTTATTCCGCAGCTTAGAACAAATCTTAGTCACACTTCAATCTGGCAATAAATTAGGCCCCGTCGTTACACATGTGGTTATATCCTACTCTCACTATATGTAGTAATATACTCCTCTCTTATGTTTGATTTCCATAGCAATCAGATACACGTGTGACATACTCCCTCCGTCCGAAAATAGTTGTCATCAGAATGAAGAAAAAAGGATGTATCTAGAACTAAAATACATCTAGATACATCCGCTTTTATTCATTTTGATGACAAGTATTTCCGGACGGAGGGAGTACTTACTTTTACTTGCGTCATGCGGCATGCCGAGGCTTGCTGAAACAATTATGAAACGTTTGGAATTTCCTTGAATCTTCCTGGACATCTTGGAGCTTGCCTAATCACCCTCGGAAATAATATTGAACTACTTTCTGTACATGCATATCAAACATGCTTGAAAGTTCGTACAACTTGTTATGTTTTTTTTTTTTTTGAAACAAGGCAAAAGACTTGCCATTTTCATTGAATAAGAAGAAGATCAGAGTTTAGAAAAGAACAGGCCCGCATCAGCGGTAAAAAGGAGAAGCCTACTCTCGCGGCATGGAATTACACAAGTGTTTGGCTCCCGCCAACGCCCAGATAGACGCTTCGTCTTTAATAGCTCGCACCAGCACTGCCACCGGCCTCGCCTTGGCCTTGAAGACGCGCGCATTTCGCTCATTCCAGAGCTCCCAACAAACAAGGTGTAGGGCGGAGGCCAAGGCTCGCGTTGGGAGCGCTTTGTTGGCTAGAAGTCTATCCCACCAAAGCCTAACCGTGTCAAAGGTCCACCAATTGGCAGTGTCAACATGGAGATGCAGCCATGCGAGGACCTCTTTCCAAACTCGAACGGAGAAGCGGCACTTGAACAACAGGTGTGCCGCCGATTCGCGCACTTGGTCACAAAGCGGGCAGCGGTCACAATTTGGCCACCCACGGCGCTGAAGCCTGTCCGCCGTCCAAATCCGGTTTTGTAAGACCAACCAAGCGAAGAATTTGCACTTTGGAGGCGCCCAAGCCTTCCACACAATGCTTTGCAAGTTGGATTGCACAAGCCCAGCAAATTGAGCCAAGTAGGCCGTTTTGGCAGAGTAAGACCCGTCACTGGAAACTTTCCAAAGGATGGTGTCAGGAACCCCATGCTGAAGGTTGACGGGAAGAAGCATGTTCCACAGAGCATGAAATTGCTGAAGGTGGTCAAGCGTTAGACCTGCGCTTGTGTCGATCCAGTTCACCCAATTATCGTCCCTTAGAGCCAAAGCCACAGAACCAAGCTTCTTTCTGGAAAGCTCGTAGATTTTTGGAGCAATGTCTTTGGGCCGGATGCCCTGCAGCCAAGAAGACTCCCAGAAGGTGGCCTTGGAGCCATCTCCAATGGTTACCGTTGTGAGAGCCGCAAAAATGTCTCGGTCATCCTTTTTACAAGGTAGCTCCGACCCACACCAAGCCCTTGGTGGGTTGTCCCACTCAAGCCAAAGCCACCTGAGCCGAAGAGCGGTGGCGAACTTTTTCAGATTAAGGATACCCAGGCCCCCAAATTGCTTAGGTCTGCAGACGTGATCCCAGTTGATTTTGCATTTACCACCAGACACAGCGTCAGAACCAGCCCAGAGGAAAGCTCTCCGCAAGCTGTCCAGTTTCAGAAGAACCTCCACCGGGATGTCCAAAGGGGTGATATGGTAGATGGCGACCGCCGTGAGGACGGCTTTGACCAAGGCCATTCGGCCCGCAATAGCCACATGCCTCCCTCTCCATGGTGCAAGCTTCTCGGCTGCCTTGTCTTCAAGGTGCAGCAAATGCATCCTTTTGAGCCGCCGGATCGCAAGCGGAAGGCCAAGGTAACGGATTGGAAACGCTGATCGGCAGGCCGGGAAGAGCTGAAGGATGTCATCAAGGTCTAGGCTGTCACACTGGATGGGGGAAACCAAGCTCTTCGCACAATTAGTGATCAGCCCCGTTGAGTCACCAAAGGAGGAGAGCGTGCTCGCAATGAAGTTGACATCCTCCTTGATCGGGGCACAGAAAATCGCTGCATCATCAGCATAAAGTGAAGCCCTAATGCCCGAGAAGTGTCTGCCAAGCGGGTGCAGCAGACCTTGGGAGGTGGCCTTTTCCAAGATGTGGTGCAAAGGGTCAATGGCCAGCACAAAGAGCAACGGCGAGAGAGGGTCACCCTGACGGAAACCACACCCATGCTTGATCGGGTCCCCAGCCACACCGTTGAGTAGGACCCTGGAAGAGGCCGTAGATAGAAGAGTCGACACCCACCCTTTGAAACGAGTCGGGAAGCCATGGTGGGTTAGCAGCTCCATTAGGTAGTCCCACTTCACCGAGTCGAAAGCCTTCTTAATGTCAAGCTTGAAAAGGAGCATAGGAGTCTTTTTGCGGTGAAATTTCCTCGCCAAGTTGCGGACATATAGGAAGTTGTCATGAATACTCCTTGTTTTGATGAACGCACTCTGCGCAATGGAGACAATATTGTTCATGTGGCCGGCCAGACGAGAAGCAAGGATTTTGGCAATGAGTTTTGCAACGCCATGGATCAGGCTAATGGGTCTGAAGTCTGAGATGTCTTCAGCGCCCTCCTTTTTGGGGATGAGGGCGATATTTGCCGAATTGAGCCAGTGGAAGTTATCAGCATGCAGGTTTGAGAACTTGTTGATCACCAACATGATATCGTCTTTGATAATGCCCCAGCATGCCTTGAAGAATTTCCCCGTGAAACCATCAGGTCCCGGTGCCTTGTCTCCCGGAAGAGCCGAAAGAGCATTCTTGACTTCATCTTCAGTGATTGGCTCTCCAAGGTCGGAGAGGTCATGGGTCGCTGGTGGGAGGGCGTCCCAGTTGATAGATTTGGTTCGCGGCTCGCCCCTCTTAATAATGTTGGCAAAATGGGCCTGGGCAATGGAGCTTTTATCGTTATGGCTAGTCACCCAGCCAGCTCCGTGCTTGAGCTTGTGGATAAGGTTTTTCCGACGGCGCCCATTGATCCGAAGGTGGAAGAAACGGGTGTTTGCATCGCCCTCTTTGACATATCGAATCCTGGAGTTTTGCTTTTTCCTAGCCCTCTCCAAAACAGCCAACCCGATAACTTTCCTCTTCAATCTTCTACGAAGGTCCCCTTCCTCCGCGGTGAGCTCTCTGCGGTCTTGTGCCTCATCAAGACGCAAAATGATGTCCAGGGCCATGTGAAGTTGAACTTTGGCCTGGGAAAAAAGAGTCTTGCTCCAGGACCTAAGCCTCTGACTAGTGCGCTTCAGCTTGTGGAAAAGCTTTTGGTAAGGTTCAGAATGCATGGAGGGTTCATTCCAAGCCGCAAGGACAGTTTGATGGAAACCAGGCATACTTGTCCAGAAATTCTCGAAGCGGAAAGTCTTCGGCCGTCGGGGCCCATCTTCATTGGCAAGGAGGAGCGGGCAGTGATCCGAGAGGGAGGAAGACAGAGCGTGAAGGATATGCTTGTCAAAAGCAAGGTCCCAGTCCTCATTGCAGAAGAATCCATCAAGCTTGCTCATGACTGGGTTGCTTTGTTCATTGCTCCAAGTGAACTTCCTGTTTTGAAGGTGAATATCATTGAGCTCACAAAAGTTGAGAGCATTCCGAAAGCGAGTGATGCGGCTACGGTTTGCATTAGAGCGGTTTTTGTCTTGGGCTCTGTAAATTTGGTTGAAATCGCCTGCGACTAACCATCCAACACCGGGAGGAGGCTTCTCAGCCATCAGTTCATTGAAAAAAATCATCCTTCAGGTTATATCTCGTTGGTCCGTAGACCGTGGTGAAGTTGAAGCATGACCCTGAGTTGATGACGGTGATCTTTGCCGAAAGGGTGTAGGTTCCAAAATGAACGTTTTCAAGCAGCAAATGCTCGTCGTCCCAGAGCAGAAGGATCCCCCCACGGGTGCCAATGGCGGGTCTTTGGGCAAAACTTTTAAACCTGAATCCGCCAAGGAAGGAGGCAACCAAGGGATCAACAAGCTCGAGCTTGGTTTCTTGGAAGCAAGCAAGGTGGCAGGCCGAAGCGGCGACAGTCTCGTTGACAGCCGCTCTTCTGTTTTGGCAGTTTAAGCCTCAGACATTCCAGTTTAGCACGCTTAGGTTTTGGCTAATCATAGATAACAGCATACATCATCAGTCTATCAGCAGACAGGCACAGACCAGATAGTAGATTGCCTCGCCGGGGCAACAGATAGCAGCTGCACGGTTCAGCTACAAACAGGCGTAGAGGGCTGCAGTAAGGGGAGACTAACATAGCGAAACTACATTACATCATGAGGGAACCAAGGTTCATCAGACTGCGCCCGCAGTCGCAAGGTCTCCCGCAGTAGCCAGCTCCGGACCAGCATCACCACCATGCTGCAGCAGCGCTTCCTCCACCGCGGTCGCCAGGTCGCAATCCAGCCTGAAGAGAGCTCGAAGAGCAGCGACAGCAGAATCAGGCAGCTGGCCATGGAACATGTCGACGTAGCAGCTTAGCGCTTCTTGGGTGATTGACTCCCCCTGGCCCAAGAAACCTAGCCTTTGGCAAAGCAGTTGCTCAGCGAGCTTGGCAATGGGGACGGTCCTCTTCTTGGCTCGGAGACGAGGGCTGCGCCGGCTGAGGTCGAAGCCTGTGACCCCCGCCAGCGTCATTCTTCTTGCGGCAGGCCGTTTCGGCGGGGAGGAGCTCGGGGGGGGGGGG
>LR738711.1:278231772-278273176 GCA_902687465.1 Secale cereale | reverse complement strand
ATTTTACTTGTATGGCCTATCGCGATTTTACTGAAACTACTCCGGATTTTACAGAAACTACTCCTATCATGATTTTTCTGTCATTAATATGCAAGCAACAATTAAGTTCACAATATTATGCAAGTTAACAAGCTTCAGTAGCCCAAGTTTCAGTAGACAAGTTAACAGGAGTACATATGATAAATTTTAAAAGAAGCTACAGAAGCTTCATGAGAATAAGTTATTTTTAACAGAAGCTACAGAAAATTTACACTCAACTTGCACAACAAATTTACACAGAGAGAGGAGAGGACCAATTTAACAGTGAGTTTCAAGCAATTAACAAGACATGTTAACTTGTTTGGCCCATTTTTTTCTTTTCAGTTAACAAGACAAGTTAACAAGACTGGTAAAAGTGAACAAATTCAGAACAAGACTGGAGTATATGTAGAGATACAAGTACTCCTACTGGAATATCTAAACATGTTCGATTGCTTAAGCATGCAGAACAAGACTGGAGTACATAAACATGTTCGACTCCATTGCAATTGTCAATCATTATAGAGAACCAGCCACTAGCTAAGCAGAGTTTCAGTGGGATGCCCAAATAATAATTGGAAGCAAGAATCACTTTATAAGCAGAGTTTCAATAGAATCTCAAGATTCATAGCAGAGTGAAAATCCAGCATCTGATATCTGGAGGATTGGTGAACACTGAACATTTGATGCAGTTACATAAATCCAAAGCTATACTAAGTTACCAGCAGCAATAATCACTTTATAACACAACAAAAAAATTGTATTTCCATGTTCACACAATACATAGAAGGAGGAAGTGAATAAAGTGCTCTAAATATGAAGTGCTCCAAACTTTAACAGTGTATTGTTTGTAACAAAGAGTACTTGTATTCATAATCCTACACTAAATCTGGAGTAGTACATGGGCAAGTTAAGAAAAAAAATCAGTTAAATGACCAAGAGCAGTGCAATATTGCTGCAATTTGAACAACAGTAAACCAAATTAAATTACTCCTCTTCGAATGAATCAAATGAGTAGCTCTACACTGCATGTTTAATTAAAGAATTGAAAATGTTTCAGTTAATTTAAATTAACGGAAAAAGGGTTACAGGCTAGCAGTAGTAGCTTAGTCATCGACTTAAGATTTACAGGCTAGCAGGAGTACAACTTCATTTTAGACAAAATTTGACAAAACTTCAGTTAATTTTGACTTCAGATTTACAACTTCGTTTCAGACAAAACTGCATATTTTCTGACGATTACAGAAGAGTACAGAAGCCGCACATTTTCAGACAAACCTAGCAGCAATTAATTTTGACAAAGTTTTCATGACTAAGTTGCACATTCAACAAGCTACTCCACCATGAGAAGATACAGAAGCTTCATGAGAAGATTCATACAGTGATGGATTCATGAGAAGCAACTTTGCTAATCTACAGAAGCTAACAAAAGCTACAGAAGATTCATGAGTAACAGAAGCTACAGAAACTTCATGAGAAGTTGGAGATTAACAAAGAGGTGGATGGAGAGAGATTACCATGAGGACAACGAGGTAGGTATTGCAGCAACAAGCTTCTCCCTCCATCCATCTTGAATCAACATGGGCCCTCCTCTCCTATTGCGTGTAGACCTTCCTCTCCTCTTGAATCAACATGGGACATGAGCTTTTATCTCCATGGCCTGGCCTCCTTCCTTCACCACACAAGGAGATGAGATGTGATGTGATGGGAGGACAGTGCCTGCACACGACCGCACGCACCGTTGAGATGTGATATGGAGAGGAAGAACAGCACAGGTACAAGGGGAGGAGGGGTCTGACCTGTTGCGCCTCCTGCGGGCTCGCCATGGCCTTGGGTCGAAGAGTCTGGACGCGGCGCCGTCGAGGAGGGAGGGAGGCTAGACGTGGCGGTCCTCCACGGCGACCGGATAGGCGAAGAGATGGGCTCAAGCCGGCGCTGCTTGGTTGTGGAGAGGACTAGGGGCTCCAGCCGGTGGTCGTGTCCTCTAGATCCGCCGCTTGGGCCGCGCTCCAGGTCCGCCGCTCCACATCCAACGCCTCCATCGCTCACATACAGCACCGGCGCACGCGCACGCTTCCGCCGCATAGGAGCTCATTACCGGCGCAAAAAATCGATCTTTTCACCATCGGACTCACCGGCGCATACGATGGCGGGGAGAAAGGGGGTGATGGAAGAGGTCGGCGACGTCGAGAGGGAGAGGCAGAGGGAACGCTGACGTCGAGGGGAGTGGCAGATGGGAGGCTGGTGATGGGGAGAGGCTGCCGTCGAGCGGATCTGGGAGAGCAATGGGGAGAGGCTGCCGGCGAGCGGATCTGGGAGAGCAATGGGGAGAGGAACCAGCGGTACGGTGGAGCGAGTGGAGCGATTGAGCGAGTGGAGTGAGTGAGCGAGCGGTGCGGTGGGACGGCAAACTGGGAAAGTGGAAAAAAATCGTAACGCGACGAGAATTGCACTACGATCGCTAAAACGACCTACATTTCGGTACAGAGGGAGTATAAGTCTTTTTAGAGATCCTAATATAGACTACACACGGAACAAAATGAGTGAACTACACTCTACTATGTCTATATACATCCATATGTATTCTATATTGAAATATCTAAAAAGACTTATATTTAGGAACGGAGGGAGTGAAACTTAAGTAGGGATAAACACGATGGTGCTGCTTCGCGTAGGGAGTGATGTCCAGTTCAGTTGAAAAGCTAGAAACCAGTTCGTGAGTTCCCTTTGATCCGGAGGTGCGTGCAATGCCATGATGAGAAATTTTGTGGGTCTACCCTGCACACGCCTGTTACACAAATGATTACATGTTTATTCCCGCACACACATCACTATTTACCCTTTCTGCTTTTGCTGTAGACAAGGCCGGGCAGGCCATTGACCTCTAGTAGTAGAGACGAACAAAGTGTGCTTTCTTCCAGTAGCTAGCTAGGCTGCTCTCCTTTTTTGATGCATGAGAAGGCATGATTACTTTATCTAGTGCTTGTTAAATGCATGGTACTAGACCGGGAGTGAGCTCTTTTTGGTGGCCCTTTCCTTTTCTGCATTGCAAAAGAGGAGTACTAGTAATAGTTTCACTTTCTCTCCGAGCTTATATCATGTGGATGTGGGTTCGATCAATCGACATGAATGAAGTGGTGGGGCTTTCTTGTGAAAGCTATGGGATGGGATATGCAAAGCTCTGTGTGTGGTCGGCACGCCATGATTCACCCACTCACACGCGCGCCTGAGCACTAGCTCCTTTGATTGCCACCTTGACTTAGGAAGACCGGCCGTCCGGGCTGCGCATCCACGTAGTACTGTCCATACGACCCACATGTTACCTACCTAACCAGCAAACAAACGAACTAATTATTAGCCTGCCGCAGTAGTAGTTCTACTAACCATGAGGACGGACACATATGCTTGGCATTTCTCGTTCCGGCCGTACGTGGACGGTGAGCCAGATTCCACATGACCCATGCGAGGTGCTCGCTCAGTGCCACCACCATCAAAATTGAAAATTACTCTTACTACTGGCTAGTTTTCCCCGAATAGCCAACTGCCCTACCAGCAAGTAGTCCCTGACGGTAGTGAGTATCGGTAGCCGGTAGGTATATGCTCTCTGGCGCGTATCCATGCAACAATGTGATCGATTCTTGTTTTGTTATCCAGACAAGTTGTTTTCAGAGCCCCCAAAGAATTGGAAGTATACACGACTAATTATGAAGTTGGAGCATACAAGGCACAATCCGGCGTTTCCAATTAAAGCACACACCCACACTTAATTGCTTATTTCAAAAGAAAAAAAATATATCGAAAGCCAGTTCGATCGATCAGCACGCACAAATGGAGCAACATTTTTCGGTAACTTATTAATGGAAGTTGTTGAGCCTCCTGCAGTTCTTCCTGATCTCCCCCTGCGACCCGGTGAGCGGGGTGATGTTGCCCATGTTCACCATGGACTGCGCGAAGTGCTGGAAGAAGAGGTGCACGTCGTTGGCGTACGCTTTCACCAGCGCCGCCGTCTCGGCGCTCTTGGTCAGCAGCACCTCGTCGGAGCTCAGGAGGCCCCTGCCGGCCAGGATGTTCTTGAAGTAGTAGTTGTCGAACTTGGTGGAGCTGACGGCGTCGAGTGGGAAGAGGTTGTTGTCGCCGCCGGAGCGGGGGCACCCCTGCCTCAGCTGCGCCGCCAAGGACACATCCAGCGTGCCGTCGGCGAGGCCGTTGCCTGACTGGTTGTACAGCCTCTGCCTGAAGCTGGTGCAGCGGGAGAGGCCGATGGTGTGGCCGCCTGAGAGCGCGACGACGTCCACGACGTTGAGGCCGAGGCGCTTGAACTTGGTGATGATTGTGGGGAGGGTGTTGTTCGGGGCCGGGATGCCTTGGTTGGAGCCCTGGATGCTGGCGCCAAGAGAATCCCTCCTCCCGAGCGGCACGTCCCAGAAAGGACCGCCAACCTGCATGCAGGTTCGTTTCCATGTCAAATTAAGAACCCGGAATACAAGTGTTGGTGGTGGTGTTTCAACGGTGACATACGAGGATGGTGGAGTCGCGTGCGGCGAGGGCGAGGATGTCGGCGCAGGAGACGGTGCCGGGGCAGGCGGCCTCCAGGGCGGCCTTGATCTCGTCGACGACCTCGAAGCCCCTGAGAGAGTTCTTGTTGGGGTTGGACCCCTTCTCGCTGATGATGTTGGTGCTGTTGTCCAGCAGCACGGACGCGTCGCACCCCTGCAATCACAGCAAGATACGAGGAAATTTTGTTTAGATTACGTGGTTAATTGACAGTAGCACATAGGGCAGAGGCACATGCCATGAGTTTACGTACTACTACTACTACGTTGCATGGATATATCAGCGTTAGTGTGCACTAGGGTTAATAATTATAATCAATCAGGGTACGGATCCGATCATGCCACCAAGACAAACACAAAAGCAGCGCTCACATGGGCAATGTAGGTAGGCTATCTCATCACATCACTGGTTAAACAGTTAGCCTAGAAAACTAGAGATTCCTCCATGCTCCTAGACTTCATTTTTTTTCTGATACCAAGGTGCAATTATAGCAAAAGCTTTAGAGCTGAAATAGAACATTTTGCACGTTCCGTTATGTGTTCAAAGAGGTAAGAGTGCTAACACATAAAATGCACATCTTTAATTATCGCCGTGGACGTAGAGTAAATATTCTGAGGCAACAAATTTGCTGTAGCGCATTTGCATGTACTAATATGTTCACCAAGTATATCCTCGTAGCTTTGTGAGAGCATGCATGCAGTGTTGCAAACAACACTGGTACAGCAGAGAGGGAGCAGAGTGTGTGTAGATATTATACCTTGACGAAGCAGTCATGGAAATGTAGCCTGACGAGGGAGGCGGCCATCCTGGTCTCCCTGGCCACGGCCTGCGCCACGATGGAGTGCACGATCTCCTTGGCCTTGGGGCACGAGTGGTCGTAGAACTGCGGGAACAGGCCGCCGTAACCCGGGTTGCCGACGACGGCGCCGGCGAGGAGCAGCGGAGACACGAGGCAGAGCGCAACCAGGCAAACCATGGAGGTCGCCATTGATGGATGGATGTAAGCAAGCTACTTTGCTTTGCACTACTAAGGTTGCAAGTGGGAGAAGGCCGGGGAGCTACTTCTCTTGTTGTGGGTGGCTAGATGGGGTGACCATGGAGGGTTTATATAGCAGGAGGATCAAGGATGGGATGGGGGCGCGTGTAGGGAAGAAGAAGGGTGGTTTCGAGAGCAGAGCAGAGGAGAGGACGGGTGGTGAGATGGAGCTGGCGGCAGGGTGGTTAGGCAATCCCGTTAGATGGGCACCTGTTTTCAACTGCTCCGTCAATAATTCTTCCCTCAAGCAACTCCAATGGAAGAGCTCCAAACTTGGCCCCAAGCCAAGGCCTAAAGAGTACAAAGTGCTACTAGTACTCTGCCAGTGTTCATGCCTAGTCTGGGCCGGGCTCCATGGAAGATTAAACTTTAGTGAATGCAGGTTCGATAATTGAAATACTCCTATATCGATCTGTCATTTCATCACATGTCTCACTTTAACCCCCGGCCAACCATGTTTATGCCTCGAGCAACACGTGAGTGAGGTATATAACACGTACTATCATATGTGTACTTAATCAAGCTTACAAATTACGGTATGTACCGCCGGACCGTGTTGCCAACTTTGCATGCATGCTGCGTTCCTGCGGAGCCATCATTCAACACGTATATACTGGGATACGTATAATCATCATTCACGCGCGCTTGTTTTCGCTCTTATCGTAGACGTAGAGTCATCACAATCCGTGTATCCGGGGTGCATGATTATACTTTCATACACCCTGGGTATATCCATACTGCCTTTAACTTTCTTGCTTCACGGCAGGCAGACACACATGCATACTAAAAGTAACAACGACAAGCAGCAGAGAGAGGATTTTTGGCTCTCGGGCTTCGATGAAGCGGAAGCAACAGAGTTTCAAAAAAATTCAAAAGTCAACATAGAGATGTATACTACTCCCTTCGTTCGTAAATATAAGTTTCTTTTGAGATTCCACTACAGACTACAGACAGAACAAAATGAGTGAATCTATACTTAGTCTATATACATTCGTATGTAGTCCGTATTGAATTCTCTAAAAGGTCTTGTATTTAGAAACAAAGGGAGTACATGTATGTAAAAATTCACTACGAAATGCGTTTTGATGTGAGCTATAAAAAAATTAAAATTAGTGTTGTTTCATATGTAGTGAATAGTACATGTGCTAGAAATACATGATTTTTGTTATTTTTGTGTAGCTCGCATAAAATCGTATTTCACCATGAAACTTTACGGACAAGTGCTCCACTCCGTCCGTAAATATTCGTCGAAGAAATGAATGTGCATATTTTAGTTCTAAATACATCCATTTCCGCTACAAGTAATTCCGAATGGAGGGAGTAGTATACATCTGTGGGTATGTGTGATTTTTGTTCCAGAATTTTTTGAAACCTAAAAATTAGTTTTTTGTATTTCTAAAAAACCAGGTTCCATGAAGCCCGGGAGCCAAACACAATTTCCATATTGGTATATAATTCCAATGACATGCATGTTTTTTTACCTAATCATATACTTTATTGAGATAGGTAACTAACCCTAGTCCACCCCTGAGAGTCATATATGAAAATTTTCATCTCGTACGGCTCAAGCAGAAACACACAAATTTTCAGTGAATATTAGAAAAAAGGTTCAAACTTCATCAACTACTGAATTGGGTTGATTTGCCTTGAAGATATCAAATAAGAAAAATTTGGAATATCCTCTTCATGATGATGATGCCAAAAAAAAAAAACTCAAGTTGGCGCGTCTTTCTTTCTTCCTTTCCCTTATGTTGATTATCAGAGGCTTCTTGACTTTTCTCTTTCCTATTTTGGATTTGCCTTTTTAATGCATAATATAGAAATTATCTTGTTGCAATCCTGTGAGCTAGTTTAGTTAAAATCTTAGATCAATACTAGAGCCACGATGATTTAGTTTCGAGCTAAACAAAAGGCAAGGGTTTGTAATGTTTTCTATATGTTGGTACAAGGAATTTGAATCTATCACATGATGGCATGCCGTTTGCAGCAATTTGACTATTTTCGAACCATATTTTGCATTTAGTTTGACACATTAAACTCTGGAAGACGATCAAATTTCAGTGGGTGCATGTTATGAAGATTTTTTTTTGAGGAACCAGATTTTTTTTTTAAAGGAGGAGGACCCCCGGCCTCTGCATCTGGACGATGCATGCAACAACTTTATTAATTATTCACACAAGCCCTTACAAAGGAACCAGATAGGCAGTCCACTTTTACCGTATTTTAAGAAGAAACATTTTACGGCGCACAACACATGACACTAGACTAGACGGTACTCTACGTATATATACTGTCTTGACGTGTGAAATGAAGATGACAAAGTAAGTAGAAAAAGGCGGTGATCAAAGTAGAGGCTTTGCTTCCAAATGAACCCTGCTACTTTTGTTATACGCAAGAGTAATTAAGCATTGTTCATCATCAGAAAACTGATTAGCGCAGGCCCCTGTGTGTTGTTGGTGGCGATTATATATGCATACCGGGGTAGGGTTCGCATATAACAACAGCAGATGTGGATTTGGCTACACAGTTGTGGCGCTGGCAGCAGATCTCCCTCCCAAGTCAGCCAACCGATGGATTGCGACTGAGGATGCATTCCCGACGCGATGAAGTCAAAGGCCGGGGATGCACGCGCGATGATGCACCAACTCACTGTGTAGGACAGGGTCAGGTCAGGGTGGGCATGCATGCGTGAGCGTGATCATTCCGTTCCGGCTTTGCGCGGGGAGCAGGTTACTAGTCTAGTTCCCGGAAGGACCTGCCTGGCTGTCCCAATGCTAGTAGCTAGCTGCAGAGCAGGAGCAGGAGTAGGGCTCTTTACTTGTGCGTAGCTAGCGTGCATATCTACCGGCCTCCGTTTCTTCCAAGTTCGAAGGGTACAGCTTAGCTGCGTGCGTGGTGGCGGTGGTTACTTTCAGCTTCAGCCACACACTGGCTGGCTCACACACACACACACACATCAGCGGCAGTTGCAAAATGTGTGAACCGGACCAAATCGGCTGAAAGGATCGAACCTCCTTTGGTTCCATTTATTTATTTATTATTACAGTCTACTGGAGTATTTATTTATTTATTTATTTATTACAGTCTACTGAAAAAAATCCAAAGAAAACATGCAAGAAGGAAAAACAGACCTCACAGGCTCCTCCCTCCCTCCCTGGCCGCTCCCGCGAGCGCCGCCGAGGGGAAACCCTAGCGCGCGAGCTCGACCCTTCTGCTTGCTCTTCCCTTCCCTCGCCGCCGCCCTCGCGTGCTGGCGGGCAAAGCCTGGCCAGCTCTGGCGGCGGCGGGGCCTCTTCCTCCCCCCACACGGCGCTGGATGGCGCGGGCCATCTGGTCTGGAAGGCGGCGCTGGCGATGGGGGCACGGCTTGCAGGCGTCGGCGTGGAGTGGCTGGTGCGGGCTGGGGGCGTGCTCTGCTCCCGGCAGCGACGGCTTTGGGCACGGCTCAGATCTGACGCTGCGGCGGCTCGGGTGGCCGGGGCCCTTGTGGTGGCGGGCTCCTGCTCGCTGCAGGTGGTGGCCTGCTCCGGTGGCCACCCCTGCTGCGACGCTCCCTGGTGATGGCGGGCCTGCCAGCCCCCGGCCGATCCGGCAATGGCAGGTGCCGTGGGCTGTGCTCGGTGTGGATGTGGGCTGCCACGGCGTGGTGGTGGCTCATGGCGGTGGTCGGGATTGTCTCGCGGCGGCGGATGGACTTCTTCGGCGTCGGTCCATCGGTGAGCGGCCTGTGTAGGCCTTCGACCCCTCTTCTTGGTGTCCGAGCGCAATCTTCGTCGGAGGGTTGGCATGCCCCCAGCTTTGGTCCTTCGCTCGTCTCGCGCCCGGGGCTGCCGGACCGATCTCTCTTTGTGCCCGGTAGCAGGACCGAGCCCGTCTCGCGCACGACTGCAGGACCGAGCTCGTCTCGCGCACGGTGCCACATGACGAGTCGATGGAGGCCAGATGCTGGGGGCACTCAGTCTCTTTGGTTGGGGTAGCGGCGGTCTCGGGTGAGGTGGTGTTTAGGCCTTGGATGCCGGGGCGGCGGCCCTGGTGGTGGTTGCGCGGTGCTGCCCGGTGACTATGGCCGTGGGGGCGGTGTGGTTACCGGGGTGTGGTGTTCGGTGGCAGTGAGTGTTGGCCGGGATGAAAACCCGCTCTTCCTTCGGACGGACTGGCGGCGGCGAAGCTCGCTCACTTCCTGAAGGCGTAGTCGCGGCTCCCATTGCCTGTCGTGTTGCTCCAGGAGAAACTCTGACACTCGGGTCGGACGGTGGCGGCGCTCCGGTGTAGGCGCCGCCTTGAAGCTCACGGTTTGTCGTATGTGGTTTCATCTCATCGTGGTTGGTGTGTTTATGGCGGAGGTCCCCGGTGGCTATTGTAGTGCTAGGGGAGGTGTCGCTGCGTTCAGCATCTATGTTTCTTGCCTTGGGTGTGTGCGTGTGTTTTGATGACGTGCGTTTGTACCGAGTTGCTGTGGATCGTGCTTTATATATAAAGTGGGACGGAAGGCTTTTTGGGTAAAGAAAACATGCCTAATCCATACCAGACTTCTTTTTAGCAAGTATTCATGGTTACAGGTTCGAAAAAGTGAACTAGAACTATAATAACAAGTCTCATGTTTCTCGACACAGAGATGGCAACAAACACAACAAGTCGGCTCACACTCTTAAAGTTTTCACGCACGCCAGGGCCTGGTAAAAACTAAGCGATATCAAGAGCATGCTACATGCCTCAAAAGAGACCCCAAACCTTATCACCAGTGCCGCTAAATTTTAAACCTTGGGGAGACACTAGGTGTTAGGATCATTCTGATTCACAATTGTTTTCTGCCCCTCATCGTCCCCATTTTACTCCTATACTCAAATCATAGCATCATAGCAGCTAGCATAGCAATCGTGCTTACTCCGGAGGGAAAAAGCTCGGCCAAAGCTTTGAATAGGTCCTACATATTTCTTAGAAGGTAGCCAACAGACTTTCAGATTAAAGATTTGCAAATGATCTGCCAATGATTTATTAGTACAACTTAAACAACTACTACAAGATTGATAAGAGAGTGGTTAATGTATATTATTCAGATGTCCTTTTTACCAAACTCATTATGCTTGTAAGCAATCTTATATTTTTTAAACAAACACATCAGAGCAATGCTATTAATCTACTCTTCCTCTTCCATAGTACTCCCTGAACTACCAGAACGTATTATATTTAGGAAAAGAGGACGTATGTTTTATTTGGCTTCTCTTCCCAGTCGTAGCGGTTAATCTTACCCTTTTTCTTCTTCATGTTCACATGTACTCGGCCGGTTAAGCATGCAAGCCTTTTGACCCGAGTTATGAGACAGGGCAATAGATCCCTTGGCACACAAACCTACAAATGAAAACGTTAATCTCTGCAGATAATTGTTTTCTACGACTTTTTTTTGAAAATGAGGTTATCCTCCGGCTTCTGCATCGGAAAGATGCATGCGGCCACAATTGTTTTCTACGCTGGTAGTTGATCATAGACCAAGACAAGTTGATGGCTGCTTTGTGTTGACTATTACAATACCCTTGACTTTCAAGCGATGGTTAAATTGTTTTATCACATGTTCCCATTTTGTGAAGTGTTTTGTTCATCGACAAGGAGGGAGTGATATCCAATGTCTTCCTATATATGCTTTTGGAAAATAATAATGTACGCAACTGATGGAAAGTCTGAGGTGTTGACCGCACTGGAACGTGGAGCTGGGCAATGGACCCTATACCCTAAACACAGTAAATCCTTCCCTGCTCCATGACACCCCCCCCCCCCCCCCCCCGCCTCCCATCACTCCCTTGTCTGTAAAGAACCCCATGGCGGGCGGATAGGTTGCCATGGAGCTCAAGCAAGGAAGATGCAACATGCGACGATGGTGGCGGGCCCTACCCCGAGTACAAATCCACCCACTTCGGTGTCTACCATCGCATGAGGCGAGGCTGAAGATGGAGTGCGTGGTGCGGGACAAGTTCCCAGACCCGTCAATGTGGATGATGTTTGCCTCGACATCATTCGTTTCTCCATTTCCGAGGAGAGGTGTAATTAACCTGCGATGACTACTGCATGGATTTGGATATGATTTTCTAAGTTATCTAAGAGGCGGAATCACCAGAACCAACCTAGGCGGCGCTGTGGTTGATAGGGTCACCTACTAAGAGCATCTCCGACCGTTGAGATCCCCAGGGACGCCCAAATAGCGCCCCCTGGGGGTGAGCCAGCGAAAACCATGTCTTGGGGGCGTTTTCCCCCAGCCGCCGACCCGTCATGGCGTTTTTTTTTCGTTTTTTCAATACTGAAAACCCAGCCACATCCGCCCAGCAACGCCGCGCGCTCCCCCGTCGCCCGCCGGCCAGGCCCACTGGTCGGCGTCCCATTGCCCTCTACCCATCCAACAACGCACCCTCGCTCGCCTCCTTCCTCGCCGACGCCGTCGGCCAGTTCAACATAGATAGTGAAAAGGATACATAGATAGTTCATATCATAGACTGCTAAAAGAAAAAATCAACTACTCGTCGTTTTCCGACTCAGACTCAGTAATGTCCTCCTCCGACGTCTGAATGTAGGCGTCAGCATACCGCTCGTCCTCGGAGTCCCAGGATGACGCTTCTCCTAGCTTCATGTTCAATTGAGCGGCCTGCTTCCGCGCACGCTTGTCCTCCCGATAGGCGGCTCGCTCCTTCCTCCTCTCCTCCCTCTCCGTCCTCCGTTGCTTGTAGAACTGGTGCTCGTTGATGATGTCATGCGGGAAGCGTTTGCGCCACACCGCCATGGCTTCCACGTCCATCTCCGCGATTGCGAGGCGACGCTGGCGCCTTCGGTTATCACGACGATCCCCGTCGGTGAAAAGCCGCGGGAGATGCGTGAGATCCTGCACCCGCTGGCTCGTCGACACGTCAGGGAAATTCATATCCCGACGAGGCCACCGGAGGCGCCACGCCGCCGTGTTGTACGCGCGGGCCGTCTCCTCTGCGGTGTCGAAGGTGCCGAGACTGAGGCGTTTTTTGCCAAACGAGATTTCGACGGAGAAGGCGCCGGAGCGGCGCTCGCAGACTCCGCGAAAATCAGCAACGCCCAGGCGGCGCATCGACATGGTGGCGCAGAGGCGAGAAAGAGAGGAGGCAGGAGTGTCGGGGAAACTGATCCACGAACACCTGTGGGACCGGCGGACCGAGTCCCTTTCGGTTCGGCGGGGGGCGGAGATCGCACGAAGAGCAGATCGAGGCGAAGCACACGAGCAGTTTACCCAGGTTCGGGCCGCACGGATGCGTAAAACCCTACTACTGCTTTGTGTTTCGTATTGAGTTCTTGCTCAGGAGCGCTGAGTGCTACAGTACACACCAGCAGCTAACGAGACCGAGCGTGAGAGTTCTTCTGCTCCGAACCCCTCTCTACGTTGCGCATGGGCCTCCTTTTATATGCTCAAGGGGTCATCGACAGGTGGCAACGCAGATAAGGGTAAAAATGGAAAGGTGTTGTAGTTGGTACATCTACCTGTACAGTGTATCATACCTAACCCTGATGGCAGGGGACAAGGGCATTAAATGCCCGTCTGCGTCGCCCAAACAGTGCAAAAAGGGACCGTCAGGGACGCCACCGCTCGCCACGATGGCAATCTTGTCAGCGCCGCTTGCCACCGCGTACCGCTGGCTGCACAGCCTCCCGCCAAGTACGCCTGGAAGGGTCCCAGAGCGACACGTTGGTGGATGTGCTGGAGCGCGGTTACATAGTGGTAGCTTGCCGCGGCAAGCGCCTTGCCGCGGTCGTTGCCTTGTCGCGTCCCGGAGCTTGCCGCTCACCGGGCCTTGCCGGGACGCGTGGCGCGTCGCGGCAAGTTCCTTGAGATGCCTTGATTGGCCTTCCCGGCAAGCTCCTCTTGTCGGGTTCTTGTCTCCTTGGCTTGAATACTTTGTTCATGAATGTCTCCAAGGGAACCACGGAGGACCTTGGCGGTCACCCGGCAAGCCTTGCCGTGGGACGCTGCGACTGCCCGTGCACAAGTTCGGGATACTAGGGTACCCCTACTCTAGTACACCGACAGGAGCGTCGGCGGCGGAGAAGAGAGGGGAAGTATGCGTCCACCGGAGAGGGGGTGGGGTCGGCTTTTATAGCCGCGGGTGGGCGGCGTCCGCGTGGCGGGAGAGGGTGGGACGCGCGTCGCCGCGCCTTCACTGCGCCGCTAGTGAGGCATCAATGGATGCTGACCGGCGCGACAACGCGCCGCAGCTTTGGCATTGAATCCCCCGCAGGAACCAAGGCGATGAGGACGACGAAGCGACGAGAAGCGCGGTGTTGCTGACTCGGCTGGCCCGTGGTTAGTTCGCGTCAAAACTGTTTCGCCCGGCGCCCTCGAGCGCCCCCAACGCGCCGGGTTCGGCCTGGGTCCGTCGGCGTCAAATTCGGCCCGAGCCGGCGAAAAATGGGCTTCTGGGGGCGTGGCTGGGCCGATTTTTGGGCGCCAGCGCGAAAAAACGCCTGGGGAGTGCGAGTTGGGGGCACAGCTGGAGATGCTCTAAGGGTAGGGTCAAGGTCCTGACATTCAGAGCCCACTTAGGGACCCACATCATCATTGTAAGGTTTCTGAATATCCACCCGGATGTAGTCTATCCACTCGGATAGAGACAACTCACTCGGATGTTAAACCGCCAGCCGACTGTTCTCACCAACATTTGGACATGGAAGGTGAAGGGGCACTTGGGAGCTTCACCGTTCGAGGAGCTTAACACCAGGCTTCAAGCGTAGTTATGGTGGCAGTTACCAGTAACGCTTGTAATAACCCCCTCCTTTATCTCCCTTGTAACATAGCCTTAATGGGGTCAACACACTCTATATAAGACACCCCTAGCGCAGAGACAAGGGTTCACAACCCTCCTGTAATCCAGACTAAAAATATAGCCTTAGGGATCCGATACATAGGGCTTTTACCTCTCAGTGAAGGGCCTGAACTCGTAAATCCAACTGTCACACATGTGCCGTAGCTAGGATCAGCCCTTGTCTGTACCCCTAGTATTCACTATCAGATTCATTGCCTCGACAGTTGGCGCCCACCATGGGGTTGTGCATCTAGCGAATTTCGGCGCAGGTGGAATTTTCCTTCATCGACATGGTTTTCAGTGGGGAGATCCGTTTTGGCGCGCTCAGCTTCATCGCTAACGACTCAGCGTTGCTGTAGGAAACCCCGCTGGACAGAGAGTCATTTCCCGTCCGCGGCGCGACACACTTCCGCTCAAGAGCGTGTGGAGTTCTTCTTAGACATCCATCAGTCCAGTACCGAGTGGCACCCGCTCTCCCTGTTGGCCGCTGCCGCAAGCACTCCGGCCGCTCATGGCTCTAGCGCTGGGTCAATCATGCCGTGGATCTTCATGCTACGGTTGAGCAGACGACGATGCTTGAATCGGACGGGCCCGTTCACGATCTGTTTGCCTCTTTCTATGAGAGGTCCGAAGACGGGTTTGTGAAGGAAATATGCCCTAGAGGCAATAATAAAGTTGTTATTTGTATTTCCTTATATCATGATAAATTTTTATTATTCATGCCAGAATTGTATTAACCGAAAACTTAGTACATGTGTGAATACATAGACGAAACAGAGTGTCCCTAGTATGCCTCTACTAGACTAGCTCATTGATCAAAGATGGTTATGTTTCCTAACCATAGACATGAGTTGTCATTTGATCAACGGGATCACATAATTAGGAGAATGATGTGATGGACAAGACCCATCCGTTAGCTTAGCAACTTGATTGTTTAGTTTTGCTGCTATTGCTTTCTTCATGACTTATACATGTTCCTATGACTATGATATTATGCAACTCCCGAATACTGTAGGAACAACTTCTGTGCTATCAAACGTCACAACGTAACTGGGTGATTATAAAGATGCTCTAAGGTGTCTCCGAAGGTATTTGTGGTGTTGGCATAGATCAAGAATAGGATTTGTCATTCCGAGTGTCGGAGAGGTATCTCTGGGCCCTCTCGGTAATACACATCATAAGAAGCCTTGCAAGAAAATGACTAATGAGTTAGTCACGAGATGATGTATTGCGGAACGAGTAAAGAGACTTGCCGGTAACGAGATTGAACTAGGTATGATGATACCAACGATCGAATCTCGGGCAAGTAACATACCGATGACAAAGAGAACAACGTATGTTGTTATGCGGTTTGACCGATAAAGATCTTCGTAGAATATGTAGGAGCCAATATAAGCATCCAGGTTCCGCTATTGGTTATTGATCGGAGATGAGTCTCGGTCATGTCTACATAGCTCTCGAACCTGTAGGGTCCGCAAGCTTAACGTTCGATGATGATCGGTATTATGAGTTTATGTGTTTTGATGTACCGAAGGTAGTTCGGAGTCCCGAATGTGATCACGGACATGACGAGGAGTCGGAATGTCCGAGACATAAAGATTCATAAGGTTATATTCGGACACCGGATAAGTTCCGGGGGTTATCGGATAAATACCGGAGTACCGGGAGGTTATCGGAACCTCCCGGGGGGTTATTGGGCCACATGGGCCCAAGTGGAGGAAGAGGAGGCGCGGCCAGCTAGGGGCGCGCGACCCCCTAGCCCAAACCGAATTGGACTAGGGGGCCGACCGCCCTTTCCTTCTTCTTCTCCTCCCCTTCCCCCCCCTCTCCTACCAGGACTAGGAAAAGGGGGGGGGATCCTACTTGGAGTAGGATTGCCCCCCCAGGCTCGCCTCCTCCTCCTTGGCCGCCTCCTCCTCCCCTTCCTCCTTTATATACGTGGGGAGGGGGCACCCCATAGATACACAAGTTGATTTTAGCCGTGTGCGGTGCCCCTCCCCACAGTTACACACCTCGGTCATATCGTTGCAGTGCTTAGGCGAAGCCCTACACCGGTAGCTTCATCATCATCGTCACCACGCCGTCGTGCTGACGAAACTCTCCCGTGACGCTCAACTGGATCAAGAGCTCGTGGGACTTCATTGAGCTGAACGTGTGTTGAACGCGGAGGTGCCGTACGTTCGGTGCTTGGATCGGTTGGATCACGAAGACGTTCGACTACATCAATCGCGTCACTAGACGCTTCCGCTTTCAGTCTACGAGGGTACGTAGACGCACTCTCCCCACTCGTTGCTATGCTTCTCCTAGATAGATCTTGCGTGATCGTAGGAATTTTTTTGAATTACGATGTTCCCCAACAGTAGCATCACGAGCCAGGTCTATGCGTAGATGATATGCACGAGTAGAACACAATGAGTTATGGGCGATAATAGTCATACTGCTTACCAGCATGTCATACTTTGATTCGGCGGTATTGTGAGATAAAGCGGCCCGGACTGACATTACGCTTACGCTTACGCGAGACTGGTTTCACCGTTACAAGTACTCGTTGCTTAAAGGTGACCGGCGGGTGTCGGTCTCTCTCACTTTAGTTGATTCGAGTGTGGATACGCCCGGTCCTTGTGAAGGTTAAAACAACACACGTGACGAAAAGTCGTTGTGGTTTTTCTATGCGTAGGTAAGAATGGTTCTTGCTAAGCCCGTAGCAGCCACGTAAAACTTGCAATAACAAAGTAGAGGACGTCTAACTTGTTTTTGCAGGGCATGTTGTGATGTGATATGGTCAAGATGTGATGAGTTATATGTTATTGTATGAGATGATCATGTTTTGTAAATTATCGGCAACCGACAAGAGCCTTATGGTTGTCTCTTTATTGTATGAATTGCGAAAGCCATGTAATTGTTTTACTTCATCACTATGAGTTACCGATAGTAGTAGTAGCAATAGTTGGCGAGACGACCACGACGCTACGATGAAGATCATGGTGTCTAGCCGGTGACGATGGAGATCATGACGATGCTTTGGAGATGGAGTTCAAAAGCACAAGATGATGTTGGCCATATCCTGTCACAAATTTTGATTGCATGTGATGTTTATCTTAGTATGCTTCTTATTTTGCTTAGTACGGCAGTAGCATTATAAGACGATCCCTTACAAAATTTCAAGATACAAGTGTTCTCCTTGAGTATGCACCGTTGCAAAAGTTTGTCGTGCTGAGACACCACGTGATGATCGGGTGTGATAAGATCTACATTCAAATACAATGGGTGTAAGACAGTTTTGCACATGAAGAATACTCGGGTTAAACTTGACGAGCCTAGCATGTACAGACATGGCCTCAGAACACCGGAGACCAAAAGGTCGAGCGTGAATCATATAGTAGATATGATCAAGATAAGATGTTCACCATTGAAAACTACTCCATCTCACGTGATGATCGGACATGGTTTAGTTGATTTGGATCACGTGGTCATTTAGATGACTAGAGGGATGTCAATCTAAGTGGGAGTTATTTAGTAATATGATTAATTGAACTTTAATTTATCATGAACTTAGTCGTGATAGTTTTTTTGCATATCTATGTTGTTGTAGATCAATGGCCCGTGCTACCGTTCTTTTGAATTTTAATGCGTTCCTAGAGAAGGCTAAGTTGAAAGATGATGGTAGCAACTACACGGATTGGGTCCGTAACTTGAGGATTATCCTCATTGCTGCATAGAAGAATTATTTTCTGGAAGCACCGCTAGGTGACAGGCCTGCTGCAGGAGCAACTCCGGACGTTATGAACGTCTGGCAAGCTCGTTCTGATGACTACTCGATAGTTCAGTGTGCCATGCTTTACGGCTTAGAATCGAGACTTCGAAGATGTTTTGAACGTCATGGAGCATATGAGATGTTCCAAGAGCTGAAGTTAATATTTCAAGAAAATGCCCGAATTGAGAGATATGAAGTCTCCAATAAGTTCTATAGCTGCAAGATGGATGAAGTAAGTTCATCTAGTGCCCCTTAGTGATTTTGGTGTATTGAAGACTTATAGGTTAAGGGACTAATGTGTTTGTGAGTGTACACAGGTCTATCAGTCTATGAGGAGTTTGATATTTACAGAGAAAGTCGACCCCTAAAAATGAAGTTCTTCGACTGAAGACTTTGGATTTTCGAAGACTTTCTGAAGACTTTGAAAGTGAAGAAATTGGTGTGTGTTGGGGAACGTAGTATTTTAAAATTTTCCTACGATCACGCAAGATCTATCTACCAGATGCATAGCAACGAGAGGGGAGAGTGTATCTACGTACCCTCGTAGACCGGGAGCGGAAGCGTCAAGTGAAGCGGTTGATGTAGTCGGACTTCTTCGCGATCCAACCGATCAAGCACCGAACGTACGACACCTCCGCGTTCAGCACACGTTCAGCTTGATGACGTCCCATGAGCTCTCGATCCAGTTGAGCTTCACGGGAGAGTTTCATCAGCACGACGGCGTGGTGACGGATATGATGAAGTTACCGGCGCAGGGCTTCGCCTAAGCAATGCGACAGTATGACCGAGGTGTGTTTATGTGAAGGGGGGCACCGCACACGGCTAAAACAATTCAACTTGTGTGTCTTTGGGTGCCCCCTGCCCCCGTATATAAAGGAGCAAGGGGGAGAGGATGGCCGGCCCCTTGTGGCGCGCCTAGGAGGAGCAATCCTACTAGGAATAGGATTGCAATCCTATACCTAGTAGGAACTACCAAAAGGGAGAAGGGGAAAGGAAGGAGAGGGAGAAGGAGAAGGAAAGGGGCGCCGGCCCCCCTCCTTCCTTGTCCAATTCGGACCAAGGGGTGGGGGCGTGCGGCCCAGCCCTGGCCCTCCTTCCCTCTTTCTCCTACGACCCATTAAGGCCCATAGCTTCCCCAGGGGTTCCGGTAACCCCCCCGGTACTCCGGTTAATTCCGAAACTTTACGGAACACTTCCGGTGTCCGAATATAGTCGTCCAATATATCAATCTTTACATCTCGGACATTCCGAGACTCCTCGTCATGTCTGTGATCTCATCCGGGACTCCGAACTACCTTCGGTACATCAAAACTCATAAACTCATAATACCGATCGTCATCAAACGTTAAGCGTGCGGACCCTACAGGTTCGAGAACTATGTAGACATGACCGAGACTCATCTCCGGTCAATAACCAATAGAGGAACCTGGATGCTCATATTGGCTCCTACATATTCTACGAAGATCTTTATCGGTCAAACCGCATAACAACATACGTTGTTCCTTTTGTCATCGGTATGTTACTTGCCCGAGATTCGATCGTCGGTATCTCTATACTTAGTTCAATCTCATTACCGGCAAGTCTCTTTACTTGTTCCGTAATACATCATCTCCTGACTAACTCATTAGTCATTTGCTTCCAAGGCTTATTATGATGTGTATTACCGAGAGGGCCCAGAGATACCTCTCCGACACTCGGAGTGACAAATCCTAGTCTTGATCTATGCCAACACCACGAATACTTTCGGAGACACCTGTAGAGCATCTTTATGATCACCCAGTTACGTTGTGACGTTTGATAGCACACAAGGTGTTCCTACGGTATTCGGGAGTTGCATAATCTCATAGTCATAGGAACATGTATAAGTCATGAAGAAAGCAATAGCAGTAAAACTAAACGATAATAGTGCTAAGCTAACGGATGGGTCTAGTCCATCACATCATTCTCCTAATGATGTGATCCCGTTGATCAAATGACAACTCATGTCTATGGCTAGGAAACATAGCCATCTTTGATCAATGAGCTAGTCTAGTAGAGGCATACTAGGGACATACTATTTTGTCTATGTATTCACACATGTACTAAGTTTCCGGTTAATACAATTCTAGCATGAATAAAAGACATTTATCATGATATAAGGAAATACAAATAACATCTTTATTATTGCCTCTAGGGCATATTTCCTTTAGTCTCCCACTTGAACTAGAGTCAATAATCTAGATTACAAAGTAATGATCCTCACACCCATGGAGTCTTGGTGCTGATCATGTTTTGCCCGCAGAAGAGGCTTAGTCAACGGGTCTGCAACATTCAGATCCGTATGTATCTTGCAAATCTCTATGTCTCCCTCCTTGACTAGACCGCGAATGGAATTGAAGCGTCTTTTAATGTGCTTTGTTCTCTTGTGAAACCTGGATTCCTTCGCCAAGGCTATTGCTCCAGTGTTGTCACAAAAGATTTTCATTGGACCCGATGCACTAGGTATTACACCTAGATCGGATATGAACTCCTTCATCCAGACTCCTTCATTTGCTGCTTTCGAAGCAGCTATGTATTCCGCTTCACACGTAGATCCCGCCACGACGCTCTGCTTGGAACTGCACCAACTGACAGCTCCACCGTTCAATAAAAATACATATCCGGTTTATGACTTAGAGTCATCCGGATCAGTGTCAAAGCTAGAATCGACGTAACCGTTTACGACGAGCTCTTTGTCACCTCCATATACGAGAAACATATCCTTTGTCCTTTTCAGGTATTTCAGGATGTTCTTGACCGCTGTCCAGTGATCCACTCCTGGATTACTTTGGTACCTCCCTGCTAGACTTATAGTAAGGCACACATTAGGTCTGGTACACAACATTGCATACATGATAGATCCTATGGCTGAGGCATAGGGAATTACTTTCATTTTCTCTCTATCTTCTACAGTGGTCGGGCATTGAGTCTTACTCAACTTCATACCTTGTAACACAGGCAAGAACCCTTTCTTCGACTGATCCATTTTGAACTTCTTCAAAATTTTATCAAGGTATGTGCTTTGTGAAAGTCCAATTAAGCGTCTTGATCTATCTCTATAGATCTTGTTGCCTAATATATAAGCAGCTTCACCGAGGTCTTTCATTGAAAAACTATTATTCAAGTATCCTTTTATGCTATCCAGAAATTCTATATCATTTCCAATCAACAATATGTCATCC
This sequence comes from Secale cereale, assembly GCA_902687465.1. Lineage (NCBI taxonomy): Eukaryota > Viridiplantae > Streptophyta > Magnoliopsida > Poales > Poaceae > Secale > Secale cereale. Next base: position 278,251,807 of record LR738711.1, on the reverse strand, counting down.
ACATATAATATCAGAAATGCTACAGAGCTCCCACTCACTTTCTTGTAAATACAGGCTTCTCCAAAAGTCTGTATAAAACTATATGCTTTGATCACCTCATCAAAGCGTATATTCCAACTCCGAGATGCTTGCACCAGTCCATAGATGGATCGCTGGAGCTTGCATACTTTGTTAGCATCTTTTGGATAGACAAAACCTTCTGGTTGCATCATATACAACTCTTCTTTGAGATATCCATTCAGGAATGCAGTTTTGACATCCATTTGCCATATTTCATAATCATAAAATCCGGCAATTGCTAACATGATTCGGACAGACTTAAGCATCGCTACAGGTGAGAAAGTCTCATCGTAGTCAACTCCTTGAACTTGTCGAATCCATTTCGCAACAAGTCGAGCTTTGTAAACAGTAACATTACCGTCTGCGTCGGTCTTCCTCTTGAAGATCCATTTATTTTCGATGGCTTGCCGATCATCGGGCAAGTCAACCAAAGTCCACACTTTGTTCTCATACATGGATCCCATCTCATATTTCATGGCTTCAAGCCATTTTGCGGAATCTGTGCTCATCATCGCTTCCTCATAGTTCGTAGGTTCATCATGGTCTAGTAACATGACTTCCAGAACTGGGTTGCCGTACCACTCTGGTGCGGAACATACTCTGGTTGATCTACGACGCTCAGCTGAAACTTGATCTGAAGTTTCATGATCATCATCATTAGCTTCCTCACTAATTGGTTTAGGAATCACTGGAACAATTTTCTGTGATGTACTGATTTCCAATTCAGGAGAAGGTACAATTACCTCATCAAGTTCTACATTCCTCCCACTCACTTCTTTCGAGAGAAACTCCTTCTCTAGAAAGGATCCATTCTTAGCAACGAATATCTTGCCTTCGGATCTGTGATAGAAGGTGTACCCAACAGTCTCTTTTGGGTATCCTATGAAGACACATTTCTCCGACTTGGGTTCGAGCTTATCAGGTTGAAGCTTTTTCACATAAGCATCGCAGCCCCAAACTTTAAGAAACGACAACTTTGGTTTCTTGCCAAACCATAGTTCATAAGGTGTCGTCTCAACGGATTTAGATGGTGCCCTATTTAACGTGAATGCAGCTGTCTCTAAAGCATGACCCCAAAACGATAGTGGTAAATCGGTAAGAGACATCATAGATCGCACCATAACCAATAAAGTACGGTTACGATGTTCGGACACACCATTATGCTGTGGTGTTCCGGGTGGCGTGAGTTGTGAAACTATTCAACATTGTTTCAAATGAAGACCAAACTCGTAACTCAAATATTCACCTCCACGATCAGATCGCAGAAACTTTATTTTCTTGTTACGATGATTCTCTACTTCACTCTGAAATTCTTTGAACTTTTCAAAAATTTTATACTTGTGTTTCATTAAGTAGATATACCCATATCTGCTCAAATCATCAGTGAAGGTCAGAAAATAACGATACCCGCCGCGAGCTTCAACACTCATTGGTCCGCATACATCAGTATGTATGATTTGCAACAAATCTGTTGCTCGCTCCATAGTTCCGGAGAACGGAGTTTTAGTCATCTTGCCCATGAGGCATGGTTCGCAAGCACCAAGTGATTCATAATCAAGTGATTCCAAAAGTCCATCACTATGGAGTTTCTTCGTGCGCTTTACACCAATATGACCTAAACGGTAGTGCCACAAATAAGTTGCACTATCATTATTAACCTTGCATCTTTTGGCTTCAATGTTATGAATATGTGTATCACTACAATCGAGATCCAATAAGAATAGACCACTCTTCAAGGGTGCATGACCATTAAGATATTATTCATAAAAATAGAACAACCATTATTCTCTGATTTAAATTAATAACCGTCTCGCAACAAACAAGATCCAGATATAATGTTCATGCTCAACGCTGGCACAAAATAACAATTATTCAGGTCTAAAACTAATTCCGAAGGTAGATGTAGAGGTAGCATGCCGACGGCGATCACATCGAATTTGGAACAATTTCCCACACGCATCGTCATCTCGTCCTTAGACAATCTTCGTTTAATCCGTAGTCCCTGTTTCGAGTTACAAATATTAGCAACCAAACCGGTATCAAATACCCAGGTACTACTACGAGCATTAGTAAGGTACACATCAATAACATGTATATCACATATACCTTTGTTCACCTTGCCATCCTTCTTATCCGCCAAATACTTGGGGCAGTTCCGCTTCCAGTGTCCAGTCCCTTTGCAGTAGAAGCACTCAGTTTCAGGCTTGGCTCCAGACTTGGGTTTCTTCGCGGGAGTAGCAACTGTCTTGCTATTCTTTTTGAAGTTCCCCTTCTTTCCCTTGCCCTTTTTCTTGAAACTAGTGGTCTTGTTAACCATCAACACTTGATGGTCCTTTTTGATTTCTACCTCCGCAGCTTTGAGCATAGCGAAGAGCTCGGGAATTGTCTTCTGCATCCCTTGCATATTATAGTTCATCACAAAGCCTTTATAGCTTGGTGGCAGTGATTGAAGAACTCTATCAATAACACTATCCTCATCAACTTTGCAACCAAGTTGACTCATATGATTGTAGTACCCAGACATTCTGAGCAAGGGTTCACTGATAGGACTATTCTCCTCCATCTTGTAGCTGTAGAACTTATTGGAAATCACATATTTCTCAATCCGGGCATTTGCTTGAAATATTAACTTCAACTCCTGTAACATCTCATATGGTCCATGACGTTCAAAACGTCGTTGAAGTCCCGGTTCTAAGCCGTAAAGCATGGCACACTGAACTATCGTGTAGTCATCAAACCGCGTCTGCCAGACGTTCAAAGCGTCTACATTGGCGGGAGGGGGCTTGTCACCTAGCGGTGCTTCAAGGACATAATTTTTTGTGCAGCAATGAGGATAATCCTCAAGTTACGGACCCAGTCCGTGTAATTGCTACCATCATCTTTCAACTTAGCTTTCTCTAGGAATGCATTAAAATTCAAAGGAACGGTAGCATAGGCCATTGATCTACAACAACATAGATATGCAAAAACTATCAGGACTAAGTTCATGATAAATTAAAGTTCAATTAATCATATTACTTAAGGAACTCCCACTTAGATAGACACCCCTCCGGTCATCTAAATGATTACGTGATCCAAATCAACTAAACCATGTCCGATCATCACGTGAGATGGAGTAGTTTCAATGGTGAACATCTTATGTTGATCATATCTACTATATGATTCACGCTCGACCTTTCGGTCTCCAGTGTTCCGAGGCCATATCTGCATATGCTAGGCTCATCAAGTTTAACCCGAGTATTCAGCGTGTGCAAAACTGGCTTACACCCGTTGTATTTGAACGTAGAGCTTATCACACCCGATCATCACGTGGTGTCTCGGCACGACGAACTTTCGCAACGGTGCATACTCAGGGAGAACACTTATACCTTGAAATTTAGTAAGGGATCATCTTATAATGCTACCGTCGTTCTAAGCAAAATAAGAAGCATAATAAGATAAACATCACATGCAATCAAAATATGTGACATGATATGGCAATCATCATCTTGTGCTTTTGATCTCCATCTCCAAAGCACCGTCATGATCACCTTCATCACCGGCGCGACACCTTGATCTCCATCGTAGCATCGTTGTCGTCTCGCCAACTATTGTTTCTATGACTATCGCTACCGCTTAGTGATAAAGTAAAGCAATTACATGGCGGTTGCATTTCATACAATAAAGCGACAACCATATGGCTCCTGCCAGTTGCCGATAACTTTACAAAACATGATCATCTCATACAAACCGTATAACTCATCATGTCTTGACCATATCACATCACAACATGCCCTGCAAAAACAAGTTAGACGTCCTCTACTTTGTTGTCGCAAGTTTTACGTGGCTGCTACGGGCTTTGCAAGAACCGTTCTTACCTACGCATACAAAAACCACAACGATGTTTCGTCAAGTATGTGCAGTTTTAACCTTCACAAGGACCGGGCGTAGCCACACTCGATTCAGCTAAAGTGAGAGAGACAGACACCCGCCAGTCACCTTTAAGCAACGAGTGCTCATAACGGTGAAACCAGTCTCGCGTAAGCGTACGCGTAATGTCGGTCCGGGCCGCTTCATCTCACAATACTGCCGAAGCAAAGTATGACATGCTGGTAAGCAGTATGACTAGTATCGCCCACAACTCATTGTGTTATCATCTACGCATAGACCTGGCTCATGATGCTACTGTTGGGGAACGTAGTAATTCAAAAAAATCCTACGATCACGCAAGATCTATCTAGGAGAAGCATGGCAACGAGTGGGGAGAGTGTGTCTACGTACCCTCGTAGACTGAAAGCGGAAGCGTCTAGTGACGCGATTGATGTAGTCGAACGTCTTCGCGATCCAACCGATCCAAGCACCGAACGTACGGCACCTCCGCGTTCAACACACGTTCAGCTCAATGAAGACCCACGAGCTCTTGATCCAGTTGAGCTTCACGGGAGAGTTTCGTCAGCACGACGGCGTGGTGACGGATATGATAAAGTTACCGGCGCAGGGCTTCGCCTAAGCAATGCGACAGTATGACCGAGGTGTGTTTCTGTGGAGGGGGGCACCGCACACGGCTAAAACAATTCAACTTGTGTGTCTTTGGGTGCCCCCATGCCCCCGTATATAAAGGAGCAACGGGGAGAGGCCGGCCGGCCCCTTGTGGCGCGCCTAGGAGGAGCAATCCTACTAGGAATAGGATTGCAATCCTATTCCTAGTAGGAACTACCAAAAGGGAGAAGGGGGAAAGGAAGGAGAGGGAGAAGGAGAAGGAAAGGGGCGCCGCCCCCCTCCTTCCTTGTCCAATTCGGACCAAGGGGTGGGGGGCGCGCGGCCCAGCCCTGGCCCTCCTTCCCTCTTTCTCCTACGGCCCATTAAGGCCCATAGCTTCCCCAGGGGTTCCGGTAACCCCCCCTCGGTACTCCGGTTAATTCCGAAACTTTACGGAACACTTCCGATGTCCGAATATAGTCGTCCAATATATCAATTTTTACGTCTCGGACATTCCGAGACTCCTCGTCATGTCCGTGATCTCATCCTGGACTCCGAACTACCTTCGGTACATGAAAACTCATAAACTCATAATACCGATCGTCATCAAACGTTAAGCGTGCGGACCCTACGGGTTCGAGAACTATGTAGACATGACCGAGACTCATCTCTGGTCAATAACCAATAGAGGAACCTGGATGCTCATATTGGCTCCTACATATTCTACGAAGATCTTTATCGGTCAAACCGCATAACAACATACGTTGTTCCTTTTGTCATCGGTATGTTACTTGCCCGAGATTCGATCGTCGGTATCTCTATAGCTAGTTCAATCTCGTTACCGGCAAGTCTCTTTACTCGTTCCGTAATACATCATCTCGTGACTAACTCATTAGTCATTTGCTTGCAAGGCTTATTATGATGTGTATTACCGAGAGGGCCCAGAGATACCTCTCCGACACTCGGAGTGACAAATCCTAGTCTTGATCTATGCCAACACCACAAATACTTTCGGAGACACCTGTAGAGCATCTTTATGATCACCCAGTTATGTTGTGACGTTTGATAGCACACAAGGTGTTTCTACGGTATTCGGGAGTTGCATAATCTCATAGTCATAGGAACATGTATAAGTCATGAAGAAAGCAATAGCAGTAAAACTAAACGATCATAGTGCTAAGCTAACAGATGGGTCTAGTCCATCACATCATTCTCCTAATGATGTGATCTCGTTGATCAAATGACAATTCATGTCTATGGCTAGGAAACATAGCCATCTTTGATCAATGAGCTAGTCTAGTAGAGGCATACTAGGGACATACTATTTTGTCTATGTATTCACACATGTACTAAGTTTCCGGTTAATACAATTCTAGCATGAATAAAAGACATTTATCATGATATAAGGAAATACAAATAACATCTTTATTATTGCCTCTAGGGCATATTTCCTTCAGTCTCCCACTTGAACTAGAGTCAATAATCTAGATTACAAAGTAATTATCCTCACACCCATGGAGTCTTGGTGCTGATCATGTTTTGCCCGCGGAAGAGGCTTAGTCAACGGGTCTGCAACATGCAGATCCGTATGTATCTTGCAAATCTCTATGTCTCCCTCCTTGACTAGATCGCGGATGGAATTGAAGCGTCTTTTGATGCGCTTTGTTCTCTTGTGAAACCTGGATTCCTTCGCCAAGGCTATTGCTCCAGTGTTGTCACAAAAGATTTTCATTGGACCCGATGCACTAGGTATTACACCTAGATCGGATATGAACTCCTTCATCAAGACTCCTTCATTTGCTGCTTCCGAAGCAGCTATGTATTCCGCTTCACACGTAGATCCCGCCACGATGCTCTGCTTGGAACTGCACCAACTGACAGCTCCACCGTTCAATAAAAATACATATCCGGTTGTGACTTAGAGTCATCCGGATCAGTGTCAAAGCTAGAATCAACGTAACCGTTTATGACGAGCTCTTTGTCACCTCCATATACGAGAAACATATCCTTTGTCCTTTTCAGGTATTTTAGGATGTTCTTGACCGCTGTCCAGTGATCCACTCCTGGATTACTTTGGTACCTCCCTGCTAGACTTATAGCAAGGCACACATCAAGTCTGGTACACAGCATTGCATACATGATAGATCCTATGGCTGAGGCATAGGGAATTACTTTCATTTTCTCTCTATCTTCTGCAGTAGTTGGGCATTGAGTCTTACTCAACTTCATACCTTGTAACACAGGCAAGAACCCTTTCTTTGACTGATCCATTTTGAACTTCTTCGAAATTTTATCAAGGTATGTGCTTTATGAAAGTCCAATTAAGCGTCTTGATCTATCTCTATAGATCTTGATGCCTAATATATAAGCAGCTTCACCGAGGTCTTTCATTGAAAAACTTTTATTCAAGTATCCTTTTATGCTATCCAGAAATTCTATATCATTTCCAATCAACAATATGTCATCCACATATAATATCAGAAATGCTACAGAGCTCTGAAAGTGCAGTATATCGACTAGAGGGGGGGTGAATAGGTGATTTTTATGAAATGCTTCAAAACATGATAGTTTCGAAGACAAACGATAAGCTTGAGCCTATTTGTATGCAGCGGAAAGTGGACTACACTAGGTAAGCCATAGTCATGTATTCAATGAAGTGAAAGCATGAAGACTAATAGCAACTAGGCAGTAGAGATCATAAAGTAAGAAGGAATGAAGCCAATCACAACAGGTAGACACTCAGTGAAGACAATCAGATAAGGCAAGCATGCTATGTCTTCACAACATAAAGCTGTAAGTAAAAGGAAGGAGATGATAGAACCAGTGGCTCGGGGAAGACAGTGATTTGTTAGACCAGTTCCAGTTGCTGTGACAACTGTACGTCTGGTTAGGGAGGCTGAGATTTAACTCAGAAGACCGCGTCTTCACCTTGTTCCCCTTGAGCTAAGAACACCTAGTCCTCGCCCAATCACTCTGGTAAGTCTTCAAGGTAGACTTCCAAACCTTCACAGAATTCGTTCATCGGCAATCCACAATTACTCTTGGATGCTCAGAACACGACGCCTAACCGGCTGGAGGAAACACAGTCCTCAAGTGTAATAAGTCTTCAGGTCACATAGACAGAAAGACTTCAGTGATGCCTAACACTCTTTGGCTCTGGGTGTTTGGGCTTTGTCCTCGCAAGGATTTCTCTCTCAAATGCTTCGGAGGTGGGTTGCTCTCAAAGGACAAAAGCCGTGCAATAACTCTGAGCAGCCTCCTATTTATGGTGTAGGGGGTGGGCTATTTATAGCCACTGGGCAACCCGACCTGATTTGTCCGAAGTGATCTTGGGTCACTAAGGAACTGACACGTGTTCCAACGGTCAGATTTCAAACACACACGGCAACTTTACTTGACCTCCAAGTAAAGCTGACTTATCCGCCTCTGGATAAGATCTGCTCCCATAGTCTTCGCTCGAAGACATATGATTTGGTTGAGCATCACATCAGTCACTCTGACTTAGTTCACTTGGACCCCACTTAACAGTACGGTGGTTCCTATGACTCAACAAAGAAGAAAAGGAAACAACGACAAATCTACGTCTTCGCTTTCCATAGTCTTCACATAATGTCTTCTCATGTCATAGTCTTCAATATGATTATCTTCATATACCACCACTGATATCAATGTCCTCATACATTTTTAGGGGTCATCTCCGGTAGGTTAACCGAATCAATGAGGGACTACTACCTGTGTTATCCTGCAATTATCACAAACACATTAGGCTCTCAACCAGGTTTGTCGTCAATACTCCAAAACCAACTAGGGGTGGCACTAGATGCACTTACAGTCTCCCCCTTTTTGGTGATTGATGACAAACTGGTTGAAGTTTTCAACGGGGATAAAGATATGTGAAATTGTAAAGGATAAGGTATTGTCTTCGTAAGTAGCAAAAGGCTCCCCCTGAAGATGTGCATATAGTTGATTTGCCTTTGAATGCAAATGCACATGGCAGGTTGTACTTGTGGAGATCCTCTTCAACTTATGAAGACAATTCATCATGCATAATTGATATATCGAAGATAATGACATGCACAATGAAAAATGGACGTCTGCAAAAATGACTAAGTGCGGAATATAAGATAGCAGATGCGGAATTTATCATCGCATTACAGAGTAGCATAAAAAAGTAGCAGACGACCATCAGTTTAAGTGTTACAACTCAAAGAACCAAATGTAGCAAAACGAGAGTTGTAAGCACTAGCCAAATTATAAAAGCACCCGCCCATATGGACCCGCTTGAAGACTATCAACTCATATGCTTCTCCCCCTTTTGTCAGTAAGGACCAAAAAGGTTTGAAGACATAGAGCCTCTACTCGTTCCCAGGTGGAGCAGAAGAGGATGCAGGGTCGGTGTTGTTGTTTGGCGGTGCAGAGGTGGTTGGTGCAGTGTCGATGCGCGCTGAAGTAGGAGGTGGTGAAGTAGCATCATCCTGATCATCGATCACCCTGGCGTCAATTGTTGCAACGGAGGAAGAGTATTCAGAGTCTTCAAGGGATGGAGTTCGACGCATAACAGCAGTCCTTGGAGGAGTGTTGTCAAACTTGAATCTCTCAGTGAAGCCATCGTCTTGAAGATCCGCTTCAGCATTCAGTAAAGTCAAACTCTTCCAAGACCGCCTGCATGTTTCATGAGCAACAAAAGCATTCTTGGTGGCAAGATTGCGAATGCGATTGACATCCACCAAGAGGCTCTGTATCTGACGCTTTAACCAGAGGTGATGCTTGTCTTGTTTCTGATGAAGGGCTACAAGAAGTTCTCGGTTGTTCAGGACACGAGAACACTTCTGAGGCCTTTGAGCGATAGTGCTTTCAGTGGCTTCGGTTTCAGGGTGTCGAGGTAGACGAGTACGGCCAGCCAGAGGATAGACGCGTGAGACTGCTGGGACCCCTTCAATCTGCTGAGTGAAGCTTTGATGATCAGCGTTGTGAAGACTAACTGGCTCCTTAGCAGGCTCTTGGTAAATGGCTTCAGATGACATATCAACCTCAGGCAAGAAAATATGATGGTTGTGAGCAGAGGGTTGATAAGTGACAGCTGAGTGCAACTTGATTAGGCGCATTATCCAAGGGGCATAAAATTTCAGTCCAAATAGATCAGCTCCAGACGTGGCCAGTTGCCTGATGAAGAAATCTTGAGCATTGAAGCTGATGCCATTGAAGATATAGAAGACCAAAGTCTTCATAGTGCCTTCAAGCTTGGCTGATGAAGAATGTCCTTTGACAGGCCATAGAGTATGCCTTATGATGTGATAGATGGTGCGAGGCAGGTACTCAAGGTCTTCAACAAAGAATTCTTTAGAATATTCAGCGTCACTTGGCAGAGGCTTCATCATGCCGAGCATTTGGCTCATGTTGGGCTTACGCTTCTGAAAGATGCTCTCCAAGGCTTCAGTGTGTAGTTCACAGCCAGGTTCATATAGATCTCCTGGAGTGGGCAGGCCAGTAAGCTCAATGAGATCAAAGGCTTTTGCTTCATGATGCACATTGCCTGACATCCACTCAAGGACTCATGTCTTCGGATTTCTTCTGTGGCCTCGGATGTGAAGTGTGGCATAGAATTGCAGAAGCAGCTCTTCATTCCAATGCTCTTTATCTAGGACAAAATTGAGTAAGCCAGCATCACGGAAGCAGTCAAGGGCTTCCTCCAAGCAGGGCAGACCAGCAATAGCTTCAGTGTCAAGACGCATATGAGGAAAATGCGGCCTTGGTTATATAGTACCCTTGAGTAGTAGCTGCGCTGTTGATGGCTCCAGAACCTATCTGATGATATTCTTGGCTTGGAATATGGGTTCTTGGCGCTGTCAAAGAAGGTGTTGTGCGCAGTGAAGCTATTGGCATTGAATGACCCTGAAGATGTTGCAATACCTGGAAGCCTTGGCAGTCTTGGCTTAGGCTTCTGAACTTGGGGCCTGTGCGCAATATGATGATCAAACTGAGGACCAGCAGCACGTGGTTCAGTTGTAGGTGGTGGAATCAAAATTGGCCACCGGACAGTAACAAGCTGATCATCCTTGTTGTATGCTTGCTCAATTGTGTGAGGCCGTGGAGGCGGAACAGGAGCAGAGGCATTGTCTTCAAGCTGCAGATTGGCGTCAGGTGCAACATTAGCTTCAGGCACAGCGCTGGCTTCAGGCACAACACTGGCTTCAGGAGCAGTAACTTCAGGCGCAGGTTCTTCAGGCGCCACAAAAACTTCAGCCATGACCACGTCATTGGCTTCAGTGTTGGTGGTGGCAGCCTCTGAATTTGTTACCTCCACTTCAGGAGCTGGAGGGTCGGACACGTTCTCCTCGAGAACAGGTGGTGCGACAATACTTTCTTCAGCAACTTGGGGTTGTTCTTCTTCTTGTTGGGGTGGTTCTTCTTCGGCTAATGCAACCGGAATATCTTCAGCCACTTTGGCTTCAGATTCTGAGTGGCTTCCAGTAGGAGCAGCATCAGGTGCAGATGGTTGCTCTACTCCTTCTGGAGCACTTGAGGCAGTGACTTGAGGCCTTGGTCCTTTGCGAAGCCTGCGAAAAGCTGGCGACGCCTGAGGAGATGGAGGTTGTTGGGCCTCAAAGTCTTTGTCTTCAAGCACCATGCTAGTGTCTTGAGTTTGCTGGGGAGTGTCTTGGGTTTCCTATGGGTGATCAGCCCACGAGTCATCCTGAGCAATTGGCGTCAATGAACGACCAATGCTGATGCGTTCGCTGTTCGTGAGAACATGCGAAGAGTCGATGTTGTACTCGATCTGAGGAAGGACGGCATCATCTTCAACATTGTCTTGAGGACCAATGTCTTCAGCTGCGGTGGGGTCGAAGCTGGAATGTCTTCAGCCTCTGTGGGAGCAGGCTCATGAACAATCAGTCTTCTTTCTCTCTGGACAGATGCAGGGCGAGCAACTGAGATTGGCTCGACAAAGATAGGCTCTTTGGAAACAGCCTTATCCTTCTTGGTCTTTCGCTTCTTGGTGGGTGGAGCTTCATCAGTAGATTGCTTACGCTTGCGAGCATCAGCTTCAGCCACCTTAGTCTTCCCGAGAGTTGAAGCGATTGGAGTTGCCTTAGGCTTCGGGCCAGTCATGCTAGCAGGGAAGACTATGCGAGGCATTTCCTGCCCAGATGCTTCAGCTTCGGGCACAGACTGCTTCTTCTTCTTCTTGGCAGCCATTCTTGGATCAATGCCAGGATGCCCAAGTGCCTTGCGCTTCTCAGCTTCATCGAATGCTTGAACGCATTTTGCAGCCAAGTTCTTGATGCGCTCACGTGAGCCTTTAGCTTCTTCACGCCGCAGGCGAAAGGCTTCCTTGAGCTCTTGCATCATAACCTTGAAGTTTTGAACTTCTTGCATGCTGAGCTTGTTCATATGCTTCTTGAACTGAGCTTTTTCATAATCTATCTTTTGCTTCAGCTCAACAATTCTTTGAGCCAGAGCTAGCTCAGAAGCAATGGCGCCATGGAAGGAGACGCTGAGGCCAACTGGAAGTTGAAGATCGTCGAAGCTCAGGTTGGGAGTGTCAAACCATTCATCAATGAAGTTGTTGAGCACTTCAACGTTAAAGAGTGGCAAATCATTGAAGATTTCGGCATCCTGCTTGCTCTTGATCAGTAGCTCCAGAGCATCATCTCCAAGATCTTCATCACTTGAGAGATCAAGGGCATCATTGGCAGTCTTTAGTACTGCATCAGGAGTGAGAGCTGGACTGGGGTTGCATGTTGGCTTCCTCTTCAGCTGTCTGCTCTTGGAGATTCTAGAGTGTTCCTTAGATTGCACAGTTGGTGCAGGTGGAGCAGTGGCCAAAGGCTTCACTCTTGAAGCTCTTGGTGGAGTAGCCTTTGAAGCCTTTGATTTCTTCTTATGGGGCTTCGACGTTGCAGGTGCTTCTTCAGAGTCATCATCTGCTTCAGGTTGATCTACATCTGCCCTTTGAACCCTTATGTGACTGATGAGGCCCTCTAGGTTGTAGAAGGGCCTAACCAGATTCGGTTTAGCTTCGCGCGAGCCATCAGCGCGGGGTGCAGAGGGGCCGGGATTGAAGTCTAATCCCCACAGCTTCTTGTTTTCCTTGGCCGAGTTCTTGGCGAATTGAAGATTTCGCTTGAACAGATTGTCGTCGCGACACCAGAGCAGAGCGCTTGGATCAGCATCAGTAGGCTGTGGCCCTCTAACCATGCAAGGATAGAAGCCTTGAGCAATGGCTTTATCACGAGTCTTGGGGGGAAGATTCTTATAAGTGATATCTCCCCACGGATGCTTGATGGCATTTTTCTCGGCATACTCTGGGGTCACGAACCTATATTTGAACCATTGTTCAGCCCAGTATCTTCGAATCCATTGGATTCGGGTCTTCCTCTGATTGTAATCCTCCTCTGGATTAGTCTTGTATATTTCACTGAGATCACCAGGAAAAACATGGAGGCGTCTTCGGCTGCTCAGGGCCACATGCCTCGACCGGGGCTATCACCGTGGACTTGCGGCAGCAGCACCAACATGAAGCAGGGGCGGAGCCATGTCGGAGTTGAAGACAAGGTGGAGGCGAGGTCGATGGCGCCAATGGAGATGGGCTCGCCGGCTGCGGCCAGAGGCACGTGGCGGCGCACACGTCGTAGGAGAGGAAGGAGGCCAGACGGAGCAGCAGCGACGACGACGACCGGCGGCGGTGGCTGGATTGCACGGACGGCACAACGTAATTACTCAGGTGCCCCTGACGGTTCACGTACGAGTGACACGTGGCGGTCATGTAATGCATTGGGAGTTGTCCCACGATCCCACGTACACCACGACTGTCGGAGTAGTCATTCCGGCTTCTCCGGGTTTCAGGCATAACGGATGGAGCATTAAAATCAGATTTAAAGTTTGTCTCCGTATCTTCCGCTGACAAGGACGCAGAGAAGATATTCGACTGTTTCAACAGAATGCATATGATTTGGACAGACAAAGTGAGATGAGAAAGCATAGAGAGGTTAGGGTCCGATCACATTCACCTAGTCCAAAAGATTCAAATATGAAGACATAGCTATAAGTGAATGCTGTTGAGGACAGAACACAACTCTCTCTCTATATATATATCCTATGTGAAGACAAACCAAGTGCGAAGACTTTGCAAATGTAACGCCACGAGAAACGCTTCAAACAAGAATTTGGTGGTGGCGTTACCCACCGTATAGGAAGTATTAGACCCAGACACGATGCACAATTATCGTGGCGCTCCGAAGTCAAATTCCATGTTAATGTATTCACACTTAGAATGTAAGTCTTCATTGATTGAAGATATACTTTACTTCGTGTGTTGCACATCTAAGTCATCAATATGCATAAGTGTTAGGATGTGCGCCTGATTACAGGACATTTGAGGATTCTAAGATATTTAGCTCACACCGCAACTTGCAAAACCTTTTCTCATCCAAGGGCTTTGTGAAGATATCTGCCAGTTGCTCTTCAGTGTTGACATGTATGATATCAATATCTTCCTTCATAACATGATCTCTGAGAAAGTGATGACGAATTTGAATGTGCTTTGTATTCGAGTGCTGAACTGGGTTGTTGGCAATCTTGATGGCGTTTTCATTATCACAGTAGAGTGGCACATGCTTTAGATGGACTCCATAGTCCTTGAGAGTTTGCTTCATCCATAGAAGCTGAGCGCTGCAAGATCCAGCAGCAGTGTATTCAGATTCAGCAGTGGAGAGTGATACACAGTTCTGCTTCTTTGAAGACCAACAGACAAGTGATCGTCCTAGAAAGTGACATGTGCCAGATGTGGACTTGCGATCAACTTTGTCACCAGCATAATCAGCATTTGAAAATCCTACTAGATCAAACTCTGAGCCCTTTGGATACCATAATCCTAGTGTTGGGGTGTAAGCGAAATATCGAAGTATTCGCTTCACAGCTAAGTGATGCGACTCCTTTGGTGCCGCTTGATATTGAGCACACATGCAAACACTAAGCATAATATCTGGCCTAGATGCACATAAATAAAGTAAAGAACCAATCATGGAGCGGTATACCTGTTGATCAAACTCTTTACCATTGGCGTCGGGACCCAGATGATGTTTAGCAGGCATTGGCGTCGAGTACCCTTTGCAGTCTTGCATTCCAAACTTCTTCAGGCAGTCTTTAAGATACTTCTCTTGAGATATGAATATGCCGTTGCTTTGTTGACGAATTTGAAGACCAAGGAAGAACTTCAGCTCACCCATCATAGACATTTGATATTGTTCTTGCATCATGTGACCAAACTCATCACTGTATTTCTTGTCCGTGCAGCCGAAGATAATGTCATCCACATAGATTTGGCAGACAAATAGCTCATCATCATATGTCTTCGTGAAGAGTGTAGGATCTAGGGATCTAGGTTTGAAGCCTTTGCTCTTCAGGAAGTCTTTGAGGGTGTTATACCATGCACGAGGCGCTTGTTTGAGGCCATATAGTGCCTTGTTGAGCTTGTAAACCATATCAGGACGTTTTGGGTCTTCAAAGCCAGGTGGTTGTGCAACATACACTTCTTCTTCAATTCTTCCATTGAGAAAGGCACTCTTTACATCCATTTGATATAGAAGTATGTTGTGATGATTTGCATAGGCTAGCAGTATACGAATAGCTTCAAGTCTAGCCACAGGAGCAAATGTTTCATCGAAGTCAATCCCTTCAACTTGAGTGTATCCTTGAGCAACAAGACGAGCTTTGTTTCTGACCACTTGACCATGCTCATCTTGCTTGTTGTGATAGATTCATTTTGTGCCTATTATGGTGTGCTTTCGAGGATCAGGACGCTTGACAAGTTCCCACACATTGTTCAGCTCAAACTGTTGAAGCTCTTCTTGCATTGCTTGAATCCTTTCAGGCTCCATAAAAGCTTCAACAACTTTCTTGGGTTCAGATATTGAGACAAAAGCAAAATGCCCACAGAAATTTGCAAGCTGTGTTGCTCTTGAGCGAGTGAGTGGACCAGGAGCATTTATGCTATCAATTATCTTCTCAACTTGTACTTCATTTGCAACACGAGGATGAGCTGGACGAAGATTTTGCTCTTGTTGTGCATTGTCTTCATCAGGAGGATTGTCTTCGGGCTGAGCATTGTCGTCAGGTTGATTTGGAGCAGAGATGATGAGTTCCTCGTCAGGTTGTGCTTCAGAAGGCATGATCTCACCAGTTCCCATAAGCTTGATAGATTCATTTGATGAAGCTTCATCTAACACATTTGGTAGGGATTCTCTTTGTGATCTATTTGTCTCATCAAACCTCACATCCATAGTTTCAACAGTTTTATAGAGAAAAATGTTGAAGACTCTGTAGGAGTGTGAGTCTTTTCCATATCCGATCATGAAGCCTTCATGAGCTTTGGGTGCAAATTTTGACTTATGATGAGGATCCTTGATCCAACACTTAGCTCCAAATACTCTGAAGTAGCTTACATTTGGCTTCTTTCCAGTGAGGAGTTCATAGGATGTTTTCTTCAGAAGCTTGTGAAGATAAACACGGTTGATGACATGGCATGCAGTGTCAATAGCTTCGGGCCAGAATCTTCTTGGTGTTTTGTACTCATCGAGCATCATTCGAGCCATCTCAATTAGAGTTCTGTTCTTGCGCTCAATGATCCCATTTTGCTGAGGTGTATATGGGGCTGAGAATTCATGAGTGATTCCCATCTCATCCAGATAAAGATCGAGGGCAGTGTTCTTGAATTCAATGCCATTGTCACTTCTGATATGTTTGATCTTGATGCCATAATTGTTCATGGCACGGTTGGCGAAGCGTCTGAAGACATCTTGCACTTCAGTCTTGTATAGTATTATGTGTACCCAAGTGTATCTTGAATAGTCATCAACTATGACAAAGCCATAGAGACAGGCTGTGGTAGAGAATGTGGAGTAGTGAGTAGGGCCAAATAAGTCCATGTGACGCAGCTCGAAGGGTTTGGATGTCGTCATGATTGTCTTCGAGGGGTGCTTGGCTCTAGTCATCTTCCCAGCTTCATAGGCACCACATAGATGATCTTTCTTGAACTTGACTTCCTCGATGCTGTGACGCCCCCGATTTGTCCGTACACTAATCATGCACGCAAATGTGTACGACCAAGATCAGGGACTCACTGGAAGATATCACAACACAACTCTAGACACAAATTAAAATAATACAAGCTTTATATTACAAGCCAGGGGCCACGAGGGCTCGAATACATAAGCTCGAAAACACAAGAGTCAGCGGAAGCAATAATATCTGAGTACAGACATAAGTTAAACAAGTTTGCCTTAAGAAGGCTAGCACAAAAGTAACAACGATCGAAAAGGCAAGGCCTCCTGCCTGGGACCTCCTAATAACTCCCCGAATCCGAACTCCATGTAGAATCATCCTCGGGATCTTCTGGCTCCTGGACGCCACCGATCTGGTTGCATCAACCAGAAAGAAGAAAGAAGGGGGAAAAGGGGGAGCAAAGCAACCGTGAGTACTCATCCAAAGTACTCGCAAGCAAGGATCTATACTACATATGCAATGGTATCTGTGTAAAGGGGTAATATATGTGGGCTAAACTGCAGAATGCCAGAATAAGAGGGGGATAGCTAATCCAAATGAAGACTACGCTTCTGGCCACCTCCATCTTGCAACAGTAGAAGAGGGTAGCTGGAAAGTAACAAGTATCCTTGCTTCTCGCAGCCTCCGTCTTGCAGCAGTAGAAGGGAGTAGATGGTAAGTTCACCAAGTAACAACGTATAGCATAATCCTACCCGGTGATCCTCCCCTCGTCGCCCTGTGAGAAAGCGATCACCGGGTTGTATCTGGAACTTGTCTGGGTGTGTTTTATTAAGTATCCAGTTCTAGTTGTCATGAGGTCAGAGTACAACTCCGGGTCGTCCTTTTACCGAGGGACACGGCTATTCGAATAGATTAACTTCCCTGCAGGGGTGCACCACATAACCCAGCACGCTTGATCCCATTTGGCCGGACACACTTTCCAGGGTCATGCCCGGCCTCGGAAGATCAACACGTCGCAGCCCTACCTAAGCACAACAGAGAGGTCAGCACGCCGGTCTAAACCCTAAGCGCACGGGGGTCTGGGCCCATCGCCCAATGCACACCTGCACGTTGCGAGGGCGGCCGGTAAGCAGACCTAGCCTCTCCTAATACCAGAGTAGGCGTTCCGGTCCAATCCGGCGCGCGCCGCTAAGTCGCTGACGTCAAGAAGGCTTCGGCTGATACCACGACATCGAGTGCCCATAACTGTTCCCACGCAGCTGGTTAGTGCGTATAGACCAAATGGCCAGACTCAGATCAAATACCAAGATCCCGTTAAACGTGTTATTATGAAATAACCGCGGACAACGACCAGGGCCAGGCCCACCTGTCTCCTAGGTGGTCGCAACCTGCCCTGTCGCTCCGCCACAAAGTAACCATCAGGAGGCTGTCGGGAACCCAGGCCCACCACTACCTGGGTGGAACCACCTGCCCCTTCAGCCCCCATCTCCGAATCATCATCATGTGTATGTAAAGTATGTATATAGTATATACCCGTGATCACCACCTGAGTGATCACTGCCCAATGATATAGCATGGCAGACGGACAAGAATGTAGGGCCACTGATGGAATACTAGCATCCTATACTAAGCATTAGGATGGCAGGTACAGGTATCAATAGTTGTAGCAGCAAAGGCAGGCTATGCAACAGAATAGGAGTAACCGAACAGTAACATGCTACGCTACTCTAATGCAAGCAGTAGAAAGAAGAATAGGCGATATCTGGTGATCAAAGGGGGGGGGCTTGCCTAGAAGCTCTGCAGACGAAAGGAATCTTCGGAAGCGTAGCCGTAGTCGAACACCGAAGCATCAATGGTCTCGGGGTCTATCACAGTATCGGAGTCTACTGAAAATAAGCAACGAAGGGGAAACAAATAAATAACAGAGCAAACAATAGCATCACAAAGCATAACATGGCAAAAGGCGGTGCTACGTGTGACCTAACGCGGTGCTCGGTGATACAGGCGAAGAGGAATAACACCCGAGAAAGTATTCCCGGTGTTAGGCATTTTCGGGCAGATGAAACGGAGGGGGAAAGTTGCGTGTTCGGTATGATAGAGATGTGTGGCGGACGAACGGACCTCGTATTCGGATTCGTCTCGTCGTTCTGAACGATTTTCATATATAAATTATTTTCATCCGAGTTACGGATTAATTTATATGATTTTTCAAAGTTTTAACAATATTCTAGAATTATTTATTTATTTAAAATTAACATTATCCAGAATAGTACGGGGTGACGTCAGCATGACGTAAATGGGACATCATCAGTCAACAGTGTGGTTGACTGGAGTCAAACCTGACCTGTGGGTCCAGTGGGACCCACCTGTCATTGACTAACAACTAACTAACTGTCTGATTAGATTAGTTAGTAGGTTAATTAGGTTTAATAGATAATTAACAGAATTAATTAAGTTTAATTAAAACAGATTAATTAATAATTAATTAGTTAATTAATATTTTTATTTATTTTATATATTATTATTTATATATATATTTTTCTGGGGGGGGGCGGGCCCCCCTGCCATTGGCCCAGAAGGGCCAAGCGGGTTTGGGCGCTGGGTGCGGGTGCTGGAGCACCCGTGCGGGCGCTCGCCCGCAGAGCTGCGCGAGGCTGGGCCGGCGAGAGGCCGGTGGCGACGGCACCGGCCAGGCAGCCGGAGCGGCGCCGGCGGGCAGCCGGAGTGGGAACGGAGCGGCGCGGGGGCCAGTGACCGGAGCGGCCAGGGCGAGGGCCCGGCGGTGGCGGGCGGGAGGCCTCGGGGGCTGCGGAGGCGGAGGGCGTTGGGCCACGGGCGACGATGCGGTGGCTGCGGCGACGGGCAGGGGCGTGGCCCCTCCAGGCCAGCAGCGGGGCGCGGCGCCGGCGGCCAGGCGCACGACCGGAGGCGGCGAGCGGGCGGGTAGAGCGGCAGCGGGGCGAGGGCCCGGCGGTGGTGGGCGGTCGCAGCGACGGGCAGCGTGGCGGAGGAAGGATGCGGCGGTGCGGCATCGTCGGGAGCGGCCGGTTGCGCGCCGCGCGAGCGAGCGCGGCCCCGTCGACGGTGGCCCTGGCGGACGCTGCCCGGCGTCGTGGGGCAGAAACGGCGCAGCTGGGGGGGGGGCTGGCGCTAGCCACGGGCGTGGCCGTGGCCTCGCCGGCACCAGGAGCCACTGATGGCCGCCGGCGCGGCGAGGGGCGAAGGGGGGAGCGCGGGCGGGCCGGCGGCGAGTAGTGCAGTGGGGCAACGGCGAACGGGCGCGGGGAGGAAAAGCGGGGCGCGGAAGCTCACGGTGAGGGAGTTCGGGGAAGCGTTCGGGGAGGCCGGCGGGCTTCAGCCGTGGTTGCGCTGTGAGGAGACGGCCGGCTCCGGCAAGGGCGTCCGGTGCCGATGATTTGACAGCCGGGGCGGCGTGCGGCGTCGAGCGGCGGAGAGGGGTCGGGTCGATCCCGATCCAGACAAAAAGGGGGGGGTGTCGGTGCGAGGGAGAGGG
>LR738711.1:278138820-278223398 GCA_902687465.1 Secale cereale | reverse complement strand
GAGTTTTAACTTATTTAGGTTTTTCTATTTTTTTTTGTTGTTTGTTTTTCTTTTATCTATTTTACTTTATCTGTTATAGTTTTGTATCCTATTATTTTAGTTTTAGTAAAATATATACTTATTATATAAATTAGTAATTCAACTTCGTCCATACCCAAAAAGTCCAGTCCTCAATAAATTAGTTTGACATTTTATTAATTACAAAAGGTATTTAAATAATTGTTTTTGCTGCTGTTTTATTCATCTCATATTATTTAAGAATTTTAAAAAGGTGTGGTTTCTCCAGCATATTTACTTACGATTTATTTGACACAGCTTGAACATTTTAGTTTGATATTTAAAATCTTTTGTTGTTTTCTTTTAACTCAATTTTTAATTTGGATCGGTTTCGAACTAACACGAGATTAGAAACAATGATCGTGGTGACGTGGCATCATTAGCGTGGGATTACTGTAGCGTAATTATCCGGGCGTCACAGATGCCTATGACGTGCTTCTTCTTTGCGAGTGTATGCAAGTTCCTCATGCCAGCATGTCCTAGCCTCCGATGCCAGAGCCAGCACTCTGAAGCTTTTGCTAGAAGACATACTGCCATCTGAGGTCCAGCTGAGAAATCTACCATATATAGATCACCTTTTCTGTATCCTTCAAATACTAAAGACTTGTCAGATTCCATTAGTACAATGCAACAAAATTTACCAAAGATCACAATCATGTTTAAGTCACAAAGCATTGAGACAGACATTAAGTTGAAGCCAAGAGATTCAACAAGCATGACTTTGTCCATGTGCTGATCTCTTGAGATTGCAACTCTACCTAGACCCAACACTTTGCTTTTACCAGTGTCAGCAAATGTGATGTGACTCTTGTTGGATAGACGTAAAGTTGAGTCCATGAGAAGATTTCGATCACCAGTCATATGATTTGTGCATCCGCTATCCATAATCCATTCTGAAGACTTTGGTGTCACTCCCTACAATGCAGTTAAGAGGATAGGCTTCACCAAAAGCCATTATGAAGTATAAACAATTGATGCATAAGTGGATTATGAAAGCTTTAGATGTAAGTTAGGACTGATAAGATCTTCAGCAAGTGATTTATGGATAGTATGAGCAGTAAGTCATTTTGGGCATTTGTTCTTGTGCCCTACAAGTGTTTTAGGTCCCCAGCAATAACATCAGAAGCCTTTGATTACAGGCTGGAGACCTTTCCCTACAAGAGAAAGTTAGTTCTTCTTAACCACCCACATCTTCAGGGGTGGCTTAGAAGCAATGAGTCTAAGAGCAGCATCTGGGAATTTTGGCTTTGGAGCCCTAGCAAACAATCTTGCAGGAGGAGAATAATACTCATATGAATAGGCAGAAAAGTTCTTTGATTTATGAACAAAGAGGTTTGAAGAAACACGCTCATATTCATGGGTCTGAGTATGATTTCCCTGCAAAACATTCGCGTTAGAGTGACTCAGTTGAGTCCTTTGTCTGTATGAAGCCTTAGGACCATATGAAGCCTTTGGTCTGGGGTTTGTCTTCATCCCAGGGGGTGTCATGACAGTATTTGCTGAAAGCTTCTCTAGACAACCTTTGGGTACCCAGATCTTCTTCATAGGTGGTCCATTCCTGCAGTTAGTACCAATGTACCTGGCAAACACTTCACCATTTTGATTCTCAAACAGTTTGTAGTTTGCATCAAAGGATTCATCAATGATAACAGGATTAGCACAAGTGAAACCAGATAAGGTGGATGGATCCACTGAAGGTTCCTTTGCAGCAACCCATGTGGTTTTGGGATACTGCTCAGGCTTCCAGTATGAACCATCAACATTCATTTTCCTGTCGAACCCAACACCCTCTTTCCTAGGGTTTCGGTTCAGTATCTGCTTTTTGAGGACATCACATAGAGTCTGATGCCCTTTGAGGCTTTTGTACATCCCTGTTTCAAGCAAAGTCTTCAACCTAGCATTTTCATCAGCAATAGTAGTGCTTTCCTCAGCAGAGGGGTTAGTTACCACATCAATAGTTGAAGATATTGCAACAGTGGCAGCAGTAGAGCATTCAGCAACAGATGTAGCATTATCACGTTCAATGCATTTTAGACATGGTGGTTCAAACTCTTCGTGAGTGGAGCTGATAAGTTGTGCGCGGAGTGACTCATTCTCCTTTTGAAGATCTTCATGAGCCGCTTTCACTTTCTCAAGTTCTCGCTTCCTTTGAATGTAATAGTGGGAAAGCTTTTCATGAGTTTTTGAAAGCGATTCATAAATCTCTTCAAGTTCTTTGTACTTAACATGAAGATTTTTTATGTCTTCAATTAAGGACTGAGAATGGGTCATTTCCGTGTCCAACAGGTCATCGCTTTTGTCTAACAGTTTTTGAATATGTTCCATGGCTTTCTGCTGTTCAGTGGAAATTTTAGCAAGTGTTTTGTAGCTAGGTTTTGATTCACAATCAGAGTCATCTTCACTAGATGTTTGAAAGTAAGCATCGCGTGATTTTACCTTGGCACCGCGTGCCATGAAGCAGAAGGTGGGTGCAGAGTCGTCGTCCTCATCATCATTGTTGTTGACGGGGCCATTGTCTTCAGTGTTGAAGATAGACTTGCCCACGTAGGCAGTGGCTAAAGCCAGACTTGCAGCACCAAAATCAGACTCCTCCTCCGACTCCACCTCCACCTCTTCAGAAGCAGACTCTTCCTCAGAATCCATCTCCTTGCCAACAAAAGCACGAGCCTTGCCAAATGAATTCTTCTTGTGTGATGAATACTTTGATGATGACTTTGAAGAAGACTTTGAGTATTTCTTCTTTTTCTTGTCATCAGAATCATATTCCTTGCTCTTCTTGTTCTTCTTCTTCTCATTGTCCCACTGAGGACACTCAGAGATGTAGTGACCAGGTTTCTTGCACTTATGACATGTTCTTTTCTTGTAGTCATGAGCAGATGCTTCATCATTTCTAGAGCTGGATCTTGAAGACTTTCTGAAGCCTTTCTTCCTAGTGAATTTCTGGAACTTCTTCACAAGCATGGCAAGCTCCTTTCCAATGTCTTCATGATCATCAGAACTACAATCAGATTCTTCTTCAGATGAGGAAACAGCTTTTGCCTTCAACGCGCGAGATCGGCCATAGTTGGGACCATAGATGTCACGCTTCTCAGACAACTGAAACTCATGTGTGTTGAGCCTCTCAAGTATATCAGACGGATCGAGAGTCTTGAAATCAGGGCGTTCTTGAATCATCAATGCAAGGATATCAAATGAGCTGTCGAGTGATCTTAAAAGAGTCTTGACGATTTCATGCTTGGTGATCTCAGTGGCGCCAAGTGCTTGAAGCTCATTTGTGATGTCAGTGAGACGATCAAAAGTGTGCTGGACATTCTCATTGTCATGTCTCTTGAAGCGATTGAAGAGATTGCGAAGGACGCTGATCCTTTGATCTCTCTGGGTAGAGACTCCTTCATTGACCTTTGAGAGCCAGTCCCAAACTTCCTTTGACGTGTACAGAGCACTCACACGACCGTACTGTCCTTTGGTCAGATGACCACATATGATGTTCTTGGCCGTTGAATCCAATTGAACGAGCCTCTTGACATCAGCAGCGGTGACGCCTTCACCAGTCTTGGGAACGCCGTGCTTGACGACAAACCAGAAGTCCACGTCAATGGCTTCAAGATGCATGCGCATCTTGTTCTTCCAGTAGGGATATTCGGTGCCATCGAAGACAGGGCACACAGCGGAGACTTTGATTATCCCTGCAGTCGACATAGCTAAAACTCCAGGTGGTTAAACCGAATCACACAGAACAAGGGAGTACCTTGCTCTGATACCAATTGAAAGTGCAGTATATCGACTAGAGGGGGGTGAATAGGCGATTTTTATGAAATGCTTCAAAACATGATAGTTTCGAAGACAAACGATAAGCTTGAGCCTATTTGTATGCAGCGGAAAGTGGACTACACTAGGTAAGCCATAGTCATGTATTTAATGAAGTGAAAGCATGAAGACTAATAGCAACTAGGCAGTAGTGATCATAAAGGAAGAAGGAATGAAGTCAATCACAACAGGTAGATACTCAGTGAAGACAATCAGATAAGGCAAGCATGCTATGTCTTCACAACATAAAGTTGTAAGTAAAAGGAAGGAGAGGATAGAACCAGTGGCTCGGGGAAGATAGTGATTTGTTAGACCAGTTCCAGTTGCTGTGACAACTGTACGTCTGGTTAGGGAGGCTGAGATTTAACTCAGAAGACCGCGTCTTCACCTTGTTCCCCTTGAGCTAAGAACACCTAGTCCTCGCCCAATCACTCTGGTAAGTCTTCAAGGTAGACTTCCAAACCTTCACAGACTTCGTTCACCGGCAATCCACAATTACTCTTGGATGCTCAGAACGCGACGCCTAACCGGCTGGAGGAAACACAATCCTCAAGTGTAATAAGTCTTCAGGTCACACAGACAGAAAGACTTCAGTGATGCCTAACACTCTTTGGCTATGGGTGTTTGGGCTTTGTCCTCGCAAGTATTTCTCTCTCAAATGCTTCGGAGGTGGGTTGCTCTCAAACGACAAAAGCCGTGCAATAATTCTAAGCAGCCTCCTATTTATGGTGTAGGGGGTGGGCTATTTATAGCCACTAGGCAACCCGACCTGATTTGTCCGAAGTGACCCTGGGTCACTAAGGAACTGACACGTGTTCCAACGGTCAGATTTCAAACACGCACGGCAACTTTACTTGAGCTCCAAGTAAAGCTGACTTATCCGCCTCTGGATAAGATTTGCTCTCATAGTCTTCGCTCGAAGACATTGGATTTGGTTGAGCATCACATCAGTCACTCTGACTTAGTTCACTTGGACCCCACTTAACAGTATGGTGGTTCCTATGACTCAACAAAGAAGAAAAGGAAACAACGACAAATCTACGTCTTCGCTTTCCATAGTCTTCACACAATGTCTTCTCATGTCATAGTCTTCAATATGATTATCTTCATATACCACCACTGATATCAATGTCTTCATACATTTTTAGGGGTCATTTCCGGTAGGTTTACCGAATCAATGAGGGACTACTACCTGTGTTATCCTGCAATTCTCACAAACACATTAGTCCCTCAACCAGGTTTGCCGTCAATACTCCAAAACCAACTAGGGGTGGCACTAGATGCACTTACAAGCTCCCACTCACTTTCTTGTAAATACATGCTTCTCCAAAAGTCTGTATAAAACCATATGTTTTAATCACCTCATCAAAGCGTATATTCCAACTCCGAGTTGCTTGCACCAGTCCATAGATGGATCGCTGGAGCTTGCATACTTTGTTAGCATCTTTTGGATCGACAAAACCTTCTGGTTGCATCATATACAACTCTTCTTTGAGATATCCATTCAGGAATGCAGTTTTGATATCCATTTGCCATATTTCATAATCATAAAATGCGGCAATTGCTAACATGATTTGGACAGACTTAAGCATCGCTACAGGTGAGAAAGTCTCATCGTAGTCAACTCCTTGAACTTGTCGAAACCCTTTCGCAACAAGTCGAGCTTTGTAAACAGTAACATTACCGTCTGCGTTGGTCATCCTCTTGAAGATCCATTTATTTTCGATGGCTTGCCGATCATCGAGCAAGTCAACCAAAGTCCACACTTTGTTCTCATACATGGATCCCATCTCAGATTTCATGGCTTCAAGCCATTTTGCGGAATCTGGGCTCATCATCTCTTCCTCATAGTTCGTAGGTTCATCATGGTCTAGTAACATGACTTCTAGAACTGGGTTGCCGTACCACTCTGGTGCGGAACGTACTCTGGTTGATCTACGACGTTCAACATAAACTTGATCTGAAGTTTCATGATCATCATCATTAGCTTCCTCACTAATTGGTGTAGGAATCACTGGAACAATTTTCTGTGATGTACTAATTTCCAATTCAGGAGAAGGTACAATTACCTCATCAAGTTCTACTTTCCTCCCACTCACTTGTTTCGAGAGAAACTCCTTCTCTAGAAAGTATCCATTCTTAGCAACGAATATCTTGCCTTCGGATCTGTGATAGAAGGTGTACCCAACAGTCTCTTTTGGGTATCCTATGAAGACACATTTCTCCGACTTGGGTTCGAGCTTATCAGGTTGAAGCTTTTTCACATAAGCATCGCAGCCCCAAACTTTAAGAAACGACAACTTTGGTTTCTTGCCAAACCATAGTTCATAAGGTGTCGTCTCAACGGATTTAGATGGTGCCCTATTTAACGTGAATGCAGCTGTCTCTAAAGCATGACCCCAAAACGATAGTGGTAAATCGGTAAGAGACATCATAGATCGCACCATATCCAATAAAGTACGGTTACGACGTTCAGACACACCATTACGCTGTGGTGTTCTGGGTGGCCTGGGTTGTGAAACTATTCCACATTGTTTCAAATGAAGACCAAACTCGTAACTCAAATATTCACCTCCACGATCAGATCGCAGAAACTTTATTTTCATGTTACGAGGATTCTCTACTTCACTCTGAAATTCTTTGAACTTTTCAAATATTTCAGACTTGTGTTTCATTAAGTAGATATACCCATATCTGCTCAAATCATTAGTGAAGGTCAGAAAATAATTATACCCGCCGCGAGCTTCAACACTCATTGGTCCGCATACATCAGTATGTATGATTTCCAACAAATCTGTTGCTCGCTCCATAGTTCCGGAGAACGGAGTTTTAGTCATCTTGCTCATGAGGCATGGTTCACAAGCACCAAGTGATTCATAATCAAGTGATTCCAAAAGTCCATCACTATGGAGTTTCTTCGTGCGCTTTACACCAATATGACCTAAACGGCAGTGCCACAAATAAGTTGCACTATCATTATTAACCTTGCATCTTTTGGCTTCAATGTTATGAATATGTGTATCACTACAATCGAGATCCAATAAAAATAGACCACTCTTCAAGGGTGCATGACCATAAAAGATATTATTCATAAAAATAGAACAACCATTATTCTCTGATTTAAATGAATAACCGTCTCGCGACAAACAAGATCCAGATATAATGTTCATGCTCAACGCTGGCACCAAATAACAATTATTTAGGTCCAAAACTAATCCGAAGGTAGATGCAAAGGTAGCGTGCCGACGGCGATCACATCGACTTTGGAACCATTTCCCACACGCATCGTCACCTCGTCCTTAGCCAATCTTCGTTTAATTCGTAGTCCCTGTTTCGAGTTACAAATATTAGCAACCGAACCGGTATCAAATACCCAGGTACTACTACGAGCATTAGTAAGGTACACATCAATAACATGTATATCACATATACCTTTGTTCACCTTGCCATCCTTCTTATCCGCCAAATACTTGAGGCAGTTCCGCTTCCAGTGTCCAGTCCCTTTGCAGTAGAAGCACTCAGTTTCAGGCTTGGCTCCAGACTTGGGTTTCTTCGCGGGAGTAGCAACTGTCTTGCTATTATTTTTGAAGTTCCCCTTCTTTCCCTTGCCCTTTTTCTTGAAACTAGTGGTTTTTGAAGTTCCCCTTCTTTCCCTTGCCCTTTTTCTTGAAACTAGTGGTCTTGTTAACCATCAACACTTGATGCTCCTTTTTGATTTCTACCTCCGCAGCTTCTTTCATAGCGAAGAGCTCGGGAATTGTCTTCTACATCCCTTGCATATTATAGTTCATCACGAAGCCTTTATAGCTTGGTGGCAGTGATTGAAGAACTCTATCAATAACACTATACTCATCAACTTTGCAACCAAGTTGAGTCATATGATTGTAGTACCCAGACATTCTGACCAAGTGTTCACTGATAGGACTATTCTCCTCCATCTTGCAGCTGTAGAACTTATTGGAAATCTCATATTTCTCAATCGGGGCATTTGCTTGAAATATTGACTTCAACTCCTGGAACATCTCATATGGTCCATGACGTTCAAAACGTCGTTGAAGTCCCGGTTCTAAGCCATAAAGCATGGCACATAGAACTATCGTGTAGTCATCAAACCGCGTCTGCCAGACGTTCAAAGCGTCTACATTGGCGGGAGGGGGCTTGTCACCTAGTGGTGCTTCAAGGACATAATTATTCTGTGCAGCAATGAGGATAATCCTCAAGTTACGGACCCAGTCCGTGTAATTGATACCATCATCTTTCAACTTAGCTTTCTCTAGGAATGCATTAAAATTCAAAGGAACGGTAGCACGGGCCATTGATCTACAACAACATAGATATGCAAAAACTATCATGACTAAGTTCATGATAAATTAAAGTTCAATTAATCATATTACTTAAAGAACTCCCACTTAGATAGACACCCCTCCGGTCATCTAAATGATTGGGTGATCCAAATCAACTAAACCATGTCCGATCATCACGTGAGATGGAGTAGTTTCAATGGTGAACATCTTATGTTGATCATATCTACTATATGATTCACGCTCGACCTTTCGGTCTCAAGTGTTCCGAGGCCATATCTGCATATGCTAGGCTCGTCAAGTTTAACCCGAGTATTCAGCGTGTGAAAAACTGGCTTACACCCGTTGTATTTGAACGTAGAGCTTATCACACCCGATCATCACGTGGTGTCTCGGCACGACGAACTTTCGCAACGGTGCATACTCACAGAGAACACTTATACCTTGAAATTTAGTAAGGGTCATCTTATAATGCTACCGTCGTTCTAAGCAAAATAAGAAGCATAATAAGATAAACATCACATGCAATCAAAATATGTGACATGATATGGCCATCATCATCTTGTGCTTTTGATCTCCATCTCCAAAGCACCGTCATGATCACCTTCGTCACCGGCGCGACACCTTGATCTCCATCGTAGCATCGTTGTCGTCTCGCCAACTATTGCTTCTACAACTATCGCTACCGCTTAGTGATAAAGTAAAGCAATTACATGGCGATTGCATTTCATACAATAAAGCGACAACCACATGGCTCCTGCCAGTTGCCGATAACTTTACAAAACATGATCATCTCATACAAAACCGTATAACTCATTATGTCTTGACCATATCACATCACAACATGCCCTGCAAAAACAAGTTAGACGTCCTCTACTTTGTTGTTGCAAGTTTTACGTGGCTGCCATGGGCTTAGCAAGAACCGTTCTTACCTACGCATACAAAAACCACAACGATGTTTCGTCAAGTATATGCTGTTTTAACCTTCACAAGGACCGGGCGTAGCCACACTCGATTCAGATAAAGTGAGAGAGACAGACACCCGCCAGTCACCTTTAAGCAACGAGTGCTCATAACGGTGAAATCAGTCTCGCGTAAGCGTACGCGTAATGTTGGTCCGGGCCGCTTCATCTCACAATACCGCCGAAGCAAAGTATGACATGCTGGTAAGCAGTATGACTAGTATCGCCCACAACTCATTGTGTTCTACTCATGCATATCAAATACGCATAGACCTGGCTCATGATGCCACTGTTGGGGAACGTAGTATTTTAAAATTTTCCTACGATCACGCAAGATCTATCTACCAGATGCATAGAACCGAGAGGGGAGAGTGTGTCTACGTACCCTCATAGACCAAGAGCGGAAGCGTCAAGTGACGCGGTTGATGTAGTCGAACTTCTTCGCGATCCAACCGATCAAGCACCGAACATACGGCACCTCCGCGTTCAGCACACGTTCAGCTTGATGAAATCCGACGAGCTCTTGATCCAGTTGAGCTTCACGGGAGAGTTTCGTCAGCACGATGGCGTGGTGACGGATATGATGAAGTTACCGGCGCAGGGCTTCGCCTAAGCAATGCGACAGTATGACCGAGGTGTGTTTCTGTGGAGGGGGGCACCGCACACGGCTAAAACAATTCAACTTGTGTGTCTTTGGGTGCCCCCTGCCCCCGTATATAAAGGAGCAAGGGGGAGAGGCCGGCCGGCCCCTTGTGGCGCGCCTAGGAGGAGCAATCCTACTAGGAATAGGATTTCAATCCTATTCCTAGTAGGAACTACCAAAAGGGAGAAGGGGGAAATGAAGGAGAGGGAGAAGGAGAAGGAAAGGGGCACCGCCCCCCTCCTTCCTTGTCCAATTCGGACCAAGGGGTGGGGGGCGCGCGGCCCAGCCCTAGCCCTCCTTCCCTCTTTCTCCTACGGCCCATTAAGGCCCATAGCTTCCCCAGGGGTTCCAGTAACGCCCCCTCGGTACTCCGGTTAATTCCGAAACTTTACGGAACACTTCCGTTGTCCGAATATAGTCGTCCAATATATCGATCTTTACGTCTCGGACATTCCGAGACTCCTCGTCATGTCCGTGATCTCATCCGGGACTCCGAACTACCTTTGGTACATCAAAACTCATAAACTCATAATACCGATCGTCATCAAACGTTAAGCGTGAGGACCCTACGGGTTCGAGAACTATGTAGACATGACCGAGACTCATCTCCGGTCAATAACCAATAGTGGAACCTGGATGCTCATATTGGCTCCTACATATTCTACGAAGATCTTTATCGGTCAAACCGCATAACAACATACGTTGTTCCTTTTGTCATCGGTATGTTACTTGCCCGAGATTCGATCGTCGGTATCTCTATACCTAGTTCAGTCTCGTTACCGGCAAGTCTCTTTACTCGTTCCGTAATACATCACCTCGTGACTAACTCATTAGTCATTTGCTTGCAAGGCTTATTATGATGTGTATTACCGAGAGGGCCCAGAGATACCTCTCCGACACTCGGAGTGACAAATCCTAGTCTTGATCTATGCCAACACCATGAATACTTTCGGAGACACCTGTAGAACATCTTTATGATCACCCAGTTACATTGTGACGTTTGATAGCACACAAGGTGTTCCTACGGTATTCGGGAGTTGCATAATCTCATAGTCATAGGAACATGTATAAGTCATGAAGAAAGCAATAGTAGTAAAACTAAATGATCATAGTGCTAAGGTAACGGATGGGTCTAGTCCATCACATCATTCTCCTAATGATGTGATCCCGTTGATCAAATGACAACTCATGTCTATGGCTAGGAAACATAGCCATCTTTGATCAATGAGCTAGTCTAGTAGAGGCATACTAGGGACATACTATTTTGTCTATGTATTCACACATGTACTAAGTTTCCGGTAAATACAATTCTAGCATGAATAAAAGACATTTATCATGATATAAGGAAATACAAATAACATCTTTATTATTGCCTCTAGGGCATATTTCCTGCAGTGTGACCATTGAAGACTTGGTACTCATTTGAGGAACATGAAGCGTGAAGACTTTTGTTTTCGTAGTTTCATTTTCTCTTTCTTGAGTCATAGGAAACACCGTACTGATAAAGGGGGGCGAGGAAATACTAAGGAAAAATTTCCATGTGATGCTCAACTCAAAATCCTACACCTACCAATCCCTTCGAGTGAAGCCATTGGGAATCTCATACGGTTCAGTCATATTCTTCAGTGACAGAGACAAAGGTCTTCTGGTCTCGGAGGAATTTGTTCTGACTGAGGAGTTAGGAATTCGCCAGTGCGGGTTTCCTACAAGTGAGGAACATGATAGCCCTGAGGAATTTGATACTCAAATTTCCGACCGTTGCTGTGCTACGCGCCAGCTGTCCCAAAATATCTACCCACCTAACGGTCATATCATTGAAGGGCATTTATGTTTTATCATGTCGGGCTGCTCCCTAGGCTATAAATAGCCTCCCCCTACAACCACTAGATGGTTGGCTGCTCCGAGAGAAACTGACACTTGTCATAAGAGCAACCCATCCTCCGAGGACTTTGAGCGAAAATCATCAAGTGAGGAAAAACCAAAAACCAAACCCAAACACCTACAAACCCAAAAGTGATTGAGCATAACTGAAGAGATTAATCCTGTGTGGATCCGATGCTTGTTACCTTTGAAGATTGTACTTCTTCCAGACGGTTAGGCGTCATTGTCTAGAGTATCCAAGAGGAATTGTGGATTGCCGAGTGACCGAGTTTGTGAAGGTTCGGAAGTCACCTGTGAAGACTTACCACGAGTGATTGGGCGAGGTCTGTGTGACCTTAGCTCAAGGGGAATATGGTGAGGACTTGGTGTCCTGAACCGTGTGTCCGGGACTGGGTGTCCGGGACTGTGTGTCCTCAGGTTTAAATACCTAGCCGCTCTAACCAGATGTACAACTGAGACATCAGTTGGAACTGGTCTACCAAATCATTGTCTTCACCAAGCTTACTGGTTCTATTTCCTCAACTCTTACATTTCCTCATAATTGTGTTGTGTGCTTGTTCATATCTGTTTGAAGACTTTGACTGAAGACTTTCTCAATTTCCTCAGTTCAATTTGTTCAGTCTGTTTGCCTTCTTCCTGTGTTATCCCGTGTCTACGCTTTCTGTACTATGTGCTTGTCTTCATTTCATCATGATGACCATGCTTGTGTTCTGTTATGTTTACTTATGAGTACTTACTCCGCTGCAAGTAGTTCTTCGCTAAGGAATTTCCTCACCCACAAATTCCTCAGTGAAGAATTCATAAAAATCGCCTATTCACCCCCTCTAGTCGATATAACGCACTTTCAAAGGAGAACAGTTCTATCAGTCGACACTTGCTCAGAATGTCTGGGTACTACAATCATATAAATCAACTTGGTTGCAAAGTTGACAAAGATAGTGTGATTGATAGAGTTCTTCAATCACTGCCACCAAGCTATAAAGGCTTCTCGATGAACTATAATATGCAAGAAATGCATAAGACAATTCCCGAGCTCTTCGCTATGCTCAAAGCTTCGGAGGTAGAAATCAAAAAGGAGCATCAAGTGCTGATGGTTAACAAGACCACTAGTTTCAAGAAAAAGGGCAAGGGAAATAAGGGGAACTTCAAGAAAAATAGCAAGACAGTTGCTACTCCCGCGAAGAAACCCAAGTCTGGAGCCAAGCCTGAAACTGAGTGCTTCTACTACAAAGGGACTGGACACTGGAAGCGGAACTGCCCCAAGTATTTGGCAGATAAGAAGGATAGCAAAGTGAACAAAGGTATATTTGATATACATGTTATTTATGTGTACCTTACTAATGCTCGTAGTTGCACCTGGGTAATTTCATACTGGTTCGGTTGCTAATATTTGTAACTCGAAACAGTGGCTACGGATTAAACAAACATTAGCTAAGGACGAGGTGACGATGCGCGTGGGAAATAGTTCCAAAGTCGATGTGATCGCCGTCGGCATGCTACCTCTACATCTACCTTCGGGATTAGTTTTAGACCTGAATAATTGTTATTTGGTGCCAGCGTTGAGCATGAACATTATATCCGGACCTTGTTTGTTGCAAGACGGTTATTCATTTAAATCAGAGAATAATGGTTGTTCTATTTTTAGGAGTAATATCTTTTATTGTCATGCACCCTT
Source organism: Secale cereale (assembly GCA_902687465.1). Taxonomy (NCBI): domain Eukaryota; kingdom Viridiplantae; phylum Streptophyta; class Magnoliopsida; order Poales; family Poaceae; genus Secale; species Secale cereale. The sequence goes on along the minus strand of LR738711.1, from coordinate 278,210,072 downwards.
GAAGAGTGGTCTATTCTTGTTTGATCTCGATCGTAGTGATACACATATTCATAATATTGAAGCCAAAAGATGCAAAGTTGATAATGATAGTGCAACTTATTTGTGGCACTGCCGTTTAGGTCATATTGGTGTAAAGCGCATGAATAAACTCCATGCAGATGGACTTTTGGAATCACTTGATTATGAATCACTTGGTGCATGCAAACCATGCCTCGGGCAAGATGACCAAAACTCCATTCTCCGGAACAATGGAGCGAGCAACTGATTTGGTGGAAATCATACATACTGATATATGTGGATCGATGAGTGTTGAGGCTCGCGGCGGGTATCGTTATTTTTTGACCTTCACTGATGATTTGAGAAGATATGGGTATATCTACTTCATGAAGCACACGTCTCAAACATTTGAAAAGTTCAAAGAATTTTAGAGTGAAGTAGAGAATCATCGTAAGAGGAAAATAAAGTTTCTACGATCTGATCACGGAGGCGAATATTTGAGTTATGAGTTTGGTCTTCATTTAAAACAATGTGGAATAGTTTCACAGCTCACGCCACCCGGAACACCACACCGTAATGGTTTGTCCAAATGTCGTAACCGCACTTTATTAGATATGGTGCGATCTATGATGTCTCTTTCCGATTTACCACTATTGTTTTGGGGTTATGCTTTAGAGACAACTACATTCACGTTAAATAGGGCACCATCTAAATCCGTTCAGACGACGCCTTATGAACTATGGTTTGGCAAGAAGCCAAAGTTGTCGTTTCTTAAAGTTTGGGGCTGCGATGCTTATGTGAAAAAGATTCAACCTGATAAGCTCAAACCCAAGTCGGAGAAATGTGTCTTCATAGGATACCCAAAGGAAACTGTTGGGTACACATTCTATCACATATTCGAAGGCAAGATATTCGTTGCTAAGAATGGATCCTTTCTAGAGAAGGAGTTTCTCTCGAAAGAAGTGAGTGGGAGGAAAGTAGAACTTGATGAGGTAATTGTACCTTCTCCCGAATTAGAAAGTAATACATCACAGAAACTAGTTCCAGTGATTCCTACAGAGCTAATGATGATGATCATGAAACTTCAGATCAAGTTAATACTGAACCTCGTAGGTCAGCCAAAGTACGTTCTGTGCCAGAGTGGTACGGTAACCTAGTTCTGGAAGTCATGTTACTAGACCATGATGAACCTACGAACTATAAGGAAGCGATGATGAGCCCAGATTCCGCAAAATGGCTTGAGGCAATGAAATCTGAGAAGGGATCCATGTATGAGAACAAAGTGTGGACTTTGGTTGACTTGCCCGATGATCGGCAAGCCATTGAAAATAAATGGATCTTCAAGAGGAAGACATATGCCAATGGTAATGTTACTGTCTACAAAGCTCGACTTGTTGCGAAAGGTTTTCGACAAGTTCAGGGAGTTGACTATGATGAGACTTTCTCACCCGTAGCGATGCTTAAGTCTATCCGAATCATGTTAGCAATTGCCGCATTTTATGATTATGAAATCTGGCAAATGGATGTTAAAACTGCATTCCTTAATGGATACCTCAAAGAGGAGTTGTATATGATGCAACCAGAAGGTTTTGTCGATCCTAAGGGTGCTAACAAAGTGTGCAAGCTCCAACGATCCATCTATGGACTGGTGCAAGCATCTCGGAGTTGGAATATACGCTTTGATGAGGTGATCAAATCATATGGTTTTATACAGACTTTTGGAGAAGCCTGTATTTACAAGAAAGTGAGTGGGAGCTCTCTAGCATTTATGATATTATATGTAGATGACATATTGTTGATTGGAAATGATATAGAATTTCTGGATGGCATAAAAGGATACTTGAATAAGAATTTTTCAATGAAAGACCCGGTGAAGCTGCTTATATATTAGGCATAAAGATCTATAGAGATAGATCAAGACGCTTAATTGGACTTCCACAAAGCACATACCTTGACAAAGTTTTGAAGAAGTTCAAAATGGATCAGTCAAAGAAAGGGTTCTTGCCTGTGTTACAAGGTGTGAAGTTGAGTAAGACTCAATGCCCGACCACTCCAGAAGATAGAGAGAAAATGAAAATCATTCCCTATGCCTCAGCCATAGGATGTATCATGTATGCAATGTTGTGTACCAGACCTGATGTGTGCCTTGCTATAAGTTTAGCTGGGAGGTACCAAAGTAATCCAGGAGTGGATCACTGGACAGTGGTCAAGAACATTTTGAAGTACCTGAAAAGGACAAAGGATATGTTTCTCGTTTATGGAGGTGACAAAGAGCTCGTCGTAAATGGTTACATTGATTCAAGATTTTACACTGATCCGGATGACTCTAAGTCACAAACCGGATATGCATTTTTATTGAACAGTGGAGCTGTCAGTTGGTGCAGTTCCAAGCAGAGCGTCGTGGTGGGATCTACCTGTGAAGCGGAGTACATCGCTGCTTCGGAAGCAGCAAATGAAGGAGTCTGGATGAAAGAGTTCATATCTGATCTAGGTGTAATACCTAGTGCATCGGATCCAATGAAAATCTTTTGTGACAACACTGGAGCAATAGCCTTGGCGAAGGAATCCAAGTTTCACAAGAGAACCGAGCACATCAAGAGACGCTTCAATTCCATCCGCGATCAAGTCAAGGAGGGAGACATAGAAATTTGCAAGATACATACGGATCTGAATGTCACAGACCCGTTGACTAAGCCTCTTCCACGAGCAAAACATGATCAGCACCAAAACTCCATGGGTGTTAGAATCATTACTATGTAATCTAGATTATTGACTCTAGTTCAAGTAGGAGACTGAAGGAAATATGCCCTGGAGGCAATAATAAAGTTGTTATTTGTATTTCCTTATATCATGATAAATGTTTATTATTCATGCTATAATTGTATTAACCGGAAACTTAGTGCATGTGTGAATACATAGACGAAACAAAGTGTCCGTAGTATGCCTCTACTAGACCAGCTCATTAATCAAAGATGGTTACGTTTACTAACCATAGACATGAGTTGTCATTTGATCAACGAGATCACATCATTAGGATAATGATGTGATGGACAAGACCAATCCGTTAGCTTAGCAACTTGATCGTTTAGTTTTACTGCTATTGCTTTGTTCATGACTTATACATGTTCCTATGACTATGAGATTATGCAACTCCCGATTACCGTAGGAACACCTTGTGTGCTATCAAATGTCACAACGTAACTGGGTGATTATAATGATGCTCTACATGTGTCTCCGAAGGTATTTGTGGTGTTGGCATAGATCAAGAATAGGATTTTTCACTCCGAGTGTCGCAGAGGTATCTCTGGGCCCTCTCGGTAATACACATCATAATAAGCCTTGCAAGCAAATGACTAATGAGTTGGTCACGAGATGATGTATTTCGGAACAAGTAAAGAGACTTGCCGGTAACGAGATTGAACTAGGGATCATGATACCGATGATCAAATCTCGGGCAAGTAACATACCGATGACAAAGGGAACAACGTATGTTGTTATGCGGTTTGACCGATAAAGATCTTCGTAGAATATGTAGGAGCCAATATGAGCATCCAGGTTCCGCTACTGGTTATTGACCGGAGATGAGTCTCGGTCATGTCTACATTGTTCTCGAACCCATAGGGTCCACGCGCTTAACGTTCGATGACGATCGATATTATGAGTTTGTGTGTTTTGATGTACCGAAGGTAGTTCAGAGTCCCGGATGTGATCATGGACATGACGAGGAATCCCGGAATGTCCGAGACATAAAGATTCATATATTGGAAGGTTATATTCGGACACCGGATAAGTTCCGGGGGTTATCAGATAAAAACCGGAGTACTGGGAGGTTATCGGAACCTCCCGTGGTGTTATTGGACCACATGGGCCCAAGTGGAGGAAGAGGAGGTGCGGCCAGCTAGGGGCGCGCGGCACCCCTAGCCCAAACCGAATTGGACTAGGGGGCCGGCCCCCCTTTCCTTCTTCTTCTTCTCCCCTTCCTTCCCCCTCTCCTACTAGGACTAGGAATGGGGGGGGGGGGAATCCTACTTGGAGTAGGATTGCCCCCCCCCCTATGTAACATCCCAAATTTTCAATTCGGAATGTTATACATAGATCATCATATGCATATCATATTTTATTTGCATTTTGGTTTTGGATCCTAAAAATCCTAAGCAACTCAAGGACCCATAGAGAGAGTTGGGGATTTTATTATTTTCATATTTGAATTTTCTCAAATATTGAAAAGTGGATCATTTGGTTTTAATTATTTTCTCTCCGAAATATTTCAATATCAAAATATATGAGAGGAGATAATATGACTTCTACAAAATAAAAGAAATATTGGAGGGAAAATGTTAAAATCAAATAAATAATTTTATTTGGATTTTAATGCTATTTTATTCGAATTAGAAAAATATGCATATTTCAAAATTGCATTTTAGGCCAAGAAAATGTTCACTTTGTTCTAAATATTTTATTTAGACGACGAAAATTGTTTTTGGCATTTTTAGATTTTTTTATATTTATTTAGGATTTTCCCCTTCAGCGGCATTTATTAAAAAAAATCTTCTTCGGACCGAACTGGGTCAATGCCCAGCCGGCCCGTCCCGCCACCACCGCCTTCCCCGCTCGCCCGCGTGCCCGAGCTGAACTCCCGCTGGGGTCCGTGGCGCGACCGCCGCCACGACTTGCCCCCTGGGCCATGTCGGGACCCCCTCCCCCTTTATAAGCCGCCCCGACCCCCTCCTCCTCACCTCGCCGTACACGCCGCTGCCGCCGCCTGCCGCTGCTGCTGCAGCCGCCGCCGCGCGCGTCGCCAACGGAGCCGCCGCCCGCTGCCACTCGCCACTACCGCCGCCCCGCGCCGCGCCCGTACCCGCCCCTCGCCGCCGTAGCTGCCCCGCCTCGCCTCGCCGAACGCCGCAGGAGCCGTCGGATCTCGCCAGCCAGTTTATTTCGGTTTAGGTAAAGAAGCCGTCCCGGTATTTTAGAAACCCTAGTTTTGGTTTTTAAGATCGGTTCGGTTCGTTTCGTTTTTTTGTCGGTTTACTTATTTAGCGAGCATCCGCTCGTTAGTTCGTTTTAACGAACGCGTTCGTCCGTTCGCCTTTGTTAACGAACGTTCGTGCCGTAGTTTTTTATTTTTATTTTCTTTTTCGGCCAGGGACCTATCCGCGATTATTTTGATCACAGATTAGCCCTTGAACTTTAAACCCTCGCCGTTACTAAACCGTTCGTCCAAATCCAGTGAAACCAACTCCAAAATCTTCGTCTCGAGCCACTCTTTCTGTTTAGTCAATTTGAACAAGGTCTTGACAATTTAAAATTTGGTTTCAAACAGATTTGAATTTGAAGTTCTTTTGACCATAGTTTCAGTTCCGTAGCTCCGTTTCGATCGATTCTTTTTGCAAGTCGAAGCTCTTCAGTTGAACTTTCTGATTTGATCTTCTTATTTGAGTTTTACTCATGCATCTTTGTTTGAGTGCTTATGTATGCTATTGTTTGATTGCGATAGAATTCCCGTAGTGTGAAGCGTGCTACTACGAGTCACTAGGTTTCAGCGATCGTCAGCAAGGCAAGTTCATACTTTGATCATACTTTCCAATACCCAGTTTTCATTGCATTAGTTATATCCTCCAACACTTGCATGAGTAGGACTGGTTACATAATATGATGCTTTATAGTTCATGAGGTAGGAACCCAATGACTTGAGATCAACCCAAGGGAATATACGCTTTGTTACTTATTTCTTTGCCATGCTTGTAGACGTGGATTGGTATGACTTATTCATGAAAGTTGTGAGTGTAATAACAACTAAGAGTTTCTTTAAGGTGGAATTTAATACACTTCTGGGTGGATTGGTTGCAGGGCACCTGGAGAATCCAATGTTATCCTAGGAAATCCCGAAGGACCCGTGTGATTATCCTATGGAATGCCACCCAGGCTCAAAGGGAGCATATATCATTCATGCCTAGAAGCTTCCGTGTTCAGCCAAAAGCCATTATGGGCTTTGGCATAGTTTAGTATTCTGTGTGAGCTCTTTCCGTGGTAGACTAGCAGATGTAGCGGATGTAGGTCGTATGGTCTACCCAGGGTTAAGAGTTAATGCTTCTGAAAGACTATGTCTCGGTCATCCGTTTCTCAAACACCATGCAGTGCGAGAAATCAAACGGAGGCGATTGAGTCTTGTGGGGAAAAGTGCACAAACCTCTGCAGACTGTACAAACTATTCATGAGTAGCCGTGTCCCCGGTTATGGACTTTCTTGAGTATCCTGGTATTTGAATTATGGACTGATCTCATCACTTTATTAAATTGTTGGGTTAATAATGACTTTGGTTTGGGATTGAGATGGAGGAACCATACTCAATTGTTCATGCTTAAATTTAACTAAGTAGTTAAATTAATATATTCCTTTGTTGTAGGAAAAAACTAACTTTTTGCAAAAATAAACCTTACAACCTCCACCAGCCAAATATGCATGTAGCTGTAGGCTTTGCTCATTATCATTACAGTGTGTCCTTGCCAGCATATTCAATGTGCTGACCTACATGGCTGCAACGTATCATGTTGCAGAGTATTCAGACGGAGATTAAGGTGCGATAGGTCGTTGTCATGCACTCAGGGTTTGCCGTGGAGTTGGATGGACTCAACTACTCTTCATTTCTTCCGTAGTTTATTTTATGAGATGGCCTTCAACCATTTTCGTGTAAAGGATATTGCCTCTTCGAGGATTTTCGATGTAATAAAGTGTGATTGAGCCTCTGTTTTAAATCCTCTAGTACTGTGTGTGTCAGCACACTGATCCAGGGATGACACTGAGCACAGAGACTTCCGTTCATTGGAATCGTGGTCGCTACAAGATGGTATCAGAGCACATGTTGACTGTAGGACGCAACCACTAGGATAAGCCATAGGAGGTTCTTCTCTATTCATTCTACTTCTTCTCTACTCATTCTAATTCTTCTCTATTTCTTCTCTATAGATGTCGGACCTAGTGAGCAAGGTCACCCAGCCAGATGATGACACCCCTTTCGGAAAGCACTTGAAGGAAGTCACTAGATACCTGCATATTGGAATACCAAGTATCACTGGAGATCTCTACGCAACATCGCCGGAAGCGGAATACTGGAAGATCAAAAGTTAGTTTACCTGGGAGAACCATCGTACCATTCAAGGAGCAACTGGAGCTAGATTCGATGCACCGACATGGAGCCTGGGAAAGAGTATGGCATCTCAAATCACATTTGAACGCATATGTGAAGTCTACAACAAGGACCTTGAAGACACCATCTACCAGATTTGTGGACGTCGAGACCAGCAATGGGAGATGCTTCGCACCACGAAGGACGGATCCATTGCAGCTTATATCCAGGAGATGGACCAACATATTCGACGCTACGAGAATCAGATGTGTGCACTTATGTAGAAGACCAACATGGTGATAACCCGGAATGTGGAGCTTGATGAAGAACTCAAGACAATACGAGATGTATATGAAGAGGAAATCGCCGTACTATTGGAGCAGAATGTAGCACTGAAGAAGAAGGTTGGAACTGGCATAGTGAAGCCGGAACCGGAGATAGGAATTACTATGGAGAACTACATTCTGATAGACAATGATGAAAGTGACTATGAAGACGAAGCTAGAGCAGATATCATGGAGTCTTCAGATGATAGTGATTAGTTGACCACCCTATAATCATTAGTATTAATCCGAGTAGTTAGAATCATACGCTAGCTTTGTAATAGGATCTTTTGTTTGCTCTTGATTGAAATTGAGTGATATGATATGAAATTGTTTGTCTCATGTGCATATGGGTAGTGATTTCCCCTAGACCTCATTCTATTCTAATCTCTCCCCTCTAAACCCTCAGATGCCTCCGAGACATGAGCCCAGATTTGAGGTCCCCCCTGGGCTCACCCAGTTGATCCAGTAGCAGAACACTTTGATGCAACTCCTTGTCCAGAACCAGGACAACAATAACAAAAACAATCCACCTCCACCTCCCCATGACAACTTGACCCGGTTCTTAAGGCTACAACCACCGGTGTTCTCTAGTAGCACCGAGCCTATAGTTGCAGATGACTAGCTCCGTAAGATGGACAGAGAGCTGGCAACTGCAGGATGCACAGATGCAGAGAGAGTGTGTTTTGCTGCACATCAGCTTGAGGGACCAGGTGTCGCCTGGTGGGAGAACTACACGGCCACCTACCCACTTGCTGCAATTACTTGGGATCAATTTCAGCAAGCTTTTCGCACATCACATGTCTCAGCAGGATCCATGAGCCTGAAGAAGCGTGAGTTTCGCAACTTGCGCCAAGGAAATCGTACTGTGGGGCAGTATGTGGATGACTTTAGGCAGTTAGCTCGTTATGCGCCAGATGATGTGTCCACTGACGCCTCGAAGCATGAGAAGTTTCTAGAAGGACTCGATGATGAGACGAGTATGCAGCTGATGCTAGCAACCTACAAAAATTACCAAGAGTTAGGGGACAAAGCTATCATGTTAGAAGGAAAGCAGCAACGGATTGACAACCGTAAGAGGAAGTATGGAGCTGGGAAGTTTAATTCTGGAGCCCAGCAGAAGCCCCGCTATACCCCATACTCAGGAGGACACAACCATCCCACCCATAACCATGGAGGTCATTCCAATAATGGAGGGAATGCACACAACCAAAGTGGTGCTAGGAATGGTAATGGGAATGGTAATGGGAATGGAGGAAACAACAATCAAAATCGTTCCACTCCCTCAACACCCGCCAAGAAGGATCTGAGCCACATTACTTGTTTAAAGTGCGGGAAGACCGAACACTATGCTACTGAATGCCCCGAGTCAAAGAATGGGAATGGCAATGCAATCTCAGGAAAGAAGCCCAACCCGTTCACTAGAGGACAAGTGAACCACGTCAATGTGGAGGAGGTTGACAAGCAGCCCGGCGCAGTTGTCAGTAAGTTTTTGATTAATGCATTTACTTCCCTTGTTCTTTTTGACACTGGTGCATCGCATTCATACATATCAAGGGGTTTCGTGGAAAAGTATAAGTTGACCACCGAAGCCCTTAGGATGCCTATGTTAGTAAGTTCCCCTGGAGCAGAGTATATGGCAAGCCATGGATGCTATCAAGTGCCTTTGACCATTGGAAGACATGTATTTCCCACTGACCTTATTCTTTTGGAACCATAGGGTTTGGATGTAATCATAGGTATAGATTGGCTATCCAAGTTTGGAGGAAACATCGATTGAGCCAGTAGATCAATTCTTCTCACCACCCCGAAAGGAAAGAGGATCAAGTATGTGTCGAGGCACACACCCAGGAAAGCGCATGTGAATGCACTCACGGGAGTTGTTCAGGAAGAAGTGCCAGTTGTGAAGGATTATCCCGACGTATTCCCGGAGGAGTTACCCGGCATATCACCTGATAGACATAGAGTTCTTAGTTGAACTATTACCCGGCAGCGGACCAATATCTAAGAGACCATACCGGATGCTCGCTAATGATCTGGAGGAGATCAAGAAGAAAATCAAGGAGTTAATGGATAAGGGTTACATACGACCAAGTTCATCACCGTGGGGAGCCCCAGTGCTCCTACTCGAGAAGAAGGATGGATCCTTCAGAATGGTTGTTGACTATCGTGCACTAAACGAAGTGAGAATCAAGAATAAGTACCCACTGCCGATGATCAGCGATCTGTTTGACCAGCTGCAAGGAGCCAAGGTATTCTCTAAGATCGATTTGCAATCAGGATATCATCAGCTGAAGATCTGAGAACATTATATACCCAAGACAACTTTTACCACAAGGTACGGGCTTTATGAGTATACAGTTATGTCATTTGGTTTGACTAAAGCTCCTGCCTATTTCATGAGTATGATGAACAAGGTATTCATGGAATTCTTGGATAAGTTTGTGGTAGTATTCATTGATGACAGATTGATATACTATAATGCCCAGTATGCGACTATGTCTCCCACGTGTCGAGGCATGACTTAAAGACATAAGCGCATACTAGAATGATCTCAAGTATGGTATCTTTGCACGTCTCATGTAAAATTCAGGGGTGGAATTGAAAAATAGTTGGCTTACACTCGCCACGTCACTCAATGAATACAATAGCATACATCATCCAAAGAACACAGGGCCCGACTACGGACGAGAACCAAACGGGAAAGATAACATAACACAAGGCCTGATCGCCCCTAGTAGGAACCACTATTGATCGTCAGGATACGATACATACATACGGCTACGCTCTTCATCGAACTCCTAGTGAAGTTCTTGTTCATCTCCTGCGTTGTTCTCGGCTGTACCTGCATCTGGTGTGTTGAATCTGTGAGCCACAGAGGACTCAGCAATCCCGTTCCCGGGTATCAAAACTACCAAAGCCTTAGGTGTGGAAAGGCTGTAAACAAGGGTTGCAGCAAGCACTAAGCACTAGCTTACGAGTTTAGAGTGAGAAGAGAACAAGTGCCAACAATCGCCAAGTTGATCAAGATGTGATCCTCGCTACTCACGGTCCAACATAACCCCATCGTGTTCACTTCCCGAAGCCCTTCGGAAAGAGACCATCACGGTTACTCACACATGTAGTGTATTCTTATGGATATGGTGTCAAGTTATCTACAACCGGATATTAACAAATTCCCATCTGCCACATAACCGCGGGCACGGCTTTCGAAAGATCAAAACCCTGCAGGGGTGTCCCAACTTAGCCCGTCACAAGCTCAGATCCGCGGAGTCGCAACTCCAAAGTGGGAAGACCCGAGTATTCTCGGAATCCCGTGCTCAAGATATTTAGACAAAGGTAAAACTAATCCGGCAAGATCTCCCGGCGTGCCGACACCCTGATAGTAGCCGCATGTATCTCGTCTCAGGCCACGACCGGATTGTCCAAACTTCCTGTAGACCAAAATACCAGAGTTGCCCCTGGCGGTCACTGGCGGTTGACAGGTTTGGACCAACACTCAAGACGAGCACTGGCCCAGGGGGTTGATTAATAAATCCTCGGGTTAATTACTCCGTCGGTAAGTTTTAGTTGATTAGGCGAATGGTAAAACCAAAGTTGGCCTTGCTAGAAAAGCTTTAAGCATTGCGAATTATCGAGGGGGGCCCATAAACCCCAACCTTGTTAGAAACGCAAAATCAAGGAACATAACACCGGTTTATCGGGTCCTATGGTGGCATGGGTGGAACAAAAAACCAAGCAGAAGGCCGAGCCTTCCACCCATTACCAATATATATGTGCTTTAATAAACAAGATTTATATTGCGTTATCCCAATAAAGAAGTCCAACATGGAGCAATCTTCAACTTCACTTGCAACTAACAACGCTATAAGAGGGGCTGAGCAAAAGCGTACTTAGCCAATCAATGGTTTACTAGGAAGGCGGTTAGAGTGTTTCATGGCGACAATAGGAGGCCGACAAACAGGAATGGGCATCGAGGCATAGCTAAAGAACGAGACAACTAGCATAGGCAAAGATAGAGGTGATATCGGGAAATGGTCATCTTGCCTGGGATTCCGCAAGGAAGAAGAACGAGTCCATGAAGTAGTCGAACAACTCCTCACAACTCCGGAATGAAACCGAAGCTAACGAGAGAAGCATACCGGAAAGAAGCAAACGACATGGTAAACACACAAGCATAAACATGGCATATGATGCACAACCAAGTATGATGCATGTCCGGTTTAATATGCATGGCATGGCAAAGTGCACAAACAACACTACAAATTAAGTGGAGCTCAATATGCAACGAGTTGCATATTGACAAAGCACCACATCTAATTATTTAGTTGCCTCTCGTTTATGAACCCAACAAGTTTAATTGTTTTTAGCATGGCAAGAGGTGAAGCAAAAGTGAACTACCTATTAGACATTTTAAATGAGGCCGGAAATAACAACAACAATTCCGAAAACTCCCCATGTGCATATTTAGCAATTCTTAAGCAAGCAACAATATTAACCATTTTAATGTTGCTATCATGATGCGAATGACAAATTCAAGTTTTATGCAATTTTTATTAAAAGTTGACATGAGAAAGATATGGAGCACTTGTCGCCACGACGGAAAGAAAGGGGTGTCATGGCGGCGGAAATGGAAATGATGCCATAGCAACGTTCCGGGTTTTGAAAACTCGTTGAGATGTCGAGCAAAAGAAGGGCGGCGTGAGCGTGAGCATGCCATGCAAAGACGGTAGGGTGCTCCCGGTTACCGGGTGTCCCACGTGTCGGTGACAAGGCAAAAGAGGGGTATCGCAAGCGATGCTTCGGGCATGGTGCAAACAAGGGGAACATCTCATACAACATGCATTCGTTCCACGGGCGTCGTCTCGGCGTTATACCTTTGAAGCGTGCGTTTGCGGAGGGGTTCGAGATGATGAGCGAAATAGTGGAAGTAGTCGTTCAAGGGTCGTCGAGGGAAGTAGTGGTACACGCGGTGGTAGTGGTACACGTTTCGTAGCCGTCCATGTTTCCGTAGATGTTCGGGTCACGATGACGGTAGTCGTTTCGCATCGGTTGTCGAGGTACTTGACGTCCACGGGGTCTTTGAGGGTCGACGATAGTGGCACACGGTCGTAGAGGAACTTGTCGTTTCGGTTCGTAGTCATTCGGGCATAGTGGTACTCGTTTTTGTAGGTGTACAAGTCGTCGTGTCGTGGTACTTGGCAATTCCGAAGACCGCGGTAGAGGTACTTGACGCGCCACCGTGTGGTCGTACTCGAGAGTCGTCGTGGTACTCGTTCATGTAGTAGTCGTTCACGGGTCTTGTGTAGAGGTACTTCGCTCGGTCGATGAACTTGACGAAAATCTTCAACGATGGAACTTGGTGAAAACCTCAGAGAAGATGCTTGACGGTTCGGGTATGGGTCTTGGCGTCTCGGTTCGGGGGTCGAGGCAGGGGACTTGGCAGCGGTGGAGGAGCAAAACATGGAGGCGTCTTCGGCTGCTCAGGGCCACATGCCTCGACCGGGGCTATCACCGTGGACTTGGGGCAGCAGCACCAACACGAAGCAGGGGCGGAGCTATGGCGGAGTTGAAGACAAGGTGGAGGCGAGGTCGATGGCGCCAGTGGAGATGGGTTCGCCAGCTGCGGCCCGAGGCACGTGGCGGCGCACACGTCGTAGGAGAGGAAGGAGGCCAGACGGAGCAGCAGCGACGACGGCGACCGGCGGCGGTGGTTGGATGGCGCGGATGAGGCGTCCGACGAGGCGGCGGCCATCGCCGAAGACGGGGAATGACGGGCGGGTCGAGTAGGTTGCTCCGGCGAGCGCAGAAGGCGAGGCGCGGGGGCTTGCGCTGCTCCCGTCGGGCACTAGTGTCGGCGGTCTCCGGCAGTGGAGGGAGCGGGGCGCGGCGCAGGGGTGGCACAGGGCGACAGGGCACACGGAGTCGATGATGCTCTGCAGGGCTGCGGCAGCGGACGCGGCAAGGCCGGCCCGCGGGGCACCATGGCGAGGCACGGCGAGGACGTTGGAGACGAGTGACTCGAGGAGGAGGAGGTGCGAGGCAGGGAGACGAGAGGGATCGGGAGATGAGATCGAGCGCTGGTGGCGCGGTCGATGGAAGCGAGGGGAGATGGGATCGGGAGGAAGTGGGGGTCCAGCGAGGGAGAGGAGAGACGGCGGCGGACAGAGGGAGAGATCGAAAGGAGGGAGGTCGGGGCCTAGGGTTCGAGGTTTAGGTGAGCTGGGAGGATGGTTGGGCCGATGCGGTTGGTTGGGCCTTGGCCAGGAGGGATATGGCCCAGGGGAGAGGTGAAAGCAAGGAGGCCTGCTGGAAAAAATAAAATAAAATAAAAAGGTCTTCGCATTTTCAAAAAAATAGAGAAAGACAAAAGGAGAGGATAGAGGTGGAATTCCAACAAGTGACATATTTTCCTCGAGACAGAAAAATATAGAGGGTTTAATAAAAATGATTGGAAAGGTTTTGGAAGATACAATTCGAATAAGTTTGAATAAAATTCAAACTGTTTGAATTTGGAAACAATTTAAATAGAGGCCAAAAGAGATCAAATTTGAACTGGCAGTCTAATAGCATGATTTATGGGAAGGATCTGAACATCCATGGATAAAGTAAAATTGCAACTCAATTTTACTAAAGGCATCAGAGGAAGAAAAAAGAAGAAATTGAATTGGAAATAAGAAAATTGAAGAACGATGCAAATGTGTTATAGGTGATCCCAGGTTAATGGACTATTCAATATAGCTCCCTAAAACTATTGTGAGTATATGTTATAAAGAGAAAACACCATGTGAATTCCCTCGATTTAAATAGATCAAAATATCTATGCAATTTATTTAGTTGAGTTGCAAAAGATTTATGACATGAAGGCATGATGACATGATGCAAAGCAAAATAAAATAGAGCAAGCAAAAAGAAACACACGGTAAAACCCGGAACATATGGAAGTCTTCTGGAGCGTCGGTCTTGGGGCGTCACATATACTCCAAGAATGAAGAGGATCACAAGGAACATTTGCGTTTAGTTCTCGAGAAGCTTCGAGAACATCAGTTATACGCCAAGTTCAATAAGTGTGAATTTTTGTTGAAGGAAGTTGGATTCCTTGGACATGTTATATCAGGAGACGGTATATCCGTAGACCCCGCCAAGGTTGAGGCAATCACAGAATGGAAGGCACCCACCTCAGTTGGCGAAATACGCAGTTTTCTTGGACTCACAGGATATCACCGGAGATGTATTGAGAATTTCTCGAAGATTGCGAAATCCATGGCAAAGTTATTGAAGAAGGAGACTAAGTATAAGTGGACCGAAGAGTGTGACGCCAGTTTTCAAGAGTTGAAGAAACGGTTGGTTATAGCCCCAGTGCCGATTCTTCTGGATATATGCAAGGATTTCCAAGTGTATTGTGACGCTTCTTGTCAAGGACTTGGAGGTGTTCTTATGCAAGACGGAAGAGTTCTATCGTACACTTCACACCAGCTTCTACCACATGAGTTGAATTATGCTACGCATGATTTGGAGTTAGCAGCCGTAGTGCATGCACTCAGAACCTGGAGACATTTTCTTATTGGAAACCATTGTGATGTATACACGGATCATAAGAGTTTGAAGTATATCTTCACACACAAGGAGTTGAATCTCAGGCAAAGGAGATGGAATGAGCTTATAAAGGATGACGACATGAGGTTGCATTATCACCCAGGAAAAGCCAATGTCGTGGCAGATGCTCTAAGTCGCAAGAGTTATGTTAACACAATTATTTTCGGAGGTTTACCCCAGGAGTTAGTCGATGATCTTAGGGATTTGCAGATGGAGATAGTCCCTAGAGGTTATGTTGCCACCTTGGAAATTCAGTATACTTTGTTGGGAAAGATTCGGGAAGCCCAAAAGATGGACAAAGAGATTGCTGAAATAAAGGAAAGAATCACCGAAGGAAAGGCAGAGGGATTTCGTGAGGATGAACACGAAACACTTTGGTTTGAAAAGCGTATCTATGTGCCCAATGACCCCGAGATTAGGAAGTTGATACTCCAGGAGGCTCATGATTTGCCGTATTCGATTCACCCAGGCAACACCAAGATGTACTTGGATTTGAAGCAAAATTTCTGGTGGACCGGAATGAAGAAGGACATTGCCGAGTATGTAGAAGTGTGTGACGTTTGTCAGAAAGTCAAGGCTGAACATCAGAAACCAGCAGGGTTATTACAACCGTTACCTATACCCGAATGGAAGTGGGACAATCTTGGAATGGATTTCATCACAGGACTACCCAGGACACGTCCAGGGTATGATTCTATTTGGGTGATAGTTGATCGTTTGACGAAAGTAGCTCACTTTATCCCCGTGAAGACCACTTACACAAGTGCTAAGTTGGCCAAGATATACATGACTAGGATCGTATGTTTGCATGGAGTTCCGAGGACCATTGTATCAGATAGAGGAATACAGTTTACCTCAAAGTTTTGGAAGCAGTTGCACGATACTTTAGGTACTAGGCTAGAGTTCAGTACAACCTTTCATCCGCAGACAGATGGTCAGATCGAGAGAGTCAATCAGATTCTGGAGGACATGTTGAGAGCTTGTGCGCTAGATTATGGATCTAGTTGGGATGATAACTTGCCGTACATAGAGTTTTCTTACAACAACAGTTACCAAACCAGTTTGCAAATGGCCCCTTTCGAGGCTTTGTATGGAAGGAGGTGCAGAACACCGTTGATGTGGGATGAAGTTGGAGACGTCAGTTATTTGGACCCGATTTGATCAAAGAGTCAGAGGAGAAGGTCAAATTGATCCGCGACAGACTTAAAGTAGCCCAGTCCAGGCAGAAGAGTTATGCAGATACGAAATGCAAGGAGGTGATCTACGAAGTTGGAGATAGAGCGTA
This sequence comes from Secale cereale, assembly GCA_902687465.1. NCBI lineage: Eukaryota > Viridiplantae > Streptophyta > Magnoliopsida > Poales > Poaceae > Secale > Secale cereale. The sequence continues at coordinate 278,193,745 of LR738711.1, read as the reverse complement.
TCTTCGTGTGTCCCCGCTTCGAGGAGTTAAGCGTTTCAGAGTTAAGGGTAAATTGGCACCAAGATTTGTGGGACCGTCCAAGGTTTTGGACCGCAGAGGAGAAGTAGCTTATCAACTAGAGTTGCCCGAGACTTTGTTCGGAGTTCACGATGTGTTTCACGTATCTCAGTTGAAGGAGTGTCACACAGAGATGGCCAATATTCCGTTACGTGATATAGTGCCCTGGAAGCAATTCAGTTAGAGAGCGACTTGACTTACGAGGAGAAGCCCGTTAATATTCTCGAGTTTGCCGATAGAGTTACCCGCAGCCAAGTCATCAAGTTCTGCAAAGTACAGTGTAGTCACCATACAAAGGACGAAGCCACCTGGGAACGAGAGGAGGATCTACGTCAGGACCACCCACACCTATTTTCTAACCAACCTGAATCTCGAGGGCGAGATTCATCTTAAGGGGGTAGGTTTGTAACATCCCAAATTTTCAATTTGAAATGTTATACATAGATCATCATATGCATATCATATTTTATTTGCATTTTGGTTGTGGATCCTCAAAATCCTAAGCAACTCAAGGACCCACGGAGAGAGTTGGGGATTTTATTATTTTTATATTTGAATTTTCTCAAATATTAAAAAGATGATCATTTTGTTTTAAGTATTTTCTCTCCGAAACATTTCAATATCAAAATATATGAGAGGAGATAATATGACTTCTCCAAAATAAAAGAAATATCGGAGGAAAAATGTTAAAATCAAATAAATAATTTTATTTTGATTTTATTCGAATTAGAAAAAATGCATTTTTCAAAATTGCATTTTAGGCCAAGAAAATGTTCACTTTGTTCTAAATATTTTATTTAGATGGTGAAAACTGTTTTTGGCATTTTTAGATTTTTTAATATATTTTTTGGATTTTTATTCCTTCGGCGGAATTTATATTACAAAATATCTTCTCCGGACCGACCCGGGCCAAAGCCCAGCCGGCCCGTCTCGCCGCCACCGCCTTCCCCGCTCGCCCCCGTGCCCGAGCCGGACTCCCGCCGGAGTCCGGGACACCACCGCCGCCGCGACTTGCCGCCTGGGCCAAGTCGGGACCCCCTCCCCCTTTATAAGCCGCCTCGACCCCCTCCTCCTCACCTCGCGGCACACGCCGCCGCCGCCGTTCGCCACCACCGCCACCCCGCACCCCGCCCGCACCCGCCCGCACCGCCGCAGCCGCCCCGCCTCGCCTCGCCGAACACCGCAGGAGCCGCCGGATCTCGTCGGGCGTTTTTTTCGGTTTAGGCAAAGAAGCCGCCCCGGTTTTTTTAGAAACCCTAGTTTCATTTTTTTAGATCGGTTCGGTTCGTTTCGTTTTTTTCTCGATTTAGTTATTTAGCGAGCGTCCGCTCGTTAGTTCGTTTTAACGAACGCGTTCGTTCGTCCGTCTCTGTTAACGAACGTCCGCGCCGTAGTTTTTTCTTTTTATTTTCTTTTTCGGCCAGGGACCTATCCGCGATTATTTTTATCACAGATTAGCCCCTAAACTTCAAACCCTCGCCGTTTGTAAACCGTTCGTCCAAATCCAGTGAAACCAACGCCAAAATCTTCGTCTCGAGCCCCTCTTTCTGTTTAATCAACTTGAACAAGGTTTTGACAATTTAAAATTTGGTTTCAAGAAGATTTGAATTTGATATTCTTTTGACTGTAGTTTCAATTCCGTAGTTCCGTTTCGATCGATTCTTTTTGCAAGTCGAAGCTCTTCAGTTGAACTTTCAGATTTGATCTTCTTATTTGAGTTTTACCCGTGCATCTTTGTTTGAGTGCTTATGTATGCTATTGTTTGATTATGATAGAATTCCCGGAGTGCGAAGCATGCTACTACGAGTCACTAGGTTTCATCGATCGTTAGCAAGGCAAGTTCATACTTTGATCATATTACAAAATCTAAATTACCTTGATATGATTTATTTACTTTTATTTTGTTTCGTAATTTATCCATCTACCTATACAAGATTTGATCCTCGCATGTAATGTAATGCCTAGTATGCGGCTATGTCCCCCACGTGTCAAGGCACGACTTAAGGACATAAACGCATACTAGAATGATCTCAAGTATGGTATCTTTGCACATCTCATATAAAATTCAGGGATGAAATTGTAAAATGATAGTTGCCTTACACCCGCCATGTCACAGAATGAATACAATAGCATACATCATCCGAAGAACATCAGGTTCCGACTACGGACGAAATCCAGACGAGAAAGATACCATAAATAACACAAGCCCGGCTCCTCCTAGTAAGAACCACCACTGATCATCGGGATAAGACACATAGTAACGTCCTCGTTCTTCATCGAACTCCCAGTGAAGTTCTGAACCATCTCCTGCATTGTTCTCAACGGTACCTGCATCTGGTGTGTGCTGAATCTGTGAGCCACAAAGGACTCGGCAGTCCCGTTCCCGGGTATCAAAACTACCAAAACCTTAGGTGTGGTAAAGGCTATAAACAAGGTTTGCAGCAAGCACTAAGCACTAGCTTACGAGTTTAGAGCGAGAAGAGAACAAGTGCCAACGATCGCCAAGTTGATCAAGAAGTGATCCTAGCTACTCATGATCGAACATAACCCCGCCGTGTCACATCCCGAAGCCCTTCGGAAAGAGAACATCATGGTTACTCACACAGGTAGTGTATTCATGAATAAGGTGTCAAGTTATATACAACTAGATATTAACAAATTCCCATCTGCCACATAACCGTGGGCACGACTTTCGAAAGATCAAACTCTGCAGGGGTGTCCCAACTTAGCCCATCACAAGCTCACGATTCGCGGAGTCGCAACTCCAAAGTGGGAAGACCCGAGTATTCTCGGAATCCCGTTCTCAAGATATTTCGACAAAGGTAAAATTAATCCAACAAGACCTCCCGGCGTGCCGACACCCTGATAGTAGCCGCGTGTATCTCGTCTCAGGCCACGACCAGATGGGACAAGCTACGGGTGTATACCAGACCTTGAGTTTCCCCGAGGTGGCCCCGCAGGTTGCCCATTTTGGACCAACACTCATGAGGAGCACTGGCCCGGGTTGTGAATTAAGAACTCGGGTTTGCAACGCCCTATGCAAGTTTTAGTTATTAGGCAAATGTAAAACTAATGTTGGGCCTTGCTGGAAATGCTTTAAACAGAGCGAATTATCAAGGGGGTCCCATATACCCCAACCGTGTTAGGAACGAAAAATCAAGGAACATAACACCGGTTTATCGGATCCTAGGGTGGCGTGAGTGGAACAAAACACCAAGCAGAAAGGCTTAGCCTTCCACCCATTACCAATATATAGGTGAATTAGTTTAACATGTATTAATATATTGTGTTATCCCAACAAGAACTTCATCAGAGCAATCTTCAAAACTTCACCTGCAACTAACAACGCTATAAGAGGGGCTGAGCGATGCGTACTTAGCAAAACAACGGTTTGCTAGGAAGGTGGTTAGAGGGTTTCATGGCAACAATAGGAGGGCTGACAAACAGTAATAGGCATCGAGGCAATAACTAAAGAACGAGACATCTAGCATAGGCAAAGGTAGAAGTGATATCTAGGAATGGTCATCTTGCCTGTTGATTCCACGGAGGGATCGTAACCTTGCTCCTCAAACTCAGCCTCGAAAGGAACCTCGCACTCCAAATCGTCACCGGGCTCTAACCAACACAACAATGCAAACACCGGAACAACGATCAATCATTATGCAATGCTCAACCACATGATGCATGGATATGATGCATATGGACATGGATAAGATATGATGCAACTCCTAGGGACAAGAAGAGTGCACAAGCAACAGGGCAATAACAAGATCACACACATGAGCAACACAAACAAAAGGAACAAAACTAGCATGGCCACAAGTGGTTATGTAGATTATTTATACAAGCACCCAACAAGTTTTAAGAGTTGTTTAACATGGCAAGGGGTGCATCTAGGATTAACAACAACATGCTAGCAATTTAAATGGGCCGGAAAGAACAAACAACAATTTTCGGAAACTCCCATATTCATATAAATACATTTGGGACAGAACTAAGAAACTAATCTTTTAAAGTTGATAAACATACAAAGTAACATCACCACATTAATCTACACATTTTTCCACCCCAAATACATATAAAGTTGTTGAATTTGGAGTTGTAGATATTTAGTTATGATTTTTACAAGTTTAAGCATATTTTAAACACAAATTAATTCAAACAACATTTTAAATGTTTTAAACATGGCAACAGACTGCATATTAATATTCTACATGAAAAACTAAGCAGTTTTCATATATAACTTATTTTCATCAGATGCATATTTTAACACATATTAAATATGCAAAGATAATGCAGAAAAAGAAAAACAAAAACAAAACAGAAAAGAAAAACAAACGAAAAAGGTCAAACTGACCCAGACTGGATTTAGCCACAGCCACTGACCCGTGGGGCCAGAGGCGCTGAGGTGGCAGCGGCGGGTGCGTGTGTGTGTGTGGAAAAGCGTTGTGAGGCTGGCAGGTGGGGCCACCCTATCAGCGTCACAGGGAAATGCAAAAAGGGGGAATATCCACTGCCCCCGGCGGGATCGAACCCGCGACCTCCTGGTTAACTGACGAAGAGACGAGCCACTAGGCTAGGCGTGTGTTGCTGACATAGATGGTGCTTGTGGCCTTATGTTTTAACTGAATAAGCAGACAACAAGGGAAAAACATAGCACGTCGGAGCTGCTCCAGCGACCCAATCTGGCGGCGGAGTGGTGCGCTCTGTTCCTGGGGGAACTCCGCATCCACGACGTGCACTCTCAGCACCTAGCGACGACTACAACGACACCGACGAGCATCAAACAGAGCAGCGGCGGTGGACCTTGACGAGACAAAGCAAGGGCCTAAACGGAGCGGCGATAGCACTAGCAGCATCTACACGACACATCGAACACTAGGGCAATAGCAGATGAACTAAGGTGGTCGGAACACTCGCCGGGGACGAGGCCCGACGGCGACGAGCTCGGGTGCACGGTGAACTATGTGCTTGAGGACACGAAAGAAGGGGAAAAGGGTGTGGGGAGGTGTGGATGCTCACCACGAGCACGGCGAAGTGTTCGGCTGGCCGGGAGGTGGACGGAGTCGACGACGGCGGCGATCGAACACCCGTGGCTGCCGGAGTTGAAGAAGTCGCAGGCGAGGCGATCGGCTCCGTGTAGTGGACGTAGACGACATAGACGACATCGAGGAAGAAGACCGACAAGGTTGGCGAGGTAGAGGAGGACGGGACGCATGCCGGCGACGAGCTCACGCTCTCAGATGCGCTCGGGATAGCTGCGGAGTAGCGGATCTGGTGGCTCTCAGCTCACCAGGCGTCGGGAGGAGGAAGAGGGAACCCTAGAGGATGGGTTGGACACGGAGAGGGTTTAAAAGGAGGGCCAGAGCCACGACGGTGCGGCTACGGCGTCGTGCTCGCGGTCCCCATGGCGTCGCGGGAGGAGGAAGAAAAGGCGGGTGAGCTTTCTGGCCCAGTCGATGACAAGCGGGCCTTGGGAGTCCACGTGGGCGCAACTCATCGGGGGTATGCCGGGGCGCGGGTGAGAAAGGGAGAGAGGGACGCGCTGCGGGCTGTGCTGGGGTGTGGCCACGTGCTGGAGCTGGGCCGAGGGGGAAAGCTGGGCCCAAGTTGGCTGGGCTGCACTGCTGCGGCTGCTGCTGTTTAATTCTTTTTATTTTTTCCATTTTCCTTAGTCAGAAAATAAAAGAAAAAGCACAGGCTCAAGGAAAAGGAATTAGGAGATAAATAAAATATCCCCATGCTCCTGGATTTATGCCCTATTTTATAAAAATGACTTGGGCATTTTTAGAGGTAGAAAAATAAAATAAGTTTGAATGTGGTTCAAACTTCCATCATTTTTGAACCTGACCAAATCAATTTAAAATGGGGCAAGGCTTTGCATGGTGGCTTAGGACAGTGTAACTTAGATGTGGGGAGGAGATGAACATTAAAAGAAGAGGATAAGTCACTTGCACAACACTTAAAGAATATGGAAAGAATAGGAAGGAAAGGAGAAGAAGTACTAGAAGAGGAAGAAGGGGTTTAGGGTTTAGCATTGGCATGAACTTGCAACCACCAGCATAAGAACAAGATGCACTCACTTGGCATGCTAGGACAAGGATCATCACAAATGCAAGTAAAAGAATGCTAAGATGAACATGATGCCATGGTGATGATGAAGCAATGCATGGATGCATAAGAAAAAATAAAATGACAATGCAATAACAAAAGAATGCATAATTGAAAAGAACCCCCAAAGAAAGGACAAGGATAAAATTGATAATTGCTTTACTGCCATATATGGAAGGTGTTACACTTGGGGTGTTACAAACTCTCCTCCACTACAAAAAGATCTCGTCCCGAGATCTAGGACTGAAAGAAGGAGGGATACTCGGAAAAGAGATGATCTTCTTGTTCCCATTTAGCTTCTCGGTCGGTATGGTGTGACCACTTCACTTTCAAGAATTTGATGGACTTGTTGCGGGTCTTGCGCTTAGTTTCTTCAAGAATAGCAACGGGGTGCTCACGATAAGACAAGTCTTGTTGAAGATCAATCTCTTCGAACAGAATGGTGCGTTCAGGCGTCTTGAAGCACTTGCGGAGTTGAGACACGTGAAACACATCATGCACATTTGCAAAGTTGGAGGGAAGCTCGAGTTGGTAGGCTAGATCGCCTCTCTTGCCAAGAATCTTGAAAGGGCCCACATATCTTGGAGCAAGCTTGCCCTTGATACCGAACCTCTGAGTGCCCTTCATGGGAGAAACACGGAGATAGACATGGTCTCCAATGTCGAAAGCCAAGTCACGATGCTTGCCGTCATAGTAGCTCTTTTGACGCGATTGCGTGACTTTGAGATTCTCACGTATGACTTTGCACATCTCTTTGGCTTCTGAGATCAAATCATTTCCAAGGAGTTGACGTTCACCAGTCTCGAACCAGTTGAGAGGGGTACGACACTTTCTGCCATAGAGGATTTCAAAAGGAGCTTTGCTGGCACTTGCTTGGAAGCTGTTGTTGTAGAAGAATTCGGCAAATGGAAGGCAATCTTCCCACTTCATACCGAAGGATATGACACAAGCTCTAAGCATATCTTCGAGGATCTGGTTCACTCTTTCGACTTGACCACTAGTCTGAGGGTGAAACGCAGTGTTGAAGCGAATTTTTGTGCCCATGGTTGACTGAAAAGAATCCTAGAACTTGGAAGTGAACAAGCTTCCATGGTCTGAGGAGATCTCTTGAGGAATGCCATGCAAAGAAACAATTCTAGAGGTGTACAGCTCTGCTAGATGAGCTGCGTTGATGGATTCTTTGACGGGAAGAAAATGTGCCACTTTAGTTAGCTTGTCAATCACCACAAAGATAGCATCATTTCCTTTCTTGGAATTGGGAAAACCGGTGACGAAATCCATCTCAATGTGATCAAATTTCCACTCGGGAATAGGTAGAGGTTGAAGGAGTCCGGCTGGACGTGATGCTGTGCCTTCACTCTTCTGCAAACATCACATTCATTCACGAATTGGGCAATCTCCCTTTTCATGCGAGTCCACCAATATGGTTGCTTGAGGTCATGGTACATCTTGGAACTTCCTGGATGTATCGAGAGGAGTGAGTCATGTGCTTCGTTCATTATGAGCTTCCTGAGATCACCTTTGGGAACCATAATCCCGTACTCAAAGAACAAGGTGTCTTTCGCATCAACGCAATAGCACTTGTACTTGGGAGTACCCTTAGCAATACCATATTTCACTTTCTGCACCATAACATCACTGAGTTGGGCCTCACGGATTTGATCTTCCAAGGTAGGAGCAACTTGAAGGTTTGCAAGAAAGCCTTGCAGAACGACTTGGAGGTTGAGCTTCCTGAATGATTCACAAAGTTCAGGCTGGAACGGTTTGAGAAGGAGACTGTTGCAATATGCCTTTCTACTCAAGGCATCTGCAATGACATTGGCCTTACCAGGAGTATACTCAATGCTTGGATTGTACTCTTGAATCATCTCAACCCAACGAGTCCGGCGAAGGTTAAGGTTTGGCTGAGTGAAGATGTACTTCAAGCTCTTGTGATCGGTGAAGATGTCCACTTTTCTGTCCAACAGAAGGTGTCTCCACGTGATCAAGGCATGAACAACCGCTGCTAGCTCTAGATCATGTGTGGGGTAATTCTTCTCATTTGGTTTCAGCTGACGAGAAGTGTATGCCACAATCTTCTTGTCTTGCATGAGAACACCACCAAGACCTTGCAATGAAGCATCACAAAAGACTTCATAAGGCTTGGACTCATCCGGAGGAGTTAGAACCGGAGCAGAAATGAGCTTCTCTTTGAGTGTCTTGAATGTCACATCACAATCAGGAGTCCACGAGTACTTGACATTCTTCTGCAACAGGTTGGAAAGAGGCTTGGCAATCTTGGAGAAGTTCTCAACGAATCTTCTGCAATAGCTAGCGAGACCAAGGAAACTTCGGAGTTGCTTGACATTCTGCGGAGGTTCCCAGTTGACAATAGCTTCAACCTTCTCGGGGTTCACAGGAATGCCCTCGGCAGAGATAATATGGCCAAGATAGAGGACTTTATCCAGCCAGAATTCACATTTGGAGAACTTCGCATAGAACTTGTGCTCACGGAGCCTGTCAAGGACCAAACGGAGGTGCTTGGCATGGTCTTCTTCATTCTTGGAGAATACCAAGATATCATCCAGATAGACGAGAACAAATTCATTGGTGTAGGGGTTGAATATGAAGTGCATCATCCGAGAGAAAGTGGGTGGAGCATTTGCAAGGCCGAAAGACATGACAGTGTATTCATAGGAGCCAAAACTCGTTCTGAATGCAGTCTTAGGAATATCCTCTTCAGGGATACGAATCTGATGGTAACCCATCCAGAGATCGAGATTCGAGAATACCTTTGCTCCTCTGAGCTGCTCGAACAATTCATTGATATTGGGGAGCGGGTACTTATTCTTTATTGTCTTCTTATTCAATGGCCGGTAATCAACGCAAAGGCGTTCCGTGCCATCCTTCTTCTTGACAAATGGAACACCGCATCCCCAAGGAGAAGTACTAGGCCTGATTAGACCCATACGATCTTGCTCATCGAGTTGTTTCTTCAGCTCCTTCAACTCATCAGGAGAAAGCTTGTACGGACGCCGACATGCTGGCTCGGTACCGGGTTCAAGTTCAATGACGAATTCAACTTGACGGTGGGGAGGCATGCCTGGAAGCTCTTCAAGGAATACATACTCATATTCACGAACCATCAGAATATGAGAAATGGCATTAATCTCGCCCTTGTCATTGAGAGAGAATAGCGTGATTGTGTTATCTCGAGCTATGAAGATAATCACGTCTTTGTGAGGATGATTTAGATTGACCTTCTTGTTTGCACAATCAATGTTTGCATCATGCTTGGAGAGCCAATCCATCCCAAGAATAAGATCAATGTCGGAGTTGCCGAGAATAACCGGGGAAACTAGAAAACTGTAATCACCCATATGAATATATATATCCGGAGCCACCATACTAGAACTCAATCTCTTACCAGGAGAGACGACACTCAAAGTTGTTGGCAAAGCTTCGGTGCGAACATTATGCTTGGATGCAAATGGATATGACATGAAGGAATGTGATGCACCAGAATCAAAGAAAACTTTGGCAGGTTTAAGGTTAACTGGAAGATTACCAATTATCACATCTGAAGAATTATCTGCTTGTGCTGCATTCATCAGATTCACTCTTGCTGCCTTGGGGTTGTGCTTGACAATAGTAGTGCTGACAGGTGGAGGAGGTGGAAGGCGCCTTGGGTTGGGACACTTGTTAGCATAGTGACCCTTCTGAGAACACTTGTTGCAAGTAACTTCTGAAAGAGGCCAATGATAAGGACCACTTGATCTTGAAGCTTTGAACTGAGGCTTGGACTGATTGCTTGGGTTGGGTGGGTGGGAGAAACCACGGCCACGTGAGTGCTTGTTGTTGTTTGGAGGACGAAGCACTGGAGGAGGCGGTAGCCAAAACTTCTGCTGCTTGGCAACCACTTGAGAGGAAGAGGAGGAGTGAACATCATCTCTAATCCTCTTTTTGGAAGCTTCACACTTGAGCTGATCTGCCTCTTGCTTGAGAGCCATATTGTAGAATTGGTCAAATTCATCCGGCTCGAACAAGGTGAGAGCAAGTTGGAGTTCATCTTTCAGACCACCTCGGAACTGGTATATCTTGCTCTTGGCATCGGGGATGTCTTGCTTCGCATAACGGGCAAGATTCTAGAACTTGACATTGTATTGATAGACGGACATGGTGCCTTGCTTCAGGTTGCGGAATTGCTCATGCATGCCTTCAATGACACTGGTTGGAATGTGATGAGAACCGAAATCTCTGCAGAAATCAGTCCACGAGATCTCACGACCACCTCTGGAATCTTTGTACTGTTGCCACCAATCAGCAGCTTGATCTTTGAGTTGGAAAGCGGCAAACTTGACATAATCCTTAGGTCTCACGTTACTGCATTCAAAGTGCTTTTTGATGTCTGTGATCCAATCTTCAACATCTAGCGGGCCCACACAGTAACTGAAAGACTTTGGTTGGTTTGCCAGGAATTGGTTCAGTGTCGCAAAGTGAGGTTGATTGAACAGATTGCCTTGGCCTTGGTTCCCATGATTGCCTTGATTTGCTTGATTGGCTTGGAAATTCTGCATCATTTGCATGAGCATCTGAGTGTTCTGGTTGGTTGCTTGCATAATTGCTCTCCATGCCACAGACGGAGGAGGAGGGGAAGGAGGACGTTCAGGAGGACGCTCTTCTTCGCCCTCTTGGTTTGGGTTGGGAACCTTCTTAGGAGCCATCCTGAATATGATGACAACCATTAGCCATTGATGCAAAATAGGTAAGCTGAATCAACGACTAGATATTTGCAACATAAGTCTTCACAAGAACAATCGAACAAAAATGAACGAATGGATTCCACAGTTTAGTGATACAACAATCTTGTCGAGAAGCCACTTGGGAGACAAAAGATAAAATAAAACAACAAGGTGCAGATGGAACAAATACATGATAGAAGTTTCGTCCCACATGTTTGTGATGAATGCCCCATGGTACGTGTTACAGAGGGTGTTGCAATCCCCGGATCAGCATAGCCAAGGACCCTTTAAAATGCAACTCCCAATTGGAACAACGCCCATGAAACCTCTTCACTCGATGTTGAACCCCAAACCTCATACCATGCACTTGTTGGAAGAATGCCTACGAGCTACTTGAAACCCACCTATTAATTCCCGAAGCTTTCCGGTTATGCAATCTGGTGTTGGGGATACAGGGGAAGCACCGCACACTCAACTCTAAACCTACATCCAGCTGTATCCATCCGTCAACACATATCCAGTCATCCTCGGAAACTGTTTACCTCAGACCTTCGAAACGCATCCGCTATACTAGATGTGGCAATACTCCCGAACTATCCCACCAGTACTGGGTGACGTCGGGGTTATCTCACCACCAGACATGCATAGAAGAGTTTTCGATGTCGGTCGTCTTAAGTATTCTAGAACTGCTACGATACATTTGTGACGACAACACCTCGGAGCTCAACTCCCCGGGACACTGCCACAACCCCTAAATGACAGGAGGCATCAAGAACAATGTTCTCGTCACAAAGATATCAGAACAATCCAAACAATACTCGCGCGATCCTAATTTTTTTTAGTGAATTTTGAGAGTAGAGGAGATAGAACAACGTCAGGAGTCCTCACTAGAGCGATGAAGGGGATGAGGAGTAAAAAGAAATCCTACTCTCCGATATATATATATATATATATATATATATATATATATATATATATATATATATATATATATATATATATATATATAGGACTCAAAACATTTTGTGTGTGTGCCTAGACTCAACCGTCAGCGATTCAATCAATCAGGGGGCTCCTAGGTCGGAGAAGGCTCTGATACCAACTTGTAATGACCAGTTTGCGGTTATGTCCCCCACGTGTCGAGGCACGACTTAAGGACATAAACGCATACTAGAATGATCTCAAGTATGGTATCTTTGCACATCTCATGTAAAATTCAGGGATGAAATTGTAAAATGATAGCTGGCTTACACTCGCCACGTCACACAATGAATACAATAGCATACATCATCCAAAGAACATCAGGGTCCGACTACGGACGAAATCCAAACGAGAAAGATACCATAAATAACACAAGCCCGGATCCTCCTAGTAAGAACCACTACTGATTGTCGGGATAAGACACATAGTAACGTCCACGCTCTTCATCGAACTCCCAGTGAAGTTCTGAACCATCTCCTGCATTGTTCTCAACGGTACCTGCATCTGGTGTGTGTTGAATCTGTGAGCCACAGAGGACTCAGCAATCCCGTTCCCGGGTATCAAAACTACCAAAACCTTAGGTGTGGTAAAGGCTATAAACAAGGTTTGCGGCAAGCACTAAGCACTAGCTTACGACTTTAGAGCGAGAAGAGAACAAGTGCCAACGATCGCCAAGTTGATCAAGAACTGATCCTAGCTACTCATGATCGAACATAACCCCACCGTGTTCACTTCTCGAAGCCCTTCGGAAAGAGACCATCACAGTTACTCACACAGGTAGTGTATTCAATAAGGTGTCAAGTTATCTACAACCGGATATTAACAAATTCCCATCTGCCACATAATCGCGGGCATGGCTTTCGAAAGATCAAAACCTGCAGGGGTGTCCCAACTTAGCCCATCACAAGCTCACGATCCGCGGAGTTGCAACTCCAAAGTGGGAAGACCCGAGTATTCTCGGAATCCCGTGCACAAGATATTTTGACAAAGGTAAAACTAATCCAACAAGACCTCCCGGTGTGCCGATACCTGATAGTAGCCGCGCGTATCTCGTCTCAGGCCACGACCGGATGGTACAAGCTACGGGTGTATACCAGACCTTGAGTTTCCCCGAGGTGGCCCCGCAGGTTGCCCAGTTTGGACCAACACTCATGAGGAGCACTGGCCCGGGTTGTTAATTAAGAACTCGGGTTTGCAACGCCCTATGCAAGTTTTAGTTATTAGGCAAATGTAAAACCAATGTTGGGCCTTGCTGGAAAAGCTTTAAACAGAGCGAATTATCAAGGGGGCCCAAAAACCCCAACCGTGTTAGGAACGCAAAATCAAGGAACATAACACCGGTTTATCGGATCCTAGGGTGGCCTGAGTGGAACAAAATACCAAGCAGAAAGGATTAGCCTTCCACCCATTATCAATATATAGGTGAACTAGTTTAACATGTATTAATATAATGTGTTATCCCAACAACAACTTCATCAGAGCAATCTTCAAAACTTCACCTGCAACTAACAACGCTATAAGAGGGGCTGAGCGATGCGTACTTAGCCAAACAACGGTTTGCGAGGAAGGTGGTTAGAGGGTTTCATGGCAACAATAGGAGGGCTGACAAACATGAATAGGCATCGAGGCAACAACTAAAGAACGAGACATCTAGCATAGGCAAAGGTAGGAGTGATATCTGGGAATGTTCATCTTGCTTGTTGATTCCACGGAGGGATCGTAACCTTGCTCCTCAAACTCAGCCTCGAAAGGAACCTCGCACTCCGAATCGTCACCGGGCTCTAACCAACACAACAATGCAAACACCGGAACAACGATCAATTGTTATGCAATGCTCAACCACATGATGCATGGATATGATGCATATGGACATGGATAAGATATGATGCAACTCCTAGGGACAATAAGAGTGCACAAGCAACATGGAAATAACAAGATCACACACATGAGCAACACAAACAAAAGGAACAAAACTAGCATGGCCACAAGTGGTTATGTAGATTATTTATACAAGCACCCAACAAGTTTTAAGAGTTTTTTAACATGGCAAGGGGTGCATCTAGGACTAACAACAACATGCTAGCAATTTAAATGGGCCGGAAAGAACAAACAACAATTTTCGGAAACTCCCATATTCATTTAAATACATTTGGGACAGAACTGAGAAACTCATCTTTTAAAGTTGTTAAACATACAAAGTAACATCACCACATTAATCTACACATTTTCCACCCCAAATGCATATAAAGTTTGTTGAATTTGGAGTTGTAGATATTTAGTTATGAATTTTACAAGTTTAAGCATATTTTAAACACAAATTAATTCAAACAACATTTTAAATGTTTTAAACATGGCAACAAACTGCATATTAATATTCTACATGAAAAACTAAGTAGTTTTCATATATAACTTATTTTCATCAGATGCATATTTTAACACATATTAAATATGCAAAGATAATGCAGAAAAAGAAAAAGAAAAACAAAACAGAAAACAAAAACAAACGAAATAGGTCAAACTGACCCAGACTGGATCTAGCCGCAGCCACTGACCCGTGGGGCCAGAGGTGCTGAGGTGGCAGCGGCGGGTGCGTGTGTGTGTGTGGAAAAGCTCTGTGAGGCTGGCAGGTGGAGCTGCCCTATGAGCGTCATAGGGAAATGCAAAAAGGGGGAATATCCTGGTTAACTGACGAAAAGACGAGCCACTGGGCTAGGTGTGTGTTGCTGACAGAGATGGTGTGTGTGGCCTTATGTGTTAACTGAATAAGCAGACAACAAGGGAAAACAGAGCACGTCAGAGCTGCTCCAGCGACCCAATCTGGCGGCGGAGTGGTGCGGTCTATTCCAGGGTGAACTCCGCATCCATGACGTGCACTCTCAGCACCTAGCGACGACTACAACGACGCCGGCGAGCATCAAACAGAGTGGCGGCGGCGGACCTCGACGAGACAAAGGAGGGGCCTAAACGGAGCAGCGACATCACTAGCAGCATCTACGTGACACAGCGGACACTACATGCAACAGCGGAGGAACTAAGGTGGTCGGAACACTCGCCGGAGACGAGGCCCGACGTCGAAGAGCTCGTGTGCATGGTGAACTATGTGCTAGACGACGCGAAAGAAGGGGAAAAGGGTGCGGGGAGGTGTGGGTGCTCACCACGAACACGACGAAGTGTTCGGCTGGTCGGGAGGTGGACGGAGTTGACGACGGCGGCGATCGAACACCTGCGGCTGCCGGAGTTGAAGAAGAGGAAGAAGAAGTCGCAGGCGAGGCGATCGGCTCCGTGTAGTGGATGTAGACAACGTCGAGGAAGAAGACCGGCAAGGTTGGCAAGGCAGAGGAGGACGGGAAGCACGCCGGTGACGAGCTCGCGCTCTCAGATGCGCTCGCGATAGCTGCGGAGCGGCGGATCTAGTGGCTCTCAGCTCACCAGGCGGCGGGAGGAGGAAGAGGGAACCCTAGAGGATGGGTGATACGTCTCCAACGTATCTAATATTCCAAACCCTTTTGCCCTTGTTTTGGACTCTAACTTGCATGATTTGAATGGAACTAACCGGGACTGACGCTGTTTTCAGCACAACTGCCATGGTGTTGTTTTTGTGCAGAATAAAAAGTTCTCAGAATCGCCTAAAAATCAACGGAGAATTGTTTCGGAAAATATAAAAAATACCTGCAAGAAGATCCACACAAGGGGGCCTTGGGCCTGTCCACGAGGGTGGGGGCGTGCCCCCCTGCCTCGTGGCCCCCCTGGAGACTTACCGACGTACCCCCAGATCCTATATCTTCACTTTCGGGGAGGAAAAAATCAGGGAGAAAGAATTATCGCGTTTCACAAGACGGAGCCACCACCAAGCCCTAATCTCTCTCGGGAGGGCTGATCTGGAGTCCGTTCGGGGCTCCAGAGAGTGGAGATCGTCGCCATCGTCATCATCAACCTTCCTCCATCACCAATTCCATGATGCTCACCGCCGTGCGTGAGTAATTCCATCATAGGCTTGCTGGACGGTGATGGGTTGGATGGGATCTATCATGTAATCGAGTTAGTTTTGTTAGTGTTTGATCCCTAGTATCCACTATGTTCTTAGATTGATGTTGCTATGACTTTGCTATGCTTAATGCTTGTCACTAGGGCCCGAGTGCCATGATTTCAGATCTGAACCTATTATGTTTTTGTGAATATATGTGTGTTCTTGATCCTATCTTGCAAGTCTATATTCACCTACTATGTGTTATGATCCGGCAATCCCGAAGTGACAATAATCGGGACCACTCTCGGTGATGACCATAGTTTGAGGAGTTCATGTATTCACTATGTGTTAATGCTTTGGTCCGGTACTCTATTAAAAGGATGCCTTAATATCCCTTAGTTTCCAATAGGACCCCGCTGCCACGGGAGGGTAGGACAAAAGATGTCATGCAAGTTCTTTTCCATAAGCACATATGACTATATTCGGAATACATGCCTACATTGCATTGATGAACTGGAGCTAGTTCTGTGTCACCCTAGGTTATAACTTTTACATGATGAATTGCATCCAACATAATTTCCCATCACCGATCCAATGCCTACGATCTTTACCTATATTGCTTGTTGCTTATTTACTTTTCCGTTGCTACTATCACAAAAACCACAAAAACACTATCGTTACTTTTGTTGCTGCTACCGCCACTATCATATTACTTTGCTACTAAACTATCTTGCTGCAGATACTAAGTTTCCAGGTGTGGTTGAATTGACAACTCAGCTGCTAATACTTAAGAGTATTCTTTGGCTCCTCTTGTGTCGAATCAACAAATTTGGGTTGAATACTTCACCCTCGAAAACTATTGCGATCCCCAACACTTGTGGGTTATCAAGACTATTTTCTGGCGCCGATGCCGGGGAGCATAGCTCTATTCTTTAAGTCACTTTGGATCGATATCTATTGATCACTATGAAGAATTTGAAGGACTCAAAAACTAAGATCTTATCCTCAACTACGAGGGGAGGTAAGGAACTGCCATCTAGCTCTGCACTTGATTCTCCTTCTGTTATGAGTAAACTTGCGACACCTACTCCTGCTATTGAATCTGATATGTCGCATGTTCTTGATGATGCCACTTCTGCTATGTATGATGAAACTACTTCTATGCCTGATACTGTGCCACTAGGTGAATTTCTAGATGAACAAATTGCTAAGATTAGGGAGAATGCAAATGTTGAAACTGATGATATTTATGAAAGTGATGATGAAACTACTCCCAATAGATATGAATTGCCTGTTGTGCCCGAGGGTTTTGTTATGGATGAAGAAACTGCTAGAGACTTTCTTGCTTGCAATGATAGATATGATCTTAAGAAGTTATTAGCTAAGCTGAAAGAAAAGTCCTCGAATGCTAGTATGAAACATGACCCTTGTCGTGGTTTTGTCACGACAGATGTCCTAGCAAAAGGACTTAGTCGTGAGGCCATCGCTACGGGTTAGCTTAAAGGGGTTAAAGCAGACAAAGGACACAAGGATTTTATACTTGTTCGGCCCCTTCGATGAAGGTAAAAGCCTACGTCTAGTTTGGTGTGTAATGCTAGGGTTTCGATGACCAGGGAGCGAATCCGCTTTTCCTGTGTCTCAAGCTGTTGTTCTCTGTCTTGAACCATCGCCGGGTCATCCCTTTATATAAGAGGTGACGCCCGGTCCGGTTTGCGGAATCCCGAGGCCGGCTCATAAACGTGTCCGCCTCGGTCTCTGCTCTTTCTATCTTACATCCCAAGTACATAGTATGACGGTTTACAAATCATGGACCCTAACACTTGGGCTCTAAACCTCTTGGGCTGAAATCTCCTACTTCATGCTCTGCTGGGCCTTTGATAAGATAATCTTGATAACGTAAACCGGCCTCTCCTGGGCGGTTTATACCTGGTAGTAATATCCCTGACATTAGGCCCCAGATTGATTTGAACCTGTTCATGTCAATCTTCAAAGTCTTGTACAGATCTTCCTCTCTACTGCTTCAGAATGCTTTGTAAACCAGTATGACGTCATCTCCTCAAATCACTTTAAACCATCGTGATGCCATCTTGCGCATTTAATACTTGTACCTATTTTATAGCTTTACTCATTAAAGCTCCGAAGATCGAGGCGACAACATCGTCCATATCCGCTTTTTGGGCTCCTCGATTCCCGTGCCTGCTGTTTTATCCCTTCGGCTTATAAATAGGGCCGAGGGGCATCTCTTTCCCCCCTTGCTTCTTCTTCCTTTGTCCTCTGACGCTCGAGCTTCGCCGCCGTCCGCCGAATTTTGCGCCTCCGTCGAGCTCGGCCGCTGCATCAACCTGAACGCGTCTAGAAATTCGCCCGTGCCTTTCCGCTTCCATTGCCTCTGGTACGTTCACTTATTTCCTTCTCGTAGATCCAGTTCTAGGGTTTCCCGCGCATTCATAGATGAATCCCTGTTCTTTGCGGTTCTTCGCCATAGATAGTGTTTAGCCATAGATCTTCAAACTTTTAGGTCAACTACCGTTAGCATGACTCCGCTCCGTCATTGTAATTTGCCCTTTCCAATATGATTAGTCTGGACTGAATCTGCTAAAGACCTTCACTGTTTCCGCTGAATATTCTTTGAATTAACTTTGAATTTTCCATATGCTGTAGATCCATATCTTACTGCTGCTTGTGTGAAAATTGTTTCCCCACACTTTAGATCTGCGCCTTACCTGCCTGTGTTTGGCGGTTTAACTTTCCTTTCCAAACTTCATAATCCGGTAGACGTCATACTTATAGATGTTCCAGATGTTTAATTCGGTAGATACCATTAGGCCCCTGCTTAAACCGCCAGTTAGATCAGTACCTTCATAGAATATACCGGTTTAAATCTGCGTAGATCATAAACCGGATCTTTATTGTATTTTCAGCCTTCCCCTTTGAAAAGATGACTACCGCGGCCAAACAGTTTGTTTCCTGCAACTGGGTCCCTTCCCGGATCACTGAGGAAGACTTAGAAAAGATGGCCTCCATTGGCGCTTTAGGCCCAAAGGATATCCTTCACTGGAGAGCCCCCGGAAAGGAGTGTCCTCCTAAGCCTAAGGAGGGAGAAATTATTGTCTTTTTCGATCACCTGGCCCGGGGTTTTAACCCTCCAGGGTCAAAGTTTTTCCGCGACGTGTTGGCAGATTTTTTAGCTCCATCCCCAAGACATAGGTCCCAACTCTGTATCAAATATTTGCAACTTCCAAGTCTTCTTTGAAGCCTATCTATAAGAAGAGCCAACAGTGGAGCTATTCCGGGACTTCTTCCATTTAAACCGTCGGACTGAGTTTCATGATGGCCCAAATACTAAACTTGGCGAAATGAGTATTTAGAAGAGGAAAGATGTTAGCTTTCCTCATGCTACTCTCCACAGCCATCCCAAGGAATGGAATCAAACTTGGTTCTACTGTGTTGACACTTCACCAGAAGGGGAAAATCCAATGCCGGGTTATCGCCCCCACCGTCTTCTAGAGAGCCATCCTTTTCCTCAGCGCTTAAGTGCCCAGGAGCGAGCTCAATATGCCCCTCAGCTTTCAAAGCTCAGGGCCTTTGTAGCCAACAGACTGACAGGAGTTGATTTCGTCCGCTGTTGGCTCTCTTGGAGCATTCTCCCATTAAGCCGGCGCTCCGGTTTAATGTGTGAGTATATTGGGAACCCCAAGGACCCCTTGCGCCACACAGATCTGGTGCTATCAGAAACTATGGTTAATGAATCTGTCAAGAAATTGCTGAATATACCTCTAGAAGAGTGCAGTCAGACCGGACTGGCACCCTTCTGCGTGACTAATAAACCGTCGTCGGTAAGGGATTCTTCTGTCCCTTTACTTTGTTTTAATCCATCCATATTGCTTGGCTTAATGTACGTTTATTCCCTTTAAACAGGCTAATGACCCTTTCTGGAAGAGGAAAACCTAGGACAAACCGGCGAAGCCATCTCGCAAAAAGACCCTGGCTGTGAAGAAGCACAAGAAGAAACCCACTGCCGCATCCGGATCCAATGCAGAGGAAGATGATCCGGCCTCTGAGGTACCACCTAGTTCTTATGACTTTCTAGTCTTTCTTTTACCTGCATTTTTATTAACAATGACTGTTCCCAGGGTCTGGCTGAAGGCAGTAAAGCGGGCGATGTTAAGGTAATCTCTCTTTCCTCTGACTCAGAACCACCGTCACCAAAAATTCGTCGGGTACTCCGGAAATTTCAGTTTTCTCATCCTTATGCTCAACTGGATCCAAACTTTCTTTTGAAGAAACAGCAACATGAAGCTCGCCGCACCACTCGCCACAGTGGCCATGTGGTTGAATCCACCGGACTAACTCACACTCCGGTTCGAAAGCGTCGTTCCGAGGTTTTATTTACTCCAACTGTTCTTTTCCCAAAAGCAGGTCTTATTCGTCAACCCCTTAATCCGTCTGACTCGAATTATCAGGAAACTCCTCTCTCTTCTTCTGGCGAATTAACCGCCACACAAGTCCCTGCGCTCAAGACTGTTAACGGGTAAGCTGTCTTTCACTCTATCCAGTTTATCTTTCCATCTTTGACTTTTAATTTTCATTGTCCCTTTAATCTTTTCTCAGTATGCCCAAGCCTAGCAAAAAGGCAAAACTGAGTAAACTGGCAGCAGATAATACCACTTCTGGACCAGCAGACGATCCTGAACTTGCCAACCCATTGGAAGAAAATGTTGAAATTCCACATGATGATCCTCCTCCTATGGATCGAGAAGGCCTTGCTGCTCCGGGGGATGACCCCATGGAGCATACCGCTGAACCGGCCAGCCCTGTCCGGACTAGCCCTGCTCGGGCTAGTCCGGCCCCTGCTAGTCCTATTCATGCCAATCCCGCTGCTGCTGATCCTTCCAGGCCAACTGCTGCTTCAACTGACGACGTTGAGATTACTAGGACTGGCTTTACCACCCCAGGAGAGCCTGTCGCTTTGACCAAGCACACTGCCAAGGAGGAGTTTCTCCAAAAAGATAAGGGCAAATGGAACACCGATCTGTCCAGCTATGCGCGGCTTAGTGCTCAGGAACTTCCTTCCGGGTACCTAAACCGGCTACACACTAGCCATGACTATGAAGCCAGTCTGGTGAACTTAATGAAGGAACACTATGAGGTAACTTCTTTTCCTTTGTCTTTTATTTCTGCTTGTGCCTTGTAACTGTACCTTTAGTCCATCGTAGCCCCCAAGTGCCGGTTTAGCCTTTAAGGATGAACTGGGACTTCAGTATATCAACTAGAATAACTTTGATTTGCACGTGTAGCCCCCAAGGGTCGGTTTACTCCACTGCGGGTAAACCGGGACTTTTCCTATGTTTAGAATGATGTCACATTAGCCCCCAAGTGCCAAGTATATAACTTGTTATGTGCTTGGGACTTGTCTGAAAAAATTGCCTACTTTCACTGCAAATGTACATTAGCCCCCAAGTGTCAAGTGCATAACTTGTTATGTGCTTGGGACTTTGATTGAATTGCTTTATGAATATCTGATTACTTTATCCTTGGCAGACTGACTTGAACCGGAGGGCCTTTGAAATAACTGAACTCCGGGATAGCCTAACCTTCCAAGAGACTGCTTCGGTTAAAGCCAAGGAGGAGCTTACCCTTGCTTTAGCTAATATGAAGAAGCTAAAGAAGGATTTTGAAGCGGAGCGGTCAGCTTGGGAGGTGGAAAAGGCTGCTTTAGAAAAAAGAGCCATTGATGCTGAGGCTGCTCTTAACCCGGTGACAGAGGAGCTATCCGGATTGAGGCAGCAAATAGATGATATGACATCTGCCATCTTCGGTAAGCTCTCCTGACATAAGTTTATCCTCGCAATCTAGTACTGCTCCGGTTTAACTTATAATTTCAACGCAGGGAGGCGCATCACTCATCTTGGAGATGATGTGCGAAAGAAACTGAAAGCTGCGTACACCTTGGTGGAGCAGCTTTATTCCGGCGCTCAGAGGGACATCAGCGCAATCTCGCACAATAAACCGGCTCCTACCACCATCCAAGGTACTTTAGAAAAGTTGTCAATTCTTCCTGCCCGCATTGTCGAAGTGAAGAAGTCATCCTCAAGAGTCGGCTCTCTGATGGATTTAACCCGAGCCAAGGCGTGGGTTCCTGATTTTGATCCGGCTGAGGTAATGAACGGTTACCCAAGCATGAAGGAAGACGGATCAGCCTTCTCCAGTGATGATCTGCGTGCTTTAACCAAGGATATGCGGCCTCTTGTCAGTAAACTTGCTGATGAAGCGGACTTATAAAGATATCATCCGGGTTATGATTTGGAGAACGTACGGGTGGAGCGTCCGTCCTATGACATTGAAAATCTTATTCCACCCGTCCGTAAGCACACCTTCGCTCCTGACATTGATCCGTCAGAACTTATAAATGACGAAGTTTATTTCCGAGCCCTTGCGAAGATTGACTGGAGCACCCCTGGTTTCCAACAGCTGGAAGAAACCGCCAAAGACCCAGAACAAGTTGATCCTCAGTCTTCACGGCGAGCTGAAGCAGAATCATAAACCAGCTCCGGTTTATCTTTATGCGTTGAGTACTTATGAGAAAAATTGATATTCTTTTGGGCCTTTCAGTGCCTTGTAATAGGGTAGCTGAGATACTGTCTTTGTCCCACACTATCTTTTGTGATATTGCTTTGATTTGGCAGCTTCTGAAATACATCCTGCTTTCAATGCTTTTGCCGGTTTATGCTACCTTTTTCTGCACAAATCAAAGTTCAAAGTGTCCTGGCGGTTTACCGCCGGACGGGTCATATTGCCCAAACACATGATCTAAGTTAATAACTTGAACTGTGTATAAAATATAAGTATGTACCATACCTGCAATTAAGTGTATCTGAATAGACCTTAATCCGGCAGAAACCATTCAAGGTGTCAGTGCTGATGATTCCCTTGATTATTTGTCGGCTCGTCATGAAGGTCGAACCGGGTTACAATAAGCTCTGGTTTAACTGTAAATTAGTACTGGTGTTGATAACCCAGACTATAACTCTGTAAATACAGATGTAGTGGCAACTTTGTAGTCATCCACTCTTGAATCAATGGACTTGGTTGAAAAACCAATGACCTTGAAAGTAAAGATTTGAGAAAACATAAAAAAATGAAAAATAAAGTTTTTTGGGCAAATAAGACCATGTAGTCGAGGCTTTTTACGAGCTGCCAGGCTCCAAGTTCGAGGCTTTTTATGAGCTGCTAGGCTACTGTCATTAACCATTTTTGCAAAGCCCGTTAAGATGGTCCGCAATCCTTAACCAAATCATCAATGTCAAATGCTACCAATGTTCAAAATCTCATAAAGATTTGACTTGTGTAATCACTTGATGATCGTCAATTTAATGTTACCAAGTTCAGGGTCCATAAGGATTGACTTGTGTGTACGTTTGACGGGTCGTACCAGGTTTACCTGGGCGGCGTGACTTACTTGATGCAGGCAGGTTAATCCGGGGTTTTAGGTGTATACACCAAGCTTCCAAGCCGTGTTCACTACAAGAGTTTTCAACTCGTTGATGACTTTCATCAGGAGCCACCAGGTAGCGTTTGAGCATTGCTCGTCGGGGCCTATGTTTGAGTTGTGCTAGGCATCAAACTCTCTTTTTCTCCTCATCATCATGTGGAAATTGCCGAAGCAACCAGAGCTGTGCTCTTATGATGGTCTTGATGTGGCCGCCGGTTTAAGAGGCCATAGGAAACTCCCTTGCCCATGGAAGCCCCCATGTGATACTCTTATGAACAAAAAAGACGGCTGATGCCTCGATTTATCGAAGGCACCGGTTTAAGAGGCCATAGGAACTCTCTTGCATACGGAAGCCCCCATGTGATACTCTTATGAAAATGATGGCTGATACCCCGGTTTACCGGGGGCGCCAGTTTATTATATTGATCATAATGTATACATTGTAAAGATATGTACATAAAGCGGAGCCTATGGCTCAAGTATAGTAAGGTCGAAGAATAGCAATGTTCCACGGCCGCTTGGATTCCTCCTCTGCCATACGTGAGTCCTTATGTTCTCGAACATCGATGAGGTAGTATGATCCGTTGTGCAGGTTCTTGCTGACCACAAAGGGTCCTTCCCAAGGTGGAGATAGCTTCTGCATGTCTGTCTGGTCTTGGATGAGCCGGAGCACCAGGTCTCCTTCTTGAAACGCCCTGGTCTTAACCCGGCGACTGTGGTACCGGCGTAGATCTTGCTGATAAATCGCCGATCGAGCTGCTGCCGTGTCTCGTTCTTCATCCAGCCGGTCCAACGCATCTTGCCTTGCTTTCTCATTATCCGCTTCAACATAGGCCGCCACCCGCGGCGAGTCATGACGGATATCACTAGGGAGGACCGCTTCAGCTCCATATACCATGAAGAAAGGTGTGTACCCTGTGGACCTATTGGGTGTAGTATTGATGCTCCATAACACAGATGGTAATTCCTCCACCCAACAACCCGGCGTTCTCTGTAAAGGAACCATAAGCCGGGGTTTAATGCCTCGCAAGATCTCTTGATTTGCTCTTTAAGCTTGGCCATTATACTGAGGGTGAGCTACTGATGATACATCAAGGCGGATGTGCTTTCGTTGACACAACTCCTCCATAGCCCCCTTGGATAGATTGGTGCCATTATCAGTTATAATGCTGTGTGGAAAGCCAAACCGGAAAATGACCCTTTTGATGAAGTGAACCGCCGTTGCCGCATCACACTTACTGACAGGCTCTGCTTCAACCCATTTCGTAAATTTGTCCACGGGTGATACGTCCAAAACGTATCTATAATTTCTGCTTGCTCCATGCCTCTTTTGGGTGATATTGCTATGTTATTTATACACTTCCATGCACTTTTGATCATATTTGGACTAAACTATTAACTCAGTGCACCCTAGTGCCAGTTTCTGTTTTCGGCTGTTTTTGTATTTCAGGTTTTCCCATTACGAGAACTGCCAGAAAAATCCCGGAAAAATTATATAAAAAATCAGCGTTCCAGAAGCTTCCCGGCACCCGAAGTACATCTGGAGGGGGGCCACCAGGGCTCCAGGCGCCCTGGTGGCGCGACCCCCCTCCTGGCCGCGCCGGGGGGGGGGGGGGGGCGCCTGGGCCCCCCGAGCTTCCGCTGATGCCCCCCTTTGGTATATATTTAAGACGTCTCCCGAAACCCTCGAGACGGGAACTCTTTTTCGCGATCTCATCTCTGTTCCGCCGCCGCCGCCGCTTCCAAGATCGGGAGCACCAGGAGAACTCTTCCCGGTACCCTGCCGGAGGGGAGGATCACCACCGGGAGCCTCTCCACCACCATGGACGCCTCCCGGATGAGTTGTGAGTAGTCTCCCTTGGACCATGGGTCCATGACCAGTAGCTATGTGATGTTCTCCTCCCGTTCTTGTGCTTCACTAATTAGTCCTCGTGAGCTGCCCTACATGATCGAGGCACATATGTAATCCTTATGCTGTTGCTATGATTAGTTTGATGGGATCCGATGGATTGTGAGATTATGTTCAGATTGTGTTTGAGTAATATATTTGATCTACCTCTTTTATATTTATGTTCGTAAGTAATTCTTGCATGTTCTCCGTTGTTATTTATTGCTTTGGCCAAGTAGTAGGTAGTGACTCCAAGAGGGAACGTTATGCTTGATTGTGGGTTCATGCCCCTCGATGACTAGTTTGAGTGACAGAAACATGAGTCTAGGGGATGTGCTGTTGCCACAAGGGGGAAAACAACGGTGCTTGTGCCCGGGGGTGCAAGGACTGTTTACTTTACGCAAAGTTCTTTTAATGCAGTTGTCTGTTGCTTTGAGTTTACACTATGGGTGGGACTCGCAACTTAATACCAGCGAGATGTTCTGGATAGATATCTCAATGTGGATGATTAGTAGTAGATGCAGATGGATTTCGGTCTACTTGCCTTGGCGTACCGCCCATGCTTTGAACCTCTACCTTTCTTGCAACTTAGTCAGCATTGGTTTGCGTTCATGGTCCTGTCAATTGCCCAGCTGTAATTCGTTTACCTACATAGCTGTTTTATCATCTTTTGGGAGAGAGACATCACTAGTGAACATCATGAGACTCCGATCCATATTACCATCATTGATCACATCCGCTATTTACTTTTCGCTTTTACTTACTATTGCAATTATACCTATCACTACTATCACTTGCGTTTGATCCTTTGTAAACGACAAGGCCGGAGGGATTGACAACCACTCTGTACTCGTTGGGAGCAAAGTTATTTGTATCTGTGTGCAGGTCCATGTTGATTGCTAATATCTGGCACCGTTAGCAGTTGACACCTTCTTGTTGAAACTGGGAGTCTCAGGGAAATCGATCCTTGGTATCTTTGCCAAGGGAAAACTTCCGCTACACTGCATCTCAAACCTTCCACTTGGGGTAACCAACGAGGGGCGAGAAGCCATCAAGCAAAGTTTTCTGGCGCCGTTGCCGGGGACTCCACTCTTCACGATAGGGGAGTTGCACGCTATCTTTTACCTTTGCTTTTTAGTCTTGTTAGTTTACCTTTCAGTTTTGCTTTTGTATCTTTTATCGAAAATCACAAAAAATAGTTATCTTGCTTGCTTGCTGCTATGGGTTCCACCGAGAACACCAAGTTGTGTGACTTCACTAGTCACAACAACGATGACTTTATCTGCACACCTATCACTACACCTGCCACTTCAGCACCTTCATATGAAATTAAACCTGCTTTACTGAACCTAGTTATGAAAGATCAATTCTCCGGTGCTGGAGATGATGCTGCTTTACACTTGAACAATTTTGTTGAACTCTGTGATATGCAAAAGTACCGAGAAGTAGACGGTGATATTGTTAAGCTTAAGCTTTTTCCTTTCTCCTTGAGAGGAGGAGCTAAAATTTGGTTTCAGTCTTTGCCTAGAAATAGCATAGATTCTTGGGACAAGTGCAAAGATGCTTTTATTGGAAAATACTATCCACCTGCTAAAATTATCCAACTAAGATGTAACATAATGAATTTTAAACAATTGGATAATGAACACGTTGCCCAAGCTTGGGAATGTATGAAATCTCTTATCAAGAACTGCCCTACTCATGGTTTGACTACTTGGATGGTTATCCAAACTTTTTATGCAGGCTTGAACTTTACCTCGCGAAACTTGTTAGATTCGGCCGCGGGAGGAACCTTTATGTCAACTACACTTGGTGCTGCCACGAAGCTTCTCGATGAGATGATGACCAACTATTCCCAATGGCACACCGAATGCGCTCCAACAGGTAGGAAGGTAAACTCTGTCGAGGAGATTTCCTCCCTAAATGAAAAAGTTGACTTGATCATGTCTCTACTTTCGAAGCAATCTTCTGTTGATCCTCGTGATGTTCCTTTAAATTCTTTGATTGCTCAAGAACAAGTAGATGTGAACTTTATCTCTAGAAACAATTTTAATAACAATGCTTATAGGAGTAATTTTGGTAGCAATCCTAGACCGTTCCCCTCTAATTCTTATGGGAACAACAATGCTTATCCTAGCACCAAGAACTCCACTACTGAACTAGAGATCATGCTTAAAGATTTCATCACTACCCAAAAAGCCTTTAATAGGAGTGTAGAAGAAAAACTAAACAAACTAGATGATCTCTCTTTGAAGGTAGACAATTTAGCCAATGAGGTAGAATTGCTTAAAATTAGAACTTCTCCTCTTGAGGAGAGGAAGGTCACTCCTATGAATGCTATTCAAGTGCAAATTAATGAAAATATTAGGATGATGGCTAAACTTAAAGAGGGATGGGCTAGAGAAAGGGAGGAAGAAGATAGAATTAAGAACCTTCCTACCCACCACACTATTGCTACTATCCAAGTTGTTGAGGATATCCAAACTCTTAGCACCCAATGCGCTCCTGGTCCCATTGGACCTATTAATGGTGATGCTATGACAATAGAAACTACCAAACAAGTGAACCTAAAGGACACCACTACCACCTTACTTGATAGTAGTGACCTTGATTTTGACAATTGCACTCTTACCGAAGTTATTGATTTCCTTCACAAGATGTCTAGAGATCCCCGCACTAGCACGCTTAACCTTGCCTTCACAGAGCATATCACTAATGCTCTTATCAAAGCTAGGGAGGAGAAACTTGAGTAGAAGCCTCATACCTAGAAAGCTAGAAGATGGTTGGGATCCTATGATAAAAATTAAGTTGAATAACTTCTCTTGCTATGCTTTATGTGATGTTGGTGCTAGTACCTCTATTATGCCCAAAAGAATATATGATATGCTTAAATTGAAACCTTTTGATTCTTGTTCTTTTGGTGTTCGTCTCGTTGATTCTTCCATAAAGAAACCTTTGGGGAGGATCGACGATGTTCTTATCATTGTCAATGACAATTATGTTCCCGTTGATTATACTATTATGGATATTGAATGTGAACCTTCGTGTCCAATTATTTTGGGACGTCCTTTTCTACGCACCGTTGGTGCTATCATTGACATGAAAGAGGGGAATATAAAATTCCAGTTTCCTCTCAAGAAAGGGATGGAACACTTCCCTCGAAATAAGATTAAGTTACCTTTTGAGTCCGTTATACGGGCTAGCTATTCTTTTACTCTTGATAAAACTTGATCTCTTTGCATTATGCCTAGCTTAAAGGCATAAAAGAAAGCGCTTTTGGGAGGCAGCCCGATGAATAAATTTTATTTTGCTTTTGTGTCTTGATGTTGTTACTACAGTAGCATCATCATTGTATCTTTACTTTTCAAATTTTGTGCCAAGTATAACCTCTGATTGCTAGAAAGTTCAAAAGTTGTGACGTGCTGTCCAGGAAACAGATTCTGTCCTTGGATAGAAAAATTCGTATAAAATCACCAGATCATCTTTTTGGTCTGAATTTTTTCGACAGCATGCTCTATATAATTGTATTTCGTGCGTCTGTTCTGAGTTTTTTGATTAGAGTTGCAGAAGTGCCCCGAAAAAATTATTTCCTACCTGCTGTTCTGTTTTTCACAGATTCTGTCCTGTTTTGCCTTTCCTTCATTTTGCAAACCTAGAGCTTGCTTTTTCTTTGCAAAAACCTTTTGGCAATCTTGAGAAACAGTGGACCTTCAAGAATATCTTTATTTCCAGCAAGGAACAATTATTTCATTATGGGTACTAACCTCGCTAATTAGATTATGATGAGTAATGTATGAAGGGAGTTTTCAAGTGTGCGAGGGAAGATCATAAAAAGATTCAGGAGTGTCAAACGCTCAAGCTTGGAGATGCCCCCATGCACCCCCAAGAAATATTCAAGGAGACTCAAGCGTCTAAGCTTGGGGATGCCCCCGTGCATCCCCTTCTCCATCAACATTATCAGTTCGTCTTTCGTTCCACTATATTTTAATCACTTCATGTGTTATGTGCTATGCTTGGAGCGCCTTGCTTATAGTTTTCCTTTTAGTTTTCTTTAGCTTTTCATAACGAGTCGGAACTCAGCTTTCTTTATGTGGGAGAGAAACACACTCCACTTCTACCTAGAACATAACATAGAATTTTCATGTCTATCTTTGCTGTGTGTGTTCTTTGTCTTTTAATAGCTACTATCATGTTTAGCTCTTAGTTTTCATGCTTATCTTTTTAAAGAGCTTTTGTTTAGTTGGTTGCTTGAACTCTCTTTAGTTATCATGCTTATCTTATTAAGAGAGTTTGCTTCCGTTGCATTGGTTGATATGTCTATGATAAAGATGCTACGTGCATAATGGTGCTTAGTAGTTCATGTTTTCTTATGGTTAGTCTCAAATAGCTGGGGGGTTCCCAATGTGTTATTGGAGTACCAACATGATTTGTTTGCCTATGATGTGGTATGGTTTAGTAATATCTTCCTTCAAGAATTTATTTTGATTGACTTGGCGTATGCTCACGCATATTTAAGACTGTAAAGAAAGTCTGTCAAGCCTTGATGATCTTTTGTTTCTGAGTAGCGATATAACTTCCATGCCTGATTCAATGTTGCTTTGTCGCTCTGCATGATTATGACCGTCATTGCTCTCTTAGTTGGTTGCTCCCAGTCTTTTGCTAACCTTCGCCTGTACTAAGCGGACTAACTGCTTGTGCATCCAAATTCTTTAAACCAGTTATGCCATATGAGTCCACCATACCTTCCTACATGGTATTTACCTGCCATTCCTAACGGAGACTTGCATGTACCATCTCGAAATTATTCAAAAAAAAAATGAATTCCTATTTTGTGCCTCTGTTTTAAGTTCATGAGGAAGAAGTAGTTAATTCATGATCTTTTTAAGTTGGACAAGCTTCACCCCGGGATTGCATGTATAATGTGCAAACCCATAATACGAGAAGGAACTGGCATTGAGTGCACCCGGCTAAAAAATAATATAACAAACAAACCCTCCTTCACGCTTTGTTCATGAGAAATCTGAAAACTTTGGCAGTGATAAACAAAGGAGATTAAGAGGATGTGATCATCCTCATTCGGGAGCCGTTCCTCGAAACTTGTCCATCTCAAGAAGTGACTGAGTTGTCTGCTAGCATTCGTTGACGGAACATGCATAATCAAAAAATAAATAAATTATTACCTCTGTTTTTAAAACCAAGAGCTCTGGTACATGTTTTGTCTTTGTTTCCGACTACGGGTTTTCAACCTTGCCAACAAAAGCCACGGTTCGAGAGTCTCCACCTTCTTTTTAAAGCACCAACTACTGAGAGCATGATTGTCATTCTGAGTGTAATGTGCATTGTCCCAAAGTAGCATTGTCTTTTGCATGATTGTGATATCGTTTATTTTGAAATCATTGTATCTAGTCATCACTTAAACCTTGGAGGTGCCCCTGCATTTATGTTTTGCTTCACTAAAGGGGGCAAGCGAGATATCACTTTATCATATTTGCACATCATGTTCATTACAAATCTATTTGATGTTTCAGTATCATATTGTAAAACTTTCAGTTCTTTGTGATTTTCTCATGAGGCAACTTAATTACTACAGATTCATTGTCTCAGTAAGCTTTTGTCATATGACTATGAAAAGTCCTATATGGTTAATAGCATGTCACCACAGAAATTATTCTTGTTATCATTTACCTACTCGAGGACGAGCATGAATTAAGCTTGGGGATGTTGATACGTCCAAAACGTATCTATAATTTCTGCTTGCTCCATGCCTCTTTTGGGTGATATCGCTATGTTATTTATACACTTCCATACACTTTTGATCATATTTGGACTAACCTATTAACTCAGTGCACCCCATTGCCAGTTTCTGTTTTCGGCTGTTTTTGTATTTCAGGTTTTCCCATTGCGAGAACTGCCAGAAAAATCCCGGAAAAATTATATAAAAAATCAGCGTTCCAGAAGCTTCCCGGCACCCGAAGTACAGCCGGAGGGGGGCCACCAGCGCTCCAGGCGCCCTGGTGGCGCGACCCCCCTCCTGGCCGCGCCGGGGGGCGCCTGGGCCCCCCGAGCCTCCGCTGATGCCCCCCTTTGGCATATATTTAAGACGTCTCCCGAAACCCTCGAGACGGGAACTCTTTTTCGTGATCTCATCTCTGTTCCACCGCCGCTGCCGCTTCCAAGATCGGGAGCACCAGGAGAACTCTTCCCGGCACCCTGCCGGAGGGGAGGATCACCACCGGGAGCCTCTCCACCACCATGGACGCCTCCCGGATGAGTTGTGAGTAGTCTCCCTTGGACCATGGGTCCATGACCAGTAGCTATGTGATGTTCTCCTCCCGTTCTTGTGCTTCACTAATTAGTCCTCGTGAGCTGCCCTACATGATCGAGGCACATATGTAATCCTTATGCTGTTGCTAAGATAAGTTTGCTGGGATCCGATGGATTGTGAGATTATGTTCAGATTGTGTTTGAGTAATATATTTGATCTACCTCTTTTATATTTATGTTCGTAAGTAATTCTTGCATGTTCTCTGTTGTTATTTATTGCTTTGGCCAAGTAGTAGGTAGTGACTCCAAGAGGGAACGTTATGCTTGATTGTGGGTTCATGTCCCTCGATGACTAGTTTGAGTGACAGAAACATGAGTCTAGGGGATGTGCTGTTGCCACAAGGGGGAAAACAACGGTGCTTGTGCCCGCGGGTGCAAGGACTGTTTACTTTACGCAAAGTTCTTTTAATGCAGTTGTCTGTTGCTTTGAGTTTACACTATGGGTGGGACTCGCAACTTAATACCAGCGAGATGTTCTGGATAGATATCTCAATGTGGATGATTAGTAGTAGATGCAGATGGATTTCGGTCTACTTGCCTTGGTGTACCGCCCATGCTTTGAACCTCTACCTTTCTTGCAACTTAGTCAGCATTGGTTTGCGTTCATGGTCCTGTCAATTGCCCAGCTGTAATTCGTTTACCTCACATAGCTGTTTTATCGTCTTTTGGGAGAGAGACATCACTAGTGAACATCATGAGACTCCGGTCCATATTACCATCATTGATCACATCCGCTATTTACTTTTCGCTTTTACTTACTATTGCAATTATACCTATCACTACTATCACTTGCGTTTGATCCTTTGTAAACGACAAGGCCGGAGGGATTGACAACCTCTCTGTACTCGTTGGGAGGAAAGTTATTTGTATCTGTGTGCAGGTCCACGTTGATTGCTAATATCTGGCGCCGTTAGCAGTTGACACCTTCTTGTTGAAACTTGGAGTCTCAGGGAAATCGATCCTTGGTATCTTTG
Organism: Secale cereale; assembly: GCA_902687465.1. Taxonomy (NCBI): domain Eukaryota; kingdom Viridiplantae; phylum Streptophyta; class Magnoliopsida; order Poales; family Poaceae; genus Secale; species Secale cereale. The sequence continues at coordinate 278,161,230 of LR738711.1, read as the reverse complement.
CCAAGGGAAAACTTCCGCTACACTGCATCTCAAACCTTCCACTTGGGGTAACCAACGAGGGTCGAGAAGCCATCAACGGCCACCAAAAGGTGGGTATTTTTATCTTGGGATCTTTTGAAGGGTCCAACCATATCAAGCCCCCAAGTCGCAAATGGCCAAGTGATTGGAATCATCCTTAACTCCTGCGCCGGTATATGAGCACGCCGTGAGAATTTCTGGCAAGCATCACATTTTCTGACCAAGTCCTCTGCGTCGGCATGAGCCGTCAGCCAGTAGAACCCATGACGAAAAGCTTTAGCCACCAAAGATTTTGAACCGGCATGATGACCACAATCCCCTTCATGAATCTCTCGAAGAATATCACAGCCTTCTTCTGGTGACACAGACCGCTGAAACGCTCCAGAAACGCTGCGATGGTGAATTTCTCCATTGAGAATAGTCATTGACTTAGACCGCCAGATTATCTGCCGAGCCAAGATTTCATCCTCTGGTAACTCACCTCGGCTCATGTACGCTAGGTAAGGGAGCGTTCAATCCGGAATGACATGAAGTGTTGCGACCAATTGCGCCTCCGGATCAGGAACAGCCAAGTCCTCTTCTGAAGGTAACTGCACCGATGGGTTATGTAATTCATCCAAGAAAGTATTGGGCGGGACCGGTTTACGCTGAGAACCCAGCCGGCTTAACGCATCAGCCGCTTCATTCTTTCGCCGGTCTATATGATCCACCTGATAGCCCTTGAAGTGTCCAGCGACAGCGTCCACCTCTCGTCGATATGCTGCCATGAGCAGATCTTTGGAGTCCCACTTGCCAGATACTTGCTGTGCCACCAGATCTGAATCGCGAAAGCACTTAACCCATCTTAATTTCATCTCCTCGGCCATCCGCAGACCGTGGAGGAGAGCTTCATACTCAATAGCATTGTTAGTACAAGGGAACATTAAAAGGAGGACATAACATAACTTATCACCTCGTGGGGAAGTTAATACGACTCCAGCCCCCGAGCCCTCCAATTGCCGTGAACCGTCGAAGTGAATAGTCCAATATGTGTGATCCGGTTTCTCCTCAGGTGCTTCCAATTCTGTCCAATCGTTGATGAAATCCACCAATGCCTGGGACTTTATCGCAGTACGAGCCACATACTTTAATCCGTGTTGGCTAAGTTCAGCCCACTTTGCGATTCGACCAGTAGCTTCTCTGTTCTGAATTATATCCCCCAACGGAGCTGAACTGACAATGGTGATTGGATGACCCTGAAAATAGTGCTTTAGCTTCTGGTTTGCCATGAAGACTCCATACACTAGTTTCTGCCAATGCGGATATATCTGTTTTGACTCAATGAGCACCTCACAGATGTAGTAAATCGGTCGCTGAACCGGATATTCTTTGCCTGCCTCCTTGCGTTCTACCACAATGGCAACACTTACTGCACGGGCATTAGCAGCCACATATAACAACAGCGGCTCATTGTCAACTGGGGCAGCAAGGACGGGTGGCTCTGCCAATTGCCTCTTCAGGTCCTCAAACGCAGCATCAGCAGCATCACTCCAGACGAAGCGATCTGTCTTTTTCATCATCTGATAAAGCGGGATAGCCTTCTCCCCCAAACGGTTGATAAACCGGCTGAGCGTTGCAATACGGCCCGCCACGCGTTGGACGTTGTTGATGCACGCCGGTTTAGCCAGGGATGTAATCGCCTTGATCTTCTCTGGATTAGCTTCGACCCCCCTGTTCGATACTAAGAACCCCAGGAGCTTGCCAGCCAGCACACCAAAAACACACTTCTCCGGATTAAGCATCATTTTATAGACCCGCAGATTATCGAAGGTTTCTTTCAAATCTGCTATCAGTGTCTCCTCCCTTCTGCACTTCACCACAATGTAATCCACATATGCATGAACATTCTGCCCAATCTGCCCATGAAGGCAATCCTGCACACAACGCTGGTAGGTTGCCTGGGCACTCTTAAGCCCAAATGGCATATATACATAGCAGAAGGCTCCAAAGGGAGTTATGAAGGCCGTCTTCTCCTAGTCCTTAACTGCCATCTTGATCTGATGATAACCTGAGTATGCATCCAAAAAACTTAGACGCTCACATCCTGCCGTAGCATCAATGATCTGACAAATACGGGGGAGAGCAAAGGGATCAGTTGGGCAAGCTTTGTTCAGATCTGTGTAATCAACACACATTCCCCAAGTGCCATTTTTCTTAAGTACTAGCACCGGATTAGCCAGTCACTCTGGATGAAACACCTGAACTATAAAGCCTGCTACCAAGAACCTAGCCACTTCTTCTCCAATAGCCTTGCGCCTCTCTTCATTGAAGCAGCGCAGATATTGCTTGACCGGTTTAAACTTAGGATCAATATTGAGATTGTTCTTAGCGAGTTCCCTCGGTACACCTGGCATATCAGAAGGCTTCCATGCAAAGATGTCCCGGTTCTCACGGATGAACTCGATGAGCATGCTTTCCTATTTTGGATCTAGGTTAGCACTGATAGTGAACTGCTTGGATGAATCGCCAGGAACAAAGCCAACCTGCTTGGTCTCTTCAGCCGATTTGAACTTCAAAGCCGGATCATGCTCTGTGGTTGGTTTCTTCAGCGGAGACATATATGCCGGATCAACATTGTCCTTATAAAACTTCAGCTCCTCGGTTGCACAAACCGCTTCAGCATAAGCTACGTCACCTTCCTCGCATTCCAATGCAATCTTGCGACTCCCATGGACCGTAATGGTTCCCTTGTGGCCTGGCATCTTGAGTTGTAGATAAACATAACACGACCTAGCCATGAATTTGGCGTAAACCGGCCGCCCAAACAAAGCGTGGTATGGGCTCTTGATCTTTACCACCTCAAAGGTCACCTGGAGTCGTGCTCATCTCCAAAGGTAACCTCTAGATCAATCTTGCCAACTGGATATGCCGATTTACCTGGCACCACCCCATGAAACACTGTGTTGGACAGTCGAAACTTTTTATCTGTCAGCCCCATACGCCGAAAATTCTCATAGTACAGAATGTTGATGCTGTTGCCGCCGTCCATAAGCACTTTGGTGAACCTGTAGCCACCTACCTGTGGTGCCACCACCAGAGCCAACTGACCCGGATTATCAACCCGGGGTGGATGATCCTCTCTGCTCCACACAATGGGTTTCTCGGACCAACGCAGGAAACGTGGTACCGCCGGTTCAACAGAATGCACTGCCCTCTTCAGAACTTTCTGATCCCGCTTGCACAAGCTTGTGGTGAAGACATGATACTGCCCACTGCTCAGCTCCTTCAGATTATTCTGATATCCGGATTGCTGCTGCTGTTGACGCTGTTGATTTCCCTGATTGTTGTATCCGCCCTGACCATGCTGCTGGTTATGCTAATTGTGCCCATTGTGGTTGCTGTTATTACCTTGGTATCCTGAACCGGATCCACCACCTTGATAACCCAGACCCTGGAACCCAGGGCTAGAACCGCCGGAGGGCCCGTAATCATACCTAGTCCAGTTCATGAATTCCTGCATAATAAAGCAGTCTTTCCAAAGCTGCGTAGCTGGCTTTTCTGGTGTGCCGTGCTTTGGGCAAGGCACATTCAACTGGCATTCCAGATTAATAGGTGGCCTCCCATTACGTGGATGCGGTCTACCCTTACGGCGCTGTCCATCCTCCTGAGCGTTGGTGTTGGCCACAAAATCTGAGTTGCCATCCGCTTTACGCTTACCATTGTATCCTTGATTCGCCGGATTGGGCTGCGGCGGTTTACCACTCTTGCCCGCCTTCCCTGACTTGTCTCCATCTGCGTCTGGATGCTTGGTGCTATCAGAGTCTCCATACTTCACTAAAGCACCCATGAGCGTCCCCATGTCACTGCAATCACGTTTAAGCCGTCCCAACTTTAATCGCAAGGGTTCAAACCGGCAATTGCCCTCCAAGGTTACCACTGCTGTACTTGGGTTTTTGCTATTGGAGGAGTGCAAGATTTCCGACACTCGACGCACCCAACTGCTTGTGGACTCCTGCTCTCCTTGAATGCAGGAAGCTAAATCAACAACAGACATCGGCTGCTTGCATGTGTCTTTGAAGTTATTGATAAACCGGCGCCGCAATTCAGCCCATGATCCAATGGATTTAGGTGGTAAACCCTTCAACCAAGTACGAGCCATGCCTTCGAGCATCATTGTGAAGTACTTAGCGCATGCTGCATCATCCACATCCAGCATCTCCATTGCCATCTCATAGCTCTCAACCCATGACTCCGGAGCCAGATCAGCCGTGTAGTTGGGCACTTTGCACGATCCTTTGAAATCCTAGGGTAGTTTCACGTTTCGTAAAGCGGGATGAGGCACGACACGCCCACGGAACTGGACATGACCCCCAGTTCAACTGTGGTGGTGGGACGAACCGGCGTCGCCTGACGGGCTTCGTACTGCGCTGTTACCTCGGCTTTCCAACGCTGCCTGGCCTGATCCACCACGTCTTGATCGTTCGCCTCTCCTCCTGCCAGATTATCCCACCTCGGCTGATTACGTCTCCGTGCACTGCTTGAGACGGCATGTTCATCCAGACGCCTAGTATAACTCCAGCTTGGGCGAGGAGTCGAATGAATCCTCTCTCGGCTGTAGGAATAAGCTTGCTGTTGAGTTAGCGTCGTGTCCAAAAACTCTCTGGCCCGTCGTGCTTCCACTACTATGGGAAACATTCCTTCAATAGGAAGGGCGGCCAGTCGTGAAGCGGCTACAACTATGTTGTCCAGCGGATTAGAATAATGACCAGGAGGGGTGGGCACATGTTGGGACGGTACAACTTGGCGGTTCGGCTCTATGGCCGGTGGCTGAACCGACGCTCCCGTGCCTGGTGCTCCTCCTCGGTTCACCTCTGGCTAGTTACTGGTTCCTGCTCCTGGCGTGCTAAAGAGATTCCTTGCCTCATAGACCGGCGGTAAGCGAGATCGTTGCCTTCTCCTCATTACCTCGTGTGAAGCGTTCTGATCTAACATGAGTCGATAGGCCTGGGCATCAAGCTCCGCCTGCTTTGTAGCCATCCTGGCTTTCTCAGCAGCCAGGTCCAACTTGGCCTGCTCAATCCGGCCCTTCACCTGAGCGACCTCCGCGTCATGCTACTCCTTGTTGGCCTGGGTTACCTCTGCTGTCAATAATGCTGTCAAAGTATCGACCAAGACGGATAAAGTGTCAGATGGCGACGGGGGAGGATCCCCAGCTCTAGCCTCCATCGTGTCTGATGTCAACGCCGCTGTAGTTGAGGACTGCTACACAGGTTGTGATCCGGCCATAAAGATAGCGACCCGGTTTGGCAGATCGAGGGGGTCCGGAATACTGTCACCATCGAAACAACCCTCCGATCGACCGTCCTACAGCATATACAAAGATTCTGTCTCTCCGGAAGAAGATTCATCACTGGAATAGAAAATAGTCTCGCCGCTAGAGTCCGATCCGTCCTCGGCTTGCACTCCATGCACTGCTCCAACGAAGACGTGCTTCATGGCTGGCTGAATCCGGGCTGGTCTCGCACGCTGAACCGGCTCGATGATGTCGGGGAAGATGTCCGGCTCAGGGCCCGGTTCGCCGATCTTGCCGATGAAGACGTGGATGCCGATGAAGGGGACCCGATACCCGTATTCGATTGAATCGGCCTCGGGGCCCCAGCCCGCATCGTCGATGTAGATCCGGCCGCGACGACTCTTAGTCATCCAACCCACTGTGTAGCCCTTGAGTCCATCAAAGCTGCCCTTCAAGATATCGAAACCATCGTGCGATAGCCCTACGATGGGCGCCAACTATCGTGATTTTGTCACGACAGATGTCCTAGCAAAAGGACTTAGTCGTGAGGCCATCGCTATGGGTTAGCTTAAAGGGGTTAAAGCGGACAAAGGACACACGGATTTTATACTAGTTCGGCCCCTTCGATGAAGGTAAAAGCCTACATCTAGTTTGGTGTGTATTGCTAGGGTTTCGATGACCAGGGAGCAAATCCGCTTTTCCTGTGTCTCGAGCTGTTGTTCTCTGTCTTGAACCGTCGTCGGGTCATCCCTTTATATAAGAGGTGATGCCCGGTCCGGTTTACGGAATCCCGAGGCCGGCTCATAAACGTGTCCGCCTCGGTCTCTGCTCTTTCTATCTTACATCCCAAGTACATAGTATGACGGTTTACAAATCATGGACCCTAACACTTGGGCTCTAAACCTCTTGGGCTGAAATCTCCTACTTCATGCTCTGCTGGGCCTTTGATAAGATAATCTTGATAACGTAAACCGGCCCCTCCTGGGCGGTTTATACCTGGTAGTAATATCCCTGACAACCCTGCTTTTGCTACTTCACCTATTTGTGTTACTGATAAGGATTATGAATTCTCTGTTGATCCTGAGTTAATTACTTTGGTTGAATCTGATCCTTTCCATGGGTATGAGTCTGAAACTGTTGTGGCACATCTTACTAAGTTGAATGATATAGCCACCCTGTTTACCAATGATGAAAAGATTTGTTGTTACTATATCCTTAAGTTATTTCCTTTCTCGTTAAAGGGTGATGCTAAGACTTGGTTTAATTCTCCTGATCATGGTTGTGTGCGTAGTCCCTAGGATATGATGTATGACTTCTCTGCTAAATATTTTCCCGCTCATAAGAAACAAGCTGCCTTACGGGAAATATATAACTTTGTGCAAACTGAAGAAGAGAGTCTCCCTCAAGCTTGGGGGAGGCTTCTCCAGTTACTTAATGCTTTGCCTGGTCATCCTCTTGAGATGCATGATATACTTGATGTCTTTTATAATGGACTAACCGATGCTTCCAGAGACCACCTCGATAGTTGTGCTGGTTGTGTTTTCAGTGAAAGAACAATTGAACAAGCTAAACTACTATTGAACAATATGCTGGCCAATGAAAATAATTGGACACTTCCTGAACCAGCCCCTAAGCCAACTCCGAAGAAAAGAGGTGTTCTATTTCTCAGTCCTGAAGATATGCAAGAGGCAAAGAAATCTATGAAAGAAAAAGGTATTAAAGCTGAAGATGTTAAGAATTTACCACCTATTGAAGAAATACATGGTCTTGATAACCCGACGCAGGTAGTAAAGGTAAATTCTCTTTATAGATTTGATGAAGGTGATATTCCTCCTTATAAGTCTGCTAGCCAATGCTTAGATGAGTTTGACAATTTTATTGTGAAATAAGAAAACTTCAATGCTTATGTTTGTAGACAATTACAACACAAAGCTTATATGATTGAACGCTTGAGTGATTATCTGTCTAGAGCTAAAGGTGAACTGAAACTCATTTGTATAGATGCTTCTATGGTCACCACTCAAGTAGAACAAGTACTTAAGGCTCAGAATGATTTGCTCAATGAATTAAATAGTAAGAATAATGATAATGCCATTAGGGTAGTGACTAGAGGTGGCAGAATGACTCAGGAACCTCTGTATCCTGAAGGCCACCCTAAGAGAATTGAGCAAGATTCTCAGAGAGCTAATGTAGATGCACCTAGTTCTTCTAAGAAGAAGAAAAAGAAAAATGATAGGACTTTGCATGCTTCTAGTGAACCTGTAGCTGACACACCTGAGAATCCTAATGATATATCTGTTTCTGATGCTGAGACACAATGTGGTAATGAACATGAACCTAGTGATAATATTAATGATGATGTCCATGATGATGCTCAACCTAGCAATGATAATGATGTAGAGATTGAACCTACAGTTGATCTTGATAACCCACAATCAAAGAATCAACCTTATGATAAGGGAGACTTTGTTGCTAGGAAGCACGGTAGGGAAAGAGAACCATGGGTTCAGAAACCCATGCCTTTTCCTCCGAAGCCATCCAAGAAAAAGGATGATGAGGATTTTGAGCGCTTTGCTGAAATGATTAGACCTATCTTTTTGCGTATGCGTTTGACTGATGTGCTTAAAACAAATCCTTATGCTAAGTATATGAAAGATATTATTACCAACAAAATAAAGATACCTAAAGTAGAAATTTCCACCATGCTTGCCAATTACACTCTTGAGGGTGGAATTCCTAAGAAATTAGGAGATCCAGGAGTACCTACTATACCTTGCTCCATTAAGAGAAACTATGTTAAAACTGCTTTGTGTGATCTTGGAGCCGGTGTTAGTGTTATGCCTCTCTCTTTATATCGTAGACTTGACTTGAGTAAATTGACACCTACTGAAATATCTTTGCAAATGGCCGATAAATCAACTGCTATACATGTCGGTATTTGTGAGGATGTGCCTGTTGTAGTTGCAAATGTTACTATTCTAACGGACTTTGTTATACTTGATATTCCCGAGGATGATAGTATGTCTATTATTCTTGGAAGACCCTTTTTGAATACGGCAGGGGTTGTTATTGATTGCAACAAAGGCAATGTCACTTTTCATGTCAATGGTAATGAGCATACGGTACACTTTCCGAGGAAACAACCTCAGGTCCATAGTATCAATTATATTGGAAAAATTTCAACTATTACTATTGGAGGTTTTGAGTTTCCTCTTCCTACTATCAAGAAGACACATGACATCCTTATTGTTGGGGACATACATATCCCCATTGAGGTAACCTAGTGTTATTCGAAAATTCTCCGGTTTCATGTTACTCGGAAAGAGTTTATTAACAAGACCTGATCAACCTTGTTAATGGATTCCTTATGATGAGCATGGGATAGGTGAATCTAGATAGCACAACCTTTTGTACCCTCCTTTTATCTTCTGTTAATTAGGATAAATAAAGCAAAAATAGTATTTTCTATCTGTTTCCAGACTTATCCATGCAATAAAAAAATATCCCGAAAATAAAAGTTCTCCAAATGCCATGAAAATGAAATATGATTTTTTCTAGAATATTTGAGGAAATATGGCACTGAACACACAGCGAGGGGATCCAACACGTGGCCACGAGGGTCCAGGGCGCGCCCCCTGCCTTGTGGGCCCCACGTGGCCCCCTCCACTTATTCTTGCACCCATGCTCTTCTTCTTCCTCCCAAAAAAATCCCCAGCCAGCTCAAACCCGAGTTCTAGCTCATCTTGCTGCCATTTTCGTTCTCCTTGCTCAAAGCACCATTCACCAAAATGTTTGGGGAGATTGTTCCTTGGTATGTGACTCCTCCATTGGTCCAATTAGTTTTTGTTCTAGTGCTTTATTTGTTGCAAATTTATGCTGCTGTGGTGACCTTGTTCCTGAGCTTGCATGTCAAATTTTCTTGGTCCCAAGTAGTTCTAATGCATGAAATAGCCTCTAGGCACTAGTAGGAGTTGTTGCTATCAATCTTGTTGAGTTTGGTTAACTTTTTATTTTTGAAGTTACTAAAAATTTCAGAAAAATGTCTAGGAGAAACTTCCAAGGTGGTTCTTCAAGAAAGCAAGAACCGAGGCTCGCATTCCGTGAGCTGGACAATGAACCACCAAGGGATGCTGATGTGCGGCCCTGTGAACGGCCGTCAGATGAATTCACGGGCCAAGCTAGCATCAAGGATGAATTTTACGCATACGTGCGCAACGCTGACCTCGAGGACTTCATGCAAGATAAGTGCCCTCAATACCGTGGCTTAACTGACAGGTTTGTGAGAAGGTTTAAATTTTCATCTTCACGTAATTCTCACACTGTACTGTTTGACCTGTATAATAAATCTTATACTATGGACTTAGAGGATTTTAATGTTGCTTGCAAACTCCCACAGTGGGGCAGTATGATTGATCCTCACAAATCTGAATTTAGAGAATTCCTTGCTAATATTACAGTGGGGGAATCCAGGGAAATCACACAGGCTACCATAGGGAGCATTCATTTTCCCGCTATTCATTACTTTGCTCTCTTTATTGGTAGACGCTTAAACGGTAAGGATGAGGCTTGTCACATGTGTTTCCCTGATCTTAGTGTTCTCAGGAGTGCTGTACTAGGTGATAGGCAATATAACTTGGGAGCCATTGTTGCACGTAGGCTACACCATAATGGTTTGCGGGGAGATTTATTTGGTGGGATCTATGCTACCCGCATAGCCCGCTTTCGTGGTGTGTCTGTGCACGTGAATGATGAACCTTTACCTCCTGCTTATTTAGACTGCCATGCTCTGACTAGTCTTAGGTTTATAGAGTGGGATGATCAGACCCTTAAATATCGACTAATCTTTAACAGGCAGCATGCCATCCCTATTGTTCTTCCTGCCCCTACTTTGTTTAACTTTCAGGAAAAAGGGAGATACACTATAATTATGGAGGAGGCAAATGCTTATTATAACATGACGGAGGCAGCCCGCCTTCGAGCTGCAGCTCAGCATGCAGCATCTGTTGCATCCCAGTACGACCCCAACTACAACTTTGGATATTCGTCAAGCCAATACTGGCCATAGACCAACTTAGGCCAAAAGCCTAAGCTTGGGGGAGTACGTGTTTCTCACCGACTTTACATTCATGTTCACACTTATTCTAGTTGTCGGTGCTCACACTCTTTCATTGTAACATCCATGCTTAGTTTCAATTTATTTTTCTTAGTCTTTTTCTTGTGTGCTAGAAAAACCCAGAAAAACAAAAAAAATATTAGTTGTAGCTTCTAGCTAGTTTACTTTCTTTGCTTGTAGTAATAGGAAAAAATGAAAACCCAAAAAGATTTTCCGTTCTTATTTTGCTTGTTGGGAGCTTTCCCGTATTAATAGTTTCTTTTCTTTTCTTTGGGGGTTAAGAGTAGAAGACCATGATAGAAATTCTTAGTGGCTCTCATATGCTTTGTTGTTGATTTAACCTTGAGCCATATTACCTTGTCTTCTCTCTTGTATTAAATGTCTGCAGATTCCAGCTTAGTCCAATGCACATGCACTATTATTATTATCCACACCATTCAGTCGTGCAAGTGAAAGGCAATAAGGATGATATATGATGAACTAATTGAGATGAGAAAAGCTAGTATGAACTCGACCTCTCTTGTTTTTGTAAATATGATGGCTCATCGTTCCTGATTCAACTTGTTATGAATGAAACATGCTTGCAATGACAATTAGAGATCATAGCTGCTTATGCCATGCTTAATTAGCTGAGAGTTTATAATGGTCTATCTTGCGTGCCAACATGATATTAAAATGGTTGTGATGTGGTCTGATGGGTGGTATCCTCCTTTGAACGATTTAAGTGATCTGACTTGGCACATGTTCACGCATGTAGTTGAAACAAATCAACATAGCCTTCACGATATTTACGTTCATGGTGATTTATATCCTACTCATGCTTGCATTCATTGTTGAGTAATTTTAATGCATATTCATGACCGTTGTTGCTCTCTAGTTGGTCGCTTCCCAGTCTCTTTCTAGCCTTCACCTGTACTAAGCGGGAATACTGCTTGTGCATCCACTTCCATAAACCCCAAAGTTATTCCATAGGAGTCCACCATACCTTCCTATATGCGGTATTTACCTGCCATTCCAAGTAAATTTGTATGTGCCAAACTCTAAACCTTCAAATGAAATTCTATTTTGTATGCTCGAAAAGCTCATGTATCAACTAGGGCTGTCTATATCTTCCATGCTAGGTGGGTTATTCTCACGATGAGTGGAATTCTCTCATCATTCATGAGAAAATGGCTGATAACCGGGATGCCCAGTCCCATGCTAAAAATCATAATAATTAAACAAAACTCCCCCAGGGCTGTTGCTGGTTTGGACGGTACCCGTTGTTTCGGGCTAGCCGTGGAGTGTGCTTGTTGGTGGTTGGGGGAGTATAAACTATACCATTCTGTTTGGGAACCGCCTATAATGTGCATAGCATGGGAGATATCGAGATTCTTGGTTGTTATGTTGACAATTAAAGTATACCACTCAAAATGTTATTCATCTCTATTTAAAATCGAGCTCTGACACCTCTACAAATCCCTGCTTCCCTCTGCGAAGGGCCTATCTATTTACTTTTATGCAGAATCATCATCCTCTTATCAAAGAGCACCAGTAGGAGAGCACCTCTGTCGTTGCATGTATTACTATTAATTTGTATTGAGTATGATCATGACTGGATCTCTTTTACCATGAATTACAATGCCTAGTTAGTCCTTGATCTTTAAGGGTGCTCTGCATTTATGTTTTGCGGTCTCAGAAAGGGCTAGCGAGATACCATCTTGTTATATCATATCATGATTGTTTTGAGAAAGTGTTGTCATCCGAGATTTATTATTATTGCTCGCTAGTTGATTATGCCATTGATGTGAGTAGTCTTGAGACCTGAAAGTTATTGTGAATGTGGTTAGTTCATGATCTTGTTGAAAACCTGAATGTTAGCTTACATATTTACAACAACAAGAGCAAACAGAGTTTGTCAAAGTTTTTCTTTATCACTTTCAGTTTATCAACTGAATTGCTTGAGGACAAGCAAAGGTTTAAGCTTGGGGGAGTTGATATGTCTCCAACGTATCTACTTTTCCAAACCCTTTTGCCCTTTTTTGGACTCTAACTTGCATGATTTGAATGGAACTAACCCGGACTGACGCTGTTTTCAGCAGAACTGCCATGGTGTTGTTTTTGTGCAGAACAAAAAGTTCTCAGAATCGCCTGAAAATCAACGGAGAATTATTTCGGAAAATATAAAAAATACCTGCAAGAAGATCCACACCAGGGGGCCTTGGGCCTGTCCACGAGGGTGGGGGGCGCGCCCCCTGCCTCGTGGGCCCCCTGGTGACTTACGGACGTACCCCCGTATCCTATATCTTCACTTTCAGGGAGGAAAAAATCAGGGAGAAGTAATTATCGTGTTTCACGAGACGGAGCCGCCACCAAGCCCTAATCTCTCTCGGGAGGGCTGATCTAGAGTCCGTTCGGGGCTCCGGAGAGTGGAGATCATCGCCATCGTCATCATCAACCTTCCTCCATCACCAATTCCATGATGCTCACCGCCGTGCGTGAGTAATTCCATCATAGGCTTGCTGGACGGTGATGGGTTGGATGGGATCTATCATGTAATCGAGTTAGTTTTGTTAGGGTTTGATCCCTAGTATCCACTATGTTCTAAGATTGATGTTGCTATGACTTTGCTATGCTTAATGCTTGTCACTAGGGCCCAAGTGCCATGATTTCAGATATGAACCTATTATGTTGTCGTGAATATATGTGTGTTCTTGATCCTATCTTGCAAGTCTATAGTCACCTACTATGTGTTATGATCCGGCAACCCCGAAGTGACAATAATCGGGACCACTCCCGGTGATGACCATAGTTTGAGGAGTTCATGTATTCACTATGTGTTAATGCTTTGGTCCGGTACTCTATTAAAAGGAGGCCTTAATATCCCTTAGTTTCCAATTGGACCCCGCTGCCATGGGAGGGTAGCACAAAAGATGTCATGCAAGTTCTTTTCCATAAGCACGTATGACTATATTCGGAATACATGCCTACATTGCATTGATGAACTGGAGCTAGTTCTATGTCACCCTAGGTTATAACTTTTACATGATGAATTGCATCCGACATAATTTCCCATCACGATCTAATGCCTACGAGCTTTACCTATATTGCTTGTTGCTTATTTACTTTTCTGTTGCTACTATCACAAAACCCACAAAAACACTATCGTTACTTTTATTGCTGCTACTGCCACTATCATATTACTTTGCTACTAAACTATCTTGCTGCAGATACTAAGTTTCCAGGTGTGGTTGAATTGACAACTCAGCTGCTAATACTTAAGAGTATTCTTTGGCTCCCCTTGTGTCGAATCAACAAATTTGGGTTGAATACTTTACCCTCGAAACTGTTGCGATCCCCTACACTTGTGGGTTATCAAGACTATTTTCTGGCGCCGTTGCCGGGGAGCATAGCTCTATTCTTTAAGTCACTTGGGATCTATATATGTTGATCACTATGAAGAATTTAAAGGACTCAAAAACTAAGATCTTACCCTCAACTACGAGGGGAGGTAAGGAACTGCTATCTAGCTCTGCACTTGATTCTCCTTCTGTTATGAGTAAACTTGCGACACCTACTCCTGCTATTGAATATGATATGTCGTATTTCTTGATGATGCCACTTCTGCTATGTATGACGAAACTACTTCTATGCCTGATACTGTGCCACTAGGTGAATTTCTAGATAAACAAATTGCTAATATTAGGGAGAATGCAAATGTTGAAACTGATGATATTTATGAAAGTGATGATGAAACTACTCCCAATAGATATGAATTGCCTGTTGTGCCTGAGGGTTATGTTATGGATGAAGAAACTGCTAGAGACTTTCTTGCTTGCAATGATAGATATGATCTTGAGAAGTTATTAGCTAAGCTGAAAGAAAAGTCCTTGAATGCTAGAATGCAACATGACCCTGCTTTTGCTACTTCACCTATCTGTGTTACTGATAAGGATTATGAATTCTCTGTTGATCCTTAGTTAATTACTTTGGTTGAATCTGATCCTTTCCATGGCTATGAGTCTGAAACTGTTGTGGCACAGCTTACTAAGTTGAATGATATAGCCACCCTGTTTACCAATGATGAAATATTTGCTATTACTATATCCTTAAGTTATTTCCTTTCTCGTTAAAGGGTGATGCTAAGACTTGGTTTTATTCTCTTGATCCTCGTTGTGTGCGTAGTCCCTAGGATATGATGTATTACTTCTCTGTAAATATTTTCCCGCTCATATGAAACAAGCTGCCTTACGGGAAATATATAACTTTGTGCAAACTGAAGAAGAGAGTCTCCCTCAAGCTTGGGGGAGGCTTCTCTAGTTACTTAATGCTTTGCCTGATCATCCTCTTGAGATGCATGATATACTTGATGGCTTTTATAATGGACTAACCGATGCTTCCAGAGACCACCTGGATAGTTGTGCTGGTTGTGTTTACAGGGAAAGAACAGTTGAACAAGCTGAACTATTATTGAACAATATGCTGGCCAATGAAAATAATTGGACACTTCGTGAACCAGCCCAGAAACCGTCGGGGATAGGCCCTCCTGGCACACAGGCTGGGGCAAAATGAGCTCGTGTGCGATCTGGCGAGGCATCGAAACCCAATCGTTTCCATTCATATGTACATCCCACACGGCGAATCCCAGAAAAACATTTCCGGTTGTATGCATATCACACACAATTTTTTGTGTGGAAACGTTTGTGCAAGGTGGCCTAACGCAAACAATTCTCTGCCGAAAGCCGTGTGTGATTGTTAGTTGATCGAACACGCCTACTTTCTAGAAACCGTGTGGGTTGTTTGAGTTCATCGCCCACGGTGCTATCCGAGTAACCGTCTGCAATCGAAAACCCCAATAAGCAGGGTAATTAGCCTATTATTGATAATCCATGTACTAATGAAATTGACATTTCTTATAAATCACACCATATATTTCATATTCGTATAACGACAACCAGGATTTTGTAATCGAATTACATCAGATAGCTTCGGCACTCAGTTACACCATTACACAATAGCACCAAGTTTCACATGCAACATCGAAAACCTTTGGAAAGTAGCATCATACACGGTAAATAGACACATGAATCTCATCTGGGAAACTGCAGAAGCGGAAGGCAAATATTGAGCCTTTAGTGATGTTGAATGTCCTTGCAACTTTAGGCCAGTGGCTATGGATAATTGCCCGCCCAACCTTCGTCCTCTTCAGGAAGACTTCAATATCGTACCATGGGTGTTGAATGAATACCTTTCTTGCCTCTTGACCATGCAGGTGGTTTGAGAGGTAATCATCGGTGAACTGCTTTGAAAAGTACTAAAAACAAAGATATGCATAAATCGTTGTTATAAATTTTGAAATGGCGCAAGGGGTAAAAACAAGCTAAAAGAGTTAGTGCCATCCTATAGTTGACTGATGTCTTCTTCATTGTGCAAACAAAGATCTTGTCGTTATTCATTGCAAGTTTCTTCATCCTAACAATCTTTCTGAGTTTCTTGACTTGATTGATATTCATGGAATTCTCATTTCCCCATATGCAAAATGGGTCGAACAGTGGATCTAAGCCTCTGACAACAGGACCTACATGTGCAAGGCCAAATTGTAAGAAACCTAAATATTAGAATGATTCTTGCAACCGCACAAATGTGCTATTAGCGAAAGGACCATGCATGAGCAAACCTCGATGGTAAACCGTAGTGTCTCCCATTGTTCCCTGCAACACACATAAGGAAGATCTTGATCAGGTTAACTGAGAGTTGCCATACTATCAGTAGAATATGTATTGAAGTACAACCAAATTTGATTTATTTCACATGCATAACAATAAAAAATTGTACCCACAACAAATGAAAATCAAATTGCAGAATTGAACCGAACAGTTAAATGGACAACAAACCAAATGAACCAAAACAGATAACTGGGCACGACATTGCAGAATAGAAACATGTACTAGAAGATAAGACAGTTAACAAAACAAAGAATGCTCGAGAACAGTAGTACGAAATGTAGCAATTGTTGGACCAAACTGTTAACTGAACATTACATTTAATAGGACCAAACTTTTTACTAAACATTACATTTTAGAGGACCAAACTGTAAACTAAACATCAGATTGCATATTAACATTACATAGGACAAATCACTAGAAGGCACTGGAGATGGCCTCGACAAAACAACATGAGCTATATTTTAAAGTAGACAACCGCGCGGCAGTGTAGAGGGTGGCATCGAAGACGAGGTGCTCCTCCAAGATCTGGCGGTCGGCACGCAAGGCAGCCATAGTGAGCTTGTGCGCGCGTGCGGCCGCAATTTGCTTCTCCACTACCACATGTTATTGAGCTCCACATTGTACCGCGTGCAAAATGGCTGTGGGCAGCGCTTAATTGGAGGAGGAGGACAGTGATTTCGGCGGAAGGTGTCGGGCCACCGGTCGGGGCATGTGGGATGGGGAAGTAGGAGGATGGTGTGGGTGGGGTGTGGATTACCTAACCATATCGACAAGGCCGCGCAGCAAGAGGAAGGGTCGGCATTGAGGAGGCCACACACCAAGAAGAAGGGTCGCCGGCAAGGAGGCGGCGCTGCAAGAAGAAGGGTCACCGACGAGGAGGCGGCGCTGCAAGAAGAAGGGTAGCCGGCGAGGAGGCAGCACTGCAAGAAGAAGGGTCACCGATGAGGAGGCTTAGCTGCAAGTAAGCAACAATGAAGGTTTGAACTTGGAAAGCAAGCAGGAACGGTGGAAATGTCTCTTTTGGTGGGAGGGAGGGGTTGGGAGATAGATATTTCCGCGGTGACAGAAAAATTTCGCTCGATGCCGCGAGAAACTGATGCGCAAGTGTGGTTCAAGCGGGGGCGGTGGACTGTAGACGACGAAGCTTCCGCCGTAAGCCAGACAAGACGGTGCGCCAAGATATTTTATATTGTATCCCAAACGATTCTTTCTAGTAAACTGTTTGTGGTATACCTGATTTTTATTATGTTTTGAATGACAAAATGGTGTTACGGAGGGAAAGGATGGTGTTTGAAATGCTAGAATATTTATGTACAGTGAACATGCAACTACATGAGTGTTGTGTTTAAATTTGGAATTATTCTGGGTTCGTTTGGCATTTTTATGCATAATTGAGTTTCCAGGCATTTAATATGCATAATTCAATTTTGAACTACAAGCACATGCTCGAGTGCACCAAAGTTTGTTGAAAAATCACATGTGTGTCTTTGGGTGAATTTATAGGTCCCATGCAAGAAATGGGAATGAATTTCAAACATCTGGGCGTCGTAGCTCGGCCGGGGACATTGAGAAACTTGGTTTTTAAACTCCTGGAAATTAAAAACTCGCGTGAAAATCATGCAACTTGGCATGGTGTCATTTCATGGCACCAACATGCTGTGGTAAAAAAAATTGGCCACATTTGGACAAGTTTTTGGTATAAGCTTCTTGCAAACCGGAGCTTCTCTCGAGAAGACTCGTGGTTCCCGAGGGGGAATGTGTCACCTTTGTGTGTGAAACGATATACGCTGCCTCCCCCCTTGATTTTTTAAGAGGCAACATAGAACTATATGAGTGTCGTGTTAAAATTTGGAATTATTCCGGCTTTGTTTGGACTTACTTATACATTAATTGAATTTCTGGTCATTTAATGTGCATAATTCAAATTTGAACTACAAGCACATGCTCCAGTGCACCTAAGTTGGTTGAAAAATCACATGTGTGTCATTGGGTGAATTTCTAGGTCCTATGCAAGAAATGGGAATGGAATTCAAACATCTGGGCGTCGTGGCACATCCCGAAAGATTGAGAAACTTGGTTTCTTAATTCCTGTAAATCCAAAACACGCCTGAAAATCATGAAACTTGGCAAGGTGTCATGACATGGTGCCAACATGTTGTGGTAATTTTTTGGCCGAATTGGGACAAACTTTGGTATAAGCTTCTTGCAAACCGGAGCTTCTCTCAAGAAGGCTCGTGGTTCTGAGAGGGAACGTGTCACCTCCGTGTGCGAAACGACATACATTGCCTTCTCCCGCCTTAATTTTTTTACACAGGTAGATTAGACCAAATAGAAATATCGTGCTAAATTTTGGAGTTATTCAAGGTTCATTTGGCCTTTTTTATACATTAATTGAATTTCTGGGCATTTAATGTGCATAATTCAAATTTGAACTACAAGCACATGCTCCAGTGCACCAAAGTTGGTTGAACAATCACATGTGTGTCCTTGGGTGAATTTGTAGGTCCCATGAAAGAAGTGGGAATGGAATTCAAACATGTGGGCATCTTGGCTCGACCGGAAACAACGAGAAACCTGGTTTTAAAATTCCTGTAAATCCAAAACTTGCCTGAAAATCATGAAACTTGGCATTGTGTCATGACATGGCACCAACATGCTGTGGTAATTTTTCTGTCCGATTTGCGAAGGCGCACACATTAACAATCAACAAAGTCATTTTGGAACGTGATGTCACGTTACAAATCGGAAACATGAGTATTATTGAAACCGTGGGCATTCTACTTACCAATTACGTGTCGCCATGTGTCCCTTTTTTATTTGCTAGGAGGTGCCGTGCGTGGTAGCTATTTGAGTACGGGAGACGTGCGATCAGACCCTTGCGCGTGCTCATCGGCAGGAGAGCCCTTTGACCTCTATCCGCCGCGCACCTCCTTCCCAACATCTCCATTAATGGTGCCCGAGCCCCTGTTTCACGGCGTGGCTATGTCTCACTGGACTGAGAGTTAAGAGAGAAAAAAGAAAATCTGAACATAAAGTTTTGCACGGATCTTGATGTAAGATCCGACGGACCTTTATAGCATTGACTGTGACTTATAGCAAGATTGATGAATATAAGGACGATGACAGTGGATAATAATTGTCTTACATATTTAGGAACATAATTAAAAAAAGCCACATGTGGCAACACCCAAAATACACAAGGGCAAAAAAAGAAGGAAGATAACGATCTGGCTTGCTGATCTCCACTTTCTTGACACGTTGCTGCAGGCCGCGGGAACTAGTCTCCACGGCGAGCGGCGATGAGCTCTTTCGTGTCCTCAAGATGCTGCCTGAGAGCATCCAAGGATTCCTCCACCAGCCTTTTGTGCTTTATGCACATCATGGCATTCTCATCCATAAGTTTCTCGACGATGACACCGGTCCTCTTTAACAAAGCAGTGGTCTCCTCCTGTTGATCCGCACTTTTGATGATCTTCGCCCTCAACAGGTCGCGCTCGGCCCGGAGCTTCACATTGCTCTCCATTAGTTGCCGGATGGCGCCGGTAGCCTGCTCAAACGAGGCTTTCATGTTGTTCTGCAACCTCGCCCAAACCGAAGATCTGATCCATATGGCTATGGATGATTGCATGCATGCGCCTGTAAGAGTCCTCGCCTGCTTGCGAGACATTTTCCCAGGCCGCCGCGGTGCGGGAGGACATCTCTGCTGCATTCATGGCACGGCGGGACATCTCTGCTAGTTCCGCGGCACGATCGGACCAGTCTGCTGCATCGACGGCATGGCGGGACCTCCGTGCTGCTTTGGCGGCGTGGCGGGACTTCTGTGCTGCTACGGCCGCATGGCGGGACATGTCGGCTACTTTCATGGTGAGGCGGGACATCTCTCGTGCTTCCGCTTCCATGCTCGCCTCTCCCTGGTGGCAATCTCTCGACGCAGAACTCATGCTGGCCATGGTAGACGCAAGGGAACATTGATGAATGACTTGTTTGTTTTTGTGGATGAGGAGTCGAGGAGGAATGTGCAATCGCCTTGGAGCGGTAGTATTTATAATCGAGTACTAACACATGCCTAAGTGGTAAACCGTTTAGGCTTTGATCGGTGTGAACGGGTTTGTAATTAAATATAGCGTGGTAGTAATTTGGAATGTGACGGGACGCAGGCTCAAAATTTATTGACGCTTCTTTAATTTCTAAGTGTGGCACTATTCCCGGATGGCTTAACGTGGGCACGCTTTCTCGGCCGCGTATGTGGCGTTTGCACCATAGGGTGCACCGCAATAGGCAATGTCAGCACACGTCTTGTTCCAACAACCGTGCGCGCTCGTTATTACCATCGCGCGTGCTTCTTTTAATTAGAATGTGTGCCCGTCCAGCGCACACATGTTGATCTGTCTAACTGTTTTTGTTTGTTGTGGCTAATTGCAAACAATTCATCTGTGTGAAGTGTATGCCATCAATCGCAGACACTTTGATTTGGCTGACCATATCTGTTCTGTTGCCTAATCGCAAACAGTTAATCCTTCTGAAGCATATGCCCTCAATCTCACAGACCTTTATCTAGCTGCCTGTTTCTGTTTTTCCTCCTCATCATAAATAGTTAATCCGAGTGAACTGTATGCCGTATATCACACACGCCGTCATCTGGCTGCCCATTTCTGTTCTTCTTCCTCATCGCAAATAGTTCATTGAACTGAATCGTATGCCTTGCATCGCACACGCAACTAAAATCGGAACCGTGTTTGATGCATCCTTCATTGCAAACATTTTACGCCATTTGACGGGTTTTTTTACATCACCGTTTGCGATTAATGCATCGCACATAGTTTCGTCAAAGGGTCTCTAATCGTAGTGTCACGTTTGCAGCATCCTGCAGAAGTGATTGCCAACCCTCTTGCCCCCGTTGGGTGCAAGTATTTGCTTTTGTGTGTGCAGGTGCAGTTCACGAGGCTTTCCATGATTCTACTAGATGATTGATACCTTGGTTCTCAGTAAGGGAAATACTTATCTCTGTTGTGCTGCATCTCCTCTCCTCTTCAGGGAAAATCCCAATGCAGCTCACAAGTAGCACAACCCTAGTTAAAGCAGAAGCAAAATGTTTATGCTGATGACAATGCCGAAGTGGTGTTTAATAACTCACAAGTATAGGGGATCGCAATAGTTTTCGAGGGTAGAGTATTCGACCAAATTTATAGATTCGATACAAGAGGAGCCAAAGAATATTTCTAAGTAATAGCAGCTGAGTTGTCAATTCAACCACACTTGGAGATTAATTATCTGCAGCAAAGTGATCAGTAGCACAGTAATATGATAGTTTTGATAGTAGTGGTAGCAGCAATAGTAACGGTAACAGTGATATTAATAGTTTTGTAGCAAGTGCATCAGTAACGATAGCAGTAGTAAATTAGCAACAACAATATAGGATAAATTCGTAGGCATTTGGTCGGTAATTTGTTGGATGATATTCATCATGTGACAGTCATAACCTAGGACGATACGGCACTAGCTCCAGTTCATAAATATAACTGAGGCATGTATTCTGTAAATAGTCATATGTGCTTATGGAAAGAACTTAAATTACATCTTTTGTCCTACCCTGCGGTGGCAGCGGGTTCCATATTGGAAACTAAGGGATATTAAGGCCTCCTTTTAATAGAGAACCAGAACAAATCATTAACACACAGTGAATACATGAACTCCTCCAACTACGGTCATCACCTGGAGTGGTCCCGACTATTGTCACTCCGGGGTTGCCGGATCATAACACGTAGTAGGTGACTATAACTTGCAAGATCGGATCTAGAACATGAATATAATAGTGATAACATAAACGGGGCAGATCAGAAATCATGTGTAACATCCCGAGTGTCATGCTACAGTGACCACACAGTAATGGTGCCATGTCATCACAATTAATTTTCTAAACCTCACTTGATCCAAACCGAATTCAAATTGAAATTGAAATAAAATGAAACAATAAAAGTTTTCAAATATCAAAATTAAAATTATTCTAAATGTGACAAATAATTCATAAGTAATATTGGTGAAGAAACCACAGGTTTATAGAAGGTTTAAATGTACACAAATAAATAAATCGGTGACCCTAACAATTAATTAAATGCCTTTTCTAATTTATAAAATATTGAACTATTTTATTTGAGTACCAAACATTTTGTGGCAGAGGTATATTTATTAATACCAATTTAGAAACTAGTTTTGTAGTTTATCTAAGCTAAAATAATGCGAAGATAAAATTAAATAGAAAACAATAAAATAAAAGCAAAACAATAAAACAGAATAAACCCCCC